>JARHVA010000262.1:3735000-4155000 GCA_037957365.1 Torreya grandis | reverse complement strand
TTACCTTTTTGGCATAATTCATTGCATTTGATTTTGTTTTCATGTATAAAGAAACATAAGACAATTGAGATAGTAGCCTTCCTTTACATCAATGATAAATAACCTTGTTTTACTGTTCATAAAAAAATCATCAAAATCATGCTAATTTTATGTTTGGATTTTTTTAGCATTTTAGGGTGACATCTCTTTATTTGAAACCAAGTTTTTCCCCACGATAGAACAACCAAGTAGTATTTTCATCCCCTACATGTATGATAAGTAATATCATCTTGTATTCAATGAAATATTGCATTTTTATCTTTTCAAATATACTACACTTGATTCTCATCTTCTTGGTTGTAAGTGATAGGGTGTCTCAGTTGGCTTCCCTTCACTGCATAGGTAAGTGAGTTAAGTTTCCTAACCCTCCTATTTAGTGAGGTGTGCCACTTCTATGGGAAAACACCCTATCCAATTCATGATAAGGCACCTCTTCGAGGGGGTAATATGTACTCACCTAAATTTTTCACAATGTAGTATTTTAAAAAATTAATGAAGATAAGATGAATTCCAAAAAAAATAACATGATTAGACCTATTCTATTTCTCATTTATCAAACCAACCTGGTGGTTGCATGAACTGCCTTGGCAGTTTCGTAACTATCATGGTAGTTCCACAACTATCACATGCATATAGTGATAATTTCACCACCATTATTGGGGTTATCCATGTAACTCTCAGAATGCATGTTTTGAAATATTTTTCATGCTATTCTTTCCATTTGCTATTGTGCTTCCTTGATTTAAGTCTTTATTACCCTTGTCAACTCCCAATCAATCTTAGCCATATCCAAGCAAATCCAAGTAGACTCTCAATCAATTAGAGTGACTCTTAGTTATCCCAATTATCACAGTTCCTACAAATAAGCTTTTGTATGATAAAATTAGGCTTGGAAATATTTAAAAATCAATAACTAGCACTCTGCCATTTTTAAAAGTAGCAACAAATTTGTTACATTCTTCTCTCACCTTTGTGAATTAGATTGTAAATTATCGCATTGAAGAATTAGAATTAGAATTTTGAAGCATTTTAAGCCTCCAAAGTTTGAGGAACCCACCATTTAGACTTTGTTGTTTTATTAAGGATCGGTCATAGCCTTGTTGTAGTTTCCTTTGACCATCATTATTGCAATTTGGAGTGGAAATTCCATGAGTGAGTAGCCTACATTCTTCTATTTGTGAAAACTAACCACAATATTTTTGTATTTCCCCTTATTATTGGGCTTTTAGTTTCATTATCCTATACCCTCTTGTTTGAGAAAGTACCTAGGTCAATATTGAGAAAATATAATGAGGAATCATCCAGAGGATTCAAATATCTACAATCAACAACTCTCTTCCAATTTTCCATTTGCATTTGAGAGGTTGGTAGGCTTTATTTATTTTGTTTTTCTTCTATTTTGTTAGATTTTATTTATTTATTAAAACTTGTTAGCAGATCTAAAAATAACAAAACAAATACAATAAAACCTAGATTAGACCATCTCAACTACACATTTCAAATCGAAACAAATAAATTTTAGTTTTATTTATTTCCAAAATTCATATATTTTGACTAATAGGCATAGATCATTCGAATATTAAAAATACAATTTTATTTTTAATTATGCATTTTGAGTGTTTAACTAGTCTCCATTTATATGCATAAATTGTTCATAAAAACACAAAAGGAAATAAGTTGTGCATTTATATTATATAGGGCATTTTGTTTCCTTCTAATTCAAATCTTTTTAAAATTTAAATTGTCTTAGAATTTCCTATCACTGATTTAGTTTTATGTGCATTCATAAATCAAATCTAACAAGAAAATCAGCACTTAATAAATTAAATTCCCATCATTCAATTAACTTTTCTTTTGCATGCATTTTTTCATTTGAAAACATAGTTTATCAACATTTTCAACATCTAGTTATTTTGCATTTACATTTCACAAAAACAATAAAATGAAATAAAAAAATAAGTTTAAGTCATCAATTTTACCATTGCTTTCCTTCTCAGATGTTAGTTTAGCTTTATTTTTATCATTTGCAAGTTGTTCATTCATCATGTGTTTATTATTATAGTTAAAAAATTTAGATTTCCATTGGTATCTTGTGTTATACAAAAGATCATCTCATAATACATTAGCTTGCAAAACATTTTTTAGAAAAACCATTCTCATAAGCATTCAAAAAATAAAAACTAGCTTATAGTGTAAACATCAATTTGGACAATCATTCTAACGTCTTTGGATGACACTCCCAGAATAAGTGCATATACACAAAGCAATCCAATTTTAAATATTAGTTTCTTATGTTCAATAGAAATTTTTTAAATCAACATAGACTCCAACTCTGACTAGAAAAAGTACATTTGATGCCACTCCCAAATCTAATCATTAGTCATCTTGAGGATCTATACGAACAAACAAGATTATCAGAAGCACAATTAGCCACATAGATACATTTACTATCCTACCAATAAGCTAACCTCTAAATTTGAATCAAGAACATTCATATTTGGGTCTAGCCTTATCCAATTTTAATCTATTTGAAGATGACATTGCTTGGATGAGATCTATCCAACTGAGTTGATCAAATGTCAAAAGTAATCCAACCAAATTTAAGTCCATTTAAAGAGAAACATAGATTAAGAATTACATTGTTTAGTTCTCTTAGAATCAAGGTATTTAAGGCCTTCATAGATAGATATTTTTCTACCTTAAATGAACACATTGAAGTAACCAAATAATATTGGTACAAACAAGTTCACCTATTACAACACATAGTTCATAATCCTATTAGGGTAGTTTAGCCAAACCAACCATCTTGTCATGCTCAATTACCTAAACTTAATCAGCTAGTTTACTAGTTTGCATTGACCCTATCATTATTTTTCAGTTATCTTAGCCTAACCCTAGTAAGTTGAGTGTGCAAGGTTAGCTCTTCACTTTCCATGTGAAAAAGGTCTTGTATGCATGTCATGGCCTTGTAATGTTTGTGTTATGTCATATTTGAGTCATGTATTTTATGTTGTGTTCTTCTTGGTCATGATATGCGTTCTTATGTCTTATTCACAATGATATTGTGTGCATGTGTGTTAGGATAGTATGACTAATTTGCCTATCTTCTTATGTGTTCGTATGTATTATTCACTATGAGAAGCATGTACCTAAGTCATAGAATTCTAGATTGTTGTGTGTTCCTTATTTTGACTAATTTTAATGTGAAACCCTAAGGATCTATGTTTATTATGGTATTTGAAGAGCAAAATTATAAAAATATTAGCATTAGTAGGGTACGTTGGACATGACCTCAACTCCCCATTTGTTGAGAGTTTCTTACATACCAATACCTCTAATAGGATCAAGACCGATGTAGTTTTCCCAATTTAAGTGTTGGTGCAAGTGAAAGTGAATGCTAGTATGAGTGTTAGTTTGAGTGATTTGAGTGTGAATTGAGACTAAAAATTGATTAATATGAGATATGGGTTACTGTAGATGTGTGTATGCAGAAATAGAGTAGAATAGGGATCAATGACCTTGTTTTTTAAAATTATTTCAGAGTTTGTTTATGAGTATTTGCATCTAATTTCCATTTAGGGGATAAATGAATGAAAGTGGTTTATATATAGTGTTCTAATGCTTGTCAAGACATGAAATGGATCTAAGCCAAACTAAGGTGCTTTTCTAAATGGAAAGATATTTGTCAGAGGTGAAAAGAATAAGGGGACATTAGCGATGCCCCTTTTTCAATAACACAATACACTATAGTCCAATTGGTCATGCTAATGTTTAGGTGAGAGGAATGGGTGAAAAAGGGATTTGAGGGCCTAAGTGAAGGCTCAGTGTTACTTTTAGTATATCTGGGAATGGGTTGGACTCACATAAAAGTTGAAAAGTGATCAAGAGAGGCCCTAAGATAGGTCTAGGGATAAGCTGAGGATAAGGTGGTCTCAAGTGACACTCATTACACTAAAATGACATTTTAGATGACTACAATACCCATCCCCTTTATTATATAAATGTATAAAATTGAAATGACTAGGATAACAGAAAAAGAGATGTACTTGGACTTACCTATGAGGTGAAGCCTATGAATTTGGGTCTGAGTCTATGAAGTGTGTTCCATTTTGTGTCTTGAAAATGAAACATGAATGAAATCAATCCTTAATAAATATAAAAATCAAAGACCAAAATAAGTAAATATATGAAAGAAAGAAGAAAAGAACAAACAAATCTCATTGGGTACATAAACCAATGCTAAACCTTGATGACATCCTATATGTGCATGGAGGTGGTGATCAAATGTTGAATAACTTAGACTAAACTAATGGCTTGCTCAATATTCATGTGTGGATGGCTCAAGAACTCAAGCTAACCTTGAATCCATCATTGCCCACCCCTGCTTGATGGATCATAACCTATAAATAACTTGGGTTGGACTGATGAATTGTCGAACCCTCTCATGTAGGTGGCTCAAGAACTCATGTAGGCCATAACTCCATCATTTCCCTTCCATGTGTATTAGATGAATCTAAAGCTAAAATTATGAAATGTAACTAAAATTGTGTGATGTAATTTAAAGTGTGTAATACATATCTAGGGCCACTTAGGAACTTTGAAATGTAAAACAACTTAGGGGCCACTTGATAACTCTGAAATGTAAAACATCCTAGGGCCACTTGGGAATGCCAACGACTATAGATGGAATGAGATATTAATTTGGTGTAAACTTGGTACATAACTAGTGCATATGGTGTCTAAATTATACAACATGGAGAATGACATCGAGCTACCATTCCATTTGAGAGTATTGGTGTCAAATTGAACATATGAGAATAATGTGTCATCCACATGCCCCTAATTTTGATATTTTTGCATATAGATTAAAGACTGAGTCATAATAATATGTGTCTGCATATATGAAACTAAAATAGGAGTGACCATGTCACGTATGATGCTACCAATCTAAGTAAACTCATGTAACCTATGTAAAAATTAAGTATATATTGAACTTGTTTGATAATCTATGACTGAGACCATGCAAATATGAATTGTGACTATTGTACCTTTCTAATAATTTTAAAATTTTCTATTTATAGGCATAATGGACATTAGTGCGATCCCATGGTCAATAACACACTATAATATTATCTTATGTGTCATGTTATTGACCAACTATGTTTTTCTGGGCAAAATTGAGATTGATCTACTTGTGACTATTTTCACTATATTTTCCTAAGTTTGGGCTCTGTAATCTATCTGAATGCTAAAATATATGTTATGTGTTCATTCGGATGGCTTGATCTCTATGAAAAACCCCTACGAATTCCCCCTCTTTTTATGGGAGTTATTAAACCTTTGAAATAACTATTCTTAAAATAAAATGTATGCATCATGTGTGTTAGACTAAAAAGATATGATATTTGTGTGATAAACCAATGTAATGTGTATACATGACATCAAAATGTAAAAATTGACTGATCACAAGTTGGTAATATACAATGTATGTTAGATCTAGAATTAACAAGGTTGTCAAGATAGATAAAATAATGTAATCATGTATATGAATAGAAAATTTGAGTATAATATGTGTAAAATACTTAAGGGATAGGGCAGGATGTTCATCAAGGCACCCACAAAGGAAGGGGAGATGCATGAGTTCCCTCATGGCATCACCAACTAAGTGTACAAGTAACAAGCAAGAGATAAGTGTCATGGCCATGATACATACATGAAAGCATACATACAAACACATGAGGCATGAAAAGTAGGTCAAAGGGCCAAAATACAAGGGACATGAGAACATGCCACTAATTTGGATAAAATAATACATAAAAGTATAGGTTCAAATGTCCACATATACAAAGATAATGTAAGGTTGGCTTAGAGCCACATGGAATGACATGTTCAAATCTCTGCATACATAATCAAGAAAGCACACATAAGAACACAGGCACATGTCTAAAGCATACATACAATGAAGGAAGTGGCTTAGAGCCATATAACAATGGCATATTCAAATGCCCTCCAATATATGTAGAAGCAAAGAGATACAATCAAATCTAAACTAGTAAAGCCATAAATAAAAGTATACATAACATGTGGTACAAATATGTATAAGAGAAAATATGTACATACGTTGAGTCTATAATAGTATTAGTCAGCAAAAAAAATTAGTGTAGTATAAGATGATCAATATCAAAAATTAATCAATGTTAAATTTACAATGTGGAGCATAGAAATATATAACATGGAAAATCGGAAGTTGTGTGTCTGATCCCCCCAATGGGTCTAATATATCAATGTTAAATCGATGTATATGTATATGTGCCCTCGATGGGTAGATAGTAGTAAATTTAGGTCTATGTGGTTGACTTGAGTCCTATAATGATTTGTGCACATTCGAAGAGAACAATTGAAGCATGTATGTATGATAAAACCAACTAAACTACCATAGATAACATATGTAGTCCTAGAAAATAGAAGGATTGTAAACATGGAAATGCATACAATCTAAAATTTGAATTTTTTTAGTAATATTTGAATGTTTTTGTATTTCTAAGTATAAGCTATGTACAAGAAATATTCAAATGAAACTATGTGCAAAGAGTAAGAATAAAGGAAATTATGTACACATAAAGTGTAAGTAAATGAGATTATATACAAATGAAATGTATTTCCTCTATAGACCTAAGAATACATCCATAAGATGTCGATAGTCTAATGGTAGATTTGGTGGGAGGTCACCTAATGTCAGATACTAAATCTACCCAAACTCAAACAAAGAATCATCATCATGATCATCATATCATGTTGTCAGTATAAGTATAGTCTTATCCTTGGTGTTATTATGAATTCCATGCATCTAAATAGCATGTTGTTCTAATGTGTAATAAGCCTCTTATGCAGTCTTAGGGTAAACTACATTGAACCATCAGATGTCTGTATGAAACTTGTGATTCTAATCAAGGCCATCATGTAAGATGTGAACTATGTGTCCCTTATAACTGAAAGTCAAAGATCTATCTATTATATGGACTATGGCATCCATTGTCTATAACCATGTACTACCAAGTGTAACTATATTGTATATGAGTGTTTGTTCCCATGATGAAGAGTAGTGTGTTGACCACCTTAAGTCCACATGCAACTAGGAGTGTGATATGTCCCAAGGAGTCCTGATAATATAAAGCATGATGTATCTCAGTCTCTTGATGTCCTATGTGATATAATAATGCTAATGTACAAGAGTTGGGATCATAATAATAATCTATAGCAACATGAGGGATGTATTGGTCCTTGATGAAAGCCCAAATACTCAAGGGATCATTTTATGAATGTCTATGTTGGTGAAGATCCTGGCGTAGTGTTTGTATTGGAGTCAAAGGTTGTGTAATATGGATAGTTCCCTGAGCCTTGAATTTATTTAATTTATATTGTAATATTAAACATGCATCTGTATCATGTCTGATAATCTTATGAAAATTACAAAAGGGTTTATCATCTTATTATGAAAATATTCTAATACATCTATGGTGAATTTTGGGTAGTGCCATCAATCCTCTATCAAGTAATATTTGTAAAATCTGGTGTGGTCTATTCTGTGTACTAAATGTCTAAATCTAGATAACTTGGTCAATATACATAGATGTAACCATATGTACTAAGTGTAGATAAAATTGGCCTCTAACTAAAAATGAGTGTATGGATTTGTATATGTGAAATTATGAACTGGTGGTGATGCATGTGTAGGTAAAGGTATGAATTCTTTGGAATCATCTCTATACTCTTTGGGGCCTACTAGTGTGAAGCTGAATCCGTATAAATAACCATTAATGTTCATGGGTGTTGTATTATCCTTTGTGGTGGTTTTAGAATATGTATCTGAGTTTTTGATTTATACATCTTCTGAGTTAACAAGTAATAGAACTGTGCTATGTGAATATCATCAACCACCATGGGTAGGGATAACTATGTTGTAGGAGGATCATTCTCCATCATAGGTGAATTTAATGCTATTTTAGGTGGATCTGGAACTAGTGTAGGAATAATGGTGCTAGATTCCTCGATATGATATGCATGTGACTATTCTATGGGAATGATATGATGTGGGGAATTTATGAGAACATGAGGTGCCCCATCTAAAGATATACTTGGGGTAGTAGACTCGGTGACTATAATATCTGAATGGTTAGTTATCATCTAGATAAGTGTATAAATATCCATCACGTAAAAACTTGACATATTTATGCAAGATAGAGTGTACGACATCCATGGCATGTATCCAAGGTCTTTCGATTAAAAAAATTGTAATGCAAATGATTAGGCATCACCTAAAACTATGTGGATAGGGTTTTTGGCCCAACCATGATATCTAATGTAATATAACCCAATGCCTATCAAGGAATGTCATCAAAACCTAAAATTTTCTTATATGTCTTTTGAATGGATGCTATATTAACCCCCATAGTCTATAAAAATGTGATGTTGCATATGTTAAGACCTAAACCACTATCAATTAGAACTTGTTTAATAGCAATGGTTTTAATTTTTGCCTAAATGAAGAGTGGTAGATTCTAATCAATAGATATCAATGAGTAAAATCCTCATTACCAAAAGATATAACATCCTCAATGTCCTTTATAGTTTTCATGATAGATGCAAAATAAGCATGATCTATATCATCAGGTAAAGATGTATGATTAAGTATTTGAAAAATAATATATTTAAAAAAGGTTTATTTTTGAAGTAATTCTAATATAGATATCTTAGTTGGTGTATTTCTCAACTGATCAATAATATCATACGCTTTGTGTTGATCCCTAGGTTTCAATGTATTATGTTGGGGATGAGGAGGGATTATGGGATTATATTTCTCTTGTATAGGTTTAGGATGCATTTAATTTCATATAGTAACATCTTGAACCATGGCATCTGCTATTTGTTGAGGGTGATTAGTAGAGGCAGGATGGGAATGAAAGTAATCAACTAGTTTAGGTGGAGGAGGAACAAAAGGAGTCCTCTGAGCTCATTATTGTAGAGTAGTAACTAGAGTTAACTCAAAACTAGCCATGCAACAACTCTCTCCATGTAGGGGGAGATCAAGATGGGGTGGACCAATGTGTGAAGTAAACTAAGTTCTAATGTGATCCATGAGATGAGTAACATACATGTGCATCATTCTACAAATGGAAGGTAATAGTCATGCAAGAAAAACCACCAAACTTTGAATGAGAAAGTAGAAAATGGTTCCATCATGATATTCATGATAAAAGGATGAAAACTAAAACTGAGCAAATTCTAGAAATAAGAAAGGAAACCCTAATGGTACACTAGGGTTTCAAGCGATATGTTTGAAGTAAGTCATGTTCACCAAATGATTTAAATTTTAAGGGAATTATGGAATGTAAAACCCTATGTTTTCAAAGTGATGGAATAATAAATTAGTGAATAAATATAGTAATATCAACAACCACTAATTTGTACAAAAATTAATTTATATGATTATTCTATAAATAAAAATGAACTATAAAAGGTGTACTTATCTGGAAAACTGACTAAGATAGATAAGTGGTAGGTTGGAAACTTGGGCAAGAACAATACAATGTGTCATCAATAGGAAACAAGTGTTAGAAAACCTCTTAGATAGAAACATAATCATCTAGTTAATAGTGTATTGTGTTAGTTTCCCCTATGCCATGCTAATGTCCATGTGTAGAAAAGACAATGAGTTTATGGGTGGACCTTCACCTAGTTCTTAGAGGCCTATACTTGTGTGACTGAATGCTAGATCATTGTATGTTCCCTATTTTGACTAATTTCAATGTGAAACCCTAAGCTTCCATGTTTATTATGGTATTTGAGGAGTAAAAAGTATAAAAAGAGTGATGTTACTAGGGTAGGTTGGACATGACCTCAACACCCGATGTGTTTAGCATTGCCTACATACCAATACCTCGAAATGGGATCAAGCCTGATGAAGTTGTCCTAATCTAAGTGCTAGTGTAAGTACAAGTGAATGCTAGTGTGAGTGATAATTTGAGTGTGACATGAGACTATAAATATAATTAATCTGAGTTCTAGGTTGTTGTAGATGGGTATATACAAAAGTAGGGCAGAATAGGGATCAATGACCTTGATTTTCACAATTGTTTCTGAGTTTGTTTGTGAGTATTTGCTTCTAACTTTCCCTCTAAGGGATAAATGAATGAAATCAATCTATATATAATTTTCTAGTGCTTTTCAAGACATCAAATTGGTCTAGGCTGGCCCTAAGGTTCTTTAAGAAATGAAAAAATATCCATTGAAGGTAAAAAGATCAAGTGGACATTAGTGTTTCCCCTTTGCTAATAGTGCAATGCACCATAGTCCAAAGGGTCGTGCTAATGTCCAAATAGTAGTTATAGGTGAAAAAAGGACTTGGGTGTCTAAGTGAAGTCTTAGTGTTGGTTTGGTATATTTATGAATGTGTTGGACTCACACAAAAACTAAAAAGTGATCAAGAGAGTAACTAAGATAGGTCTAGGGCTAAGTAAAGGGTAAGGTGATCTCAAGTGACACTCATTGCACTAAAATGACATTTTAGATGACTTCATTTGTAATGATCAAAATAGTTATATGAGGATGTATATTATCATGTTTTTATATGTATTTTACATGATTATGTTTTTTTTATATAACACATGATGTCGATAACTCTTTCTTTTGAGACAAGTGATTTTCATGTTTCATTCTTCATATCAAAAGGGGGGCATGCAATGGGCTTGTTTCAAATATTCAGGCCATGTCAGATAGAGCATTTCACATTTTGAGATAAAAATATATAATTCAAATGTGTTAAATTGAGTAGATTAATATATATTCACATGATTTGGGGTATAATTAATACTATATTTCAAGAAACAATTTTTGACATTTTATATCACTTTGAGGAACAATTTGACATTCTATATCATTTCAAGGAATGAATGGATCATATGGGGCATAAAATCCATTCATGCAAGCACTTTCCTATTTTTTATATTGAGGATCAATAGGGAATGATGGTTACCATGTGAACACATTCGTTCTACATCCATCTGCAATGGTTGATTTTTTACATAAAACTTGATTCCAGGGTTCCAATTTTACATACAAACCTGATTATAGAGTTCTCCTTTTACATATGAACCTGATTCTAAGGTTCTACTTTTACATATGAACTTGATTTCATGGTTCCATAGAAGAGTTATTTTGATACCCAGGTAGTGTGGTTGAAGTTACTACATTACTCAACTTCTAGCATTGCTTTCACCAATGATAGCTGGGGCATTTATACTCCTCAGCTCATTTTTTCAACAGTTGCATCTCCTTGGGGCAAATTCACCCCATGGTTTTCTCTAATCAAATTCAACAAGTGAAACCTTAGTTTGTATACCATTTCACATGGAGAAAATAGTACATTTTTATTATACTTGTCAACACCAATTATGGTTATCATAAGTACTAAATTTAATTATTTTATCCCTTTAATTTATCACTTTAAATATTAGATTAAAAGGGGGCATCTATAGACATTTAAATTTGGTATTTGGCACCTTGGAAACATCAATTTGACATACTTTGACACATTTGGACAATACACATATATTTTAATCTTGAGGAGACTTTCCTTTTATTAGTCTACCCATCCACTATCCTTCATAGAGGCACATTTAACAATTTGATATCCTGTCAAATATTGTTCTCATATTAGGATTTTTAAAAATGAACTTAAATGATAGTTGAGATAATTCTGGACTACCACTACTCATATTTTGTCTTTGATACATTTTGTAGTCTGATTATTAATGGACATCCCACCCCTTAAATATGTTGCATTATTAATCATAATAGAAAAAATAATGACCTAGATGTAATATACACATACACAACTATTTATATATGAGTCCTACTCATTTTAATAACTACAAAATATTTTATATTATATATAATATATGAAAATATTTAACCTTATTTGTTAAATCATTAAGTTTGATAGTGAAAATGCATGTCATTGTAATTGTTAAAAAAAATGAAATATTCAATTTGAGAAAGAACCATCTAATTATGATTCATTCCAAACTATAATTTATGACTAGAGATGATGAAACTAGAAAATAATATGCATAACATTGTCTAAACAACTCCTATTATTTAAATGCAATTATTTTTTTACATATCAATTTAATAATATATGATTGTTACAATTTGATGATAAATTCTAGTGTATGGCAAAAAGTTGACAAGAATAACAGCAGTAAAAAAACACATTTAAATGCAGAAGTATTAGAATAATAGCATAACTTATATTTAATAAAAAGAATAAGTAAGATAAAAACTTGTACAATGTTCAATGAGGATATAAATGCAAGTTCTTGTGATCAGAAAGGGGAAACAATTTATAATGATTTTCCTAGACTAGAACATGCGTATAGATACGTATGAGATGTTAAATACTCAGGCATGCTAACATTCAACTATCTATATAAGTCATGTATCCCTTCAAGAATGGATGATCATAATGGATTCATCATTATAAGAAGTAAGTTATAAAAGAGAGGAGTTACAAACAGTTAATCTTCTACTTGAGTGATTGTAAACCTTCCTATAGGTGTGAGGATTGGACTTCAAAGGTCACTAGTATGGTAAAGAGTTCTCTAACATGGTTCAAACCTAGAAAGTGTTGGATGGCATTCCATATAGTATTCAAGAGGTTTCATGTAGCTAAAAAAATTAAGCCCTATATGTAATTTAGTAGTGTTATATAGTATGTTGCAAGGTACTTACAATATTATTACGTAGTGATACGAGGTGTCATAAAGATCATGTGTACTATTATGAGGTATCAAAAAGATCATTTATAGTGATACAATCTACCAAAAAAATGTTCCTAAGCCTAAGTGTGCTGATATGTTGCATGAAACTAGGAGGTTATATTATAGTCCACAAGGGGATGCATCAATTCATAAAGGTACCATGATTCCTTATGTAGGGCACAAGACATCACAATGCTTGGGGAGCTCCAAATCCTAAGGAAGAGTGTGTAAACCTGAGTGTTTTGCACATATCATTTTCCCTTTCTAAAGGAGCAATGGTCTCTATTGTATCATCAATCACCTCTGAGAATTGAACCTAAATTTATTGAAGGTTGTACCATGTAGCTTCAATAGTGTATTACCTTGCCTTAATCACTTTGAAAAACTAATGTGTACCATATTGGGTACACATTGTTGTCACTTGGATGATTTTATCATTTGGTTTTGTGTACAAATGTTTGGGGTCTAAATAATAAGGATGTTGAGTTGTAGTTTACTCAAGCAAATGTGGGAAGTATAGATTAAGGATTGCCACATTGAAGACTGATATAGACCCAAGTGCCATGGTAGGTCAAAAACTAAGGCATTCTCTCTAGCTACATACAATATGGTGTATGTACCAAAGTGTAAAGGCTTGATCTTTTGGTGTGGACACTTTGAGTGTTCCTTATAAAGATGTAACTAGACCTTAAACCTACCTTGAACTTCATGAGGTGTGTGATACATGTCATGGTGCTCTTTTTAATTTTGTATTTGGCACGAGATTATTTATTGAACCCAGTAGTGATCACTCTGGATGTTTTGTAAAAACTTATGTTCTTTGTCCACTTCCTTTTCATAGGTTGTTAACTATGCTAATTGGAGGGAGGTAGGATATGTCTAAGGGTGCCAATGGTTGGAACCCAAAACATGTCTGTAATCGAATATTACCTATGAAATTGTGCAAATTTGTATTATAGTCATGTTAAATGTATATAAATTTGTCATCCCACATGCATAGATGTGCATTATTGTACATGCAAAAAATAGTCAAGTTTCTATATAAGAACTTCCTTTGTCCCTTTGTCCCTTTATCTAAGGATGAAATTTTTTAGACCAGTCTAATTTTGTATTCATCATATCACACAAAAATTACCAGAAGTGGATAATAAATTATCAATCACAGTTACACTCATTAGATTCTAGTAGCCAAAAATGAACCCAAATATGGATAAATAAAGAGGGCACAATTTATTGTGCATTGATGATCTTCTTATAGAAACAATGATAACCATATTATAAAACATATATAATGAACACAAAATTATTCTAGTGGTTCATCATAGGTAGTCTAATCATGAAATCATACTAGTAGATTTTTAAGGCTTACATGGAACTAGAAAAGGTATGTAAAGTCCTAGCATCATTTTTTTGGACTTGATGATGTAAAATGAAATTAAATAATTGATATGTCACTTAATGTATGTTTACATTTGAATAAAATAAAAATATTGTTGAATCACTCCAAATTTATTGGTAATGTTGAAGTGTTTTGCTACCTTGGCACAATGTGCCTTCTAAATGAGTCTTTGGTGAGGTGTGCCATCGAGAACATAGATATGTCCAAGATTTTAGAAAAGGTTATCATAAATGTATAAATTATTAACCTATTCACCCTATGCAAGGGAAAAATAGGCATATTCAAAGTCTATGTCTATTGAGTCTATAGATACCCAATTTGTGAAGTTATGGCCATGTATGTCAAGAACTATGATGAACACTTTTATCAGTGATTGGTTAAGGCAGTAAACTAACTTGTTATATTTTCCATTATTATGATTTATCACTAGATGGAGCTACTAAAATTAGGTCATCCAAATCATATGCAGTGTGCATTTTCCAACTTATTCTTCGTGTGATAGAATTAAAGTGGTTTATGATCATAATGGATGATTGTCTCCTTACCCAAGTTGTAGAGGCACCATTTATTAATAACTTATAAGATGGAACATAAGTATTTATCATATTTGGAGTATTATTGAACCCTATAATTGATTGTATCTAAGTGATAAGTGACTGAATGTCTATGTTATGTGAGTGTTGCATTGAGGGCATAGTTAAGTGCATTGATATTGATCTCAAAGGGGTAGATAATATTAGGCATTATAAAAATATATTTTATGCATAGGTATTACTTGAGATTCTCAAAGGTACTATATTTTTTATTTTTATAATGTATTTTTTCCTTTGTGTGAATGATCATGGTGAGATTCCATGATATGTGTGAGAAACTAAGAACAAACTTGTAATATAAATTTGTAAGTCCAATAAAAATCCTCAACTCAGTGAGATTGCACATAGTTGGACAATATTAGACCACTTAAATCTTATCTAAATCTACATTTATACATGTGCATCTGATAATGTATCCCAAATACTGAATCTATGTAATGTTGACTTAACTAAGTTGACTTGTAACTTGTGTTTGAGCAACGTGTCTAAACACGCAATATATGTTTCACATACTCATCCCAATAATTGTTGAAAATGAGGATGTCACCTAAGTAGATGATTAAAAAGGAGTTGGTGAATGGCCTAAGTAGGTAATCCATCAAGAAAATAAATTTTGGTGACATATTAGTCAAATTGAAAGGCATAACCAACCAATAATACAATCCTTCCCTTATTTTTAATGTTGTCTTTCAAATGTCTTTATGATGGACTAGTACCTGATGATAACTTGACTACAAGTTGATCTTGGTGAAGTATTTTTCACCTTAGATCTGATCTAAATGGTGGTCAATATACAAAAATGGGTATCGATTATTCAACGCTATCTTTTTTACCATATATTAGTCAATGCATAAATGTCAAGTTCTATCTTTCTTTGGTGCAAGGAATATTGGGATTCCATAAGGAGAATAACATGTACCATTATTTACTTGATCAATAAGCTCTTATATTTGGTTTGGGACTTCATCATTCTCCTAAATATAATTGTATTGCATTAGACTATTTGGAAGAGGGGATCCAAGAACTAAATAAATCTAACGCTTTAATGTGCATAGTGTAGGAAGGCCTTTTGATTCTATGAATACATCTCCATATTTTTGTAATACCTTATCGAGATTATGTATTTTAAATGATGATTGTATGGAATGGTGCACTACCAATGCACATGTTCTTAGTTATGTATGTGATTTTGGGAAAACCATGATTAACACAAACTTCTACATGTGTGAGTTGATTTGATGACATTATTTGACATACAAAAAAGTAAGTTTGGTTTTTAGAGGTGAATCCAAAAGTTTGAAGAAGTGATATTTGACATGTACAGTCTACCATTATGAATTGGCACAAAATCTACCATCATATTCATACACATCTAGTCTCCCATGTAGAATGTCACAAACATATAGTGGCATGATATCATAAGTGACAGTGTCCTCCATAGGCTTGAATATATACTAGGAGGTTCATTATCATCTGATCAATATATCTTTCCCCTATTAGAGCAATCATATATAATATGGTTGGGGATGTGATTAAGTGGTAAAACTTAAGAATTTGGATGTATCTTGAAAAATATTGTTCTTTTTAGATCCTACTATCAATGATGACATGAAGAGGTTAACCCTTAACCCAAAACTTGTTTTGAAAGAGTTGCTCTCATTCTTAAATAGTGTTTATGATAGTGGTGTTGGCACTCAAATAAGTAACATATGAATTAGTGTCATCCACTTGCATGGAAATTTATGTAGACTAAAAATTCCAAGGATTATTGTGTGTGACATTCATAGTAATTGTGTAAGCTTGTGCAGTGTTAATGACACCATTTATCAACTTGGTTATTTATGCCTTTGTCTAGCACAAAAGGTGTAAAGGCCTTCTAGTGTTGTGTAGTATTATTAAGCTAATATCCCTTGTGAAAAGGGTTATGCATCTACACTTGAATGTTATATTGGGAAAGGTGTATGGGATGACTCTTGCACATGACACTGGATAAAGAAAAGTTTTGCTTCATATTTTCCTTGGATTAGATCTTGGCAACATTGTAGTATGCTTGCCCCATTATGTTATAATTCAAGAACTTAATATTTATGTAGATATAATGTGAGACTATATTGATGTACTTTAATGTATAGTTTTTCTCTATTTTGTCCTCATGCAACTATGTAATGTAGTCATGGAACTCATTGGTGCAGTCTTTAATTGACTACTCATCATGCTATTAAAACTATTTTAACTTTATGTACTTATCTTCATAGTGATAGAGGGGATATTACTCCTTCATGGCATTGAAAAATGAATTCCAAGTCTCAATGGATTACATGTCTTTATTATGCTATGCACTAAATGTTTCCCATTAGGGGGACAATAAAATGGGCATGTTCAACACTATGAAGATGATCTTATTCATGTTACTAAAGTGATCAAACAAGAATAAATATTCTATTTTCCAAATCCAACTATCCAATGTTGTCATGTTAATTTTTCATTTGAACATAGAAATGTCAAGATTGACTTGTACTTTAATTACAAATGACAATGCCTCTTTAACGGATTACCTCTTTAATATTGTAATGCCTATTCAATGACTCTCATGCCTCATTAATTCCCCTTCTTCCCAAATAATTATTAGGATATTTATGGATTTAATTACAAATATTAGATTAATTCATGGCCACACATCTCAATCTTGAGATGGATGGTCATGGTTGATCCTGACCAATCTCAAAAATCTATAAATAGAAGGCCTCACACTACCATTTTTAAGATCTCATTGTGTAAAATTATAATGCTAAAATCTCTCCACAATTCATTTGTGTTTTGATTATTTGTGTTATTTGCATTTGGATAAGCTTCATTGATAGTCTAGATTAGAGATTCCTTCTAGTTTTGAGCCTAGGTTTTGTAAAGTGTTCTTGAGACATTGGAGGAGTTTTGCCACCATTGTTGATGAACATAAGAATGTTTGATCAAGGGGAAAACATGTTTTTGAGCCACTTTTGAGCAATGGAGTCACTTGTAAAGGTAATGGTTTACTTTCTTTCATTTGTATCTTATTGTTATTATCAAAACCCTGCATGAATAGATTGTCTTGATTTAATTAGCTCTCCATGCATTTTTATTTGTTTTATTGACTAATCATTTCTTGTAATCCACTATATATATATATATATATATATATATATATATATATATATATATATATATATATATATATATATATATGTTGTGTAGAGGTCTCAAACCTTTGAAACCACATGATAACTCTCTGCTATTTTATGGCATGCCATGTGATACTTTTCATGTCTATGCCATTTTAAAGAACTTTCTGACATATCATGGAATATATATATATATATAAGAAGGCATTTACATAAGGGAGTGAATATAAAACAATTCATCTTCTGCTCAAGTGATAATTCACCTTCATGCAAATGTTATAGATGGAATTACAAGGTCATGATATGTCAGAAAGTTCTTTAAAATGGCACAGACATGAAAAGTATCACATGGCATGCCATAAAATAGTAGAGAGTTATCATGTGGTTTCAAAGGTTTGAGACCTCTACACAACATATGAGTGTTATGAAAATGATATGAGGTACTCCACCAATACTGTGTAGTCCTATGAGGTCCTGCAAAGATACTACGCAATGTTGTGAGGCATCACATAAATGCACTTAGGTCCAAGTATGACAAGACATTGCATGAAACTAGGATTTTTTGTTATAGTTTATAAGGATATATGCAAGTGCATTAAGGTATCATGAGTCTTTGTGTGTGGCATGATATTATGTAATTCTAGGGAGTTTTTAGTCCTAATGAAGAGTGCACCAAATTTCATGACTATGCATGGATCACATATTTTCAAACATACCACAAATTTAAATTATTTTAGTACATTTGATATTAATACATGTGAGGTTTTGAGTTGAAACCTTACTCTTTTATGTGTTATGGTATTATGGATATGGAGTTTATTCGATGGTTGGGGTGGGTATGGGCCACCATTGTTGGGTACATGGTTTCGTTCCCTTTTGTTTTGAAAAAAGTTTAATAGAGGCTTAAGCACAAGGTTTTAAGATGGATTCAAAGTCTTTAAGTTATTCATGGAATTAAATAATTGTTGGGTAAACACAAAAGTATTATTTTGATTTGTTTTTTAAGGTTTTATGTGTTGTAGATCATCTTTGCTACACCTATGCTATATAAATCATGTCTTAATTATATGATTGGTTATGGTATGTTTCATAGGTCTTCATTTATCCCATAAAAAAACTTTGAGAAAGCACTGCAATGATTCGAGGATATTCAAAACATTCCCCAACAAATATTTAACAAAGTAGTGAAATGATTATAAGATATGCAAAACATTCCCTAATAAATCTTTGAGAAAACAATGCAATATTTACAAGATATGCAAAACATTCCCTAACAAATATTTGAGAAAATAATGCAATGATTACAAGTTATGCAAAACATTCATTAATAAAGCTTTAAAAAAGCAATTAAATGATTATACGATATGCAAAATGCTCCCTAATAATGCTTTGAGAAAGCAATACAACAATTATAAGATATGTAAAATATTCCATAAAGAAACTTTTAAAAAGCAATGCACTGATTATAGGATATTATAATGTAATTATGACATACCCTAATGCAATCTCAATGAAAATTTAATATACCCTAATACAATGTCAATAAAAATGTGATATATCCTAATGCAATTGTAGTTAAATTTAATATGCCTTAATTTAATCTCAATTAAAAAATGTAGTATACCCCAATGTGATCTCAATCAAAACTTATTATACCCTAATATGATGATTACAATATATTATAATGCAATTATAACATACCCTTAATCAAAATGGGAAATATTGCAATGCAATCTTAATCAAAACATGATATATGCTAATGTAATCTCAATTGAAACTTCTTATCTAGTCAAAACATTCCCTAATATATCCTTATAAATTTTCAAAAACACATAAAACCAAGTTTCATGTAGGGAAATCCAAATACTATAACTATGACATGGTGATAACTATTAATGTGGGCTCCTCCATTAATTGAGCTTCTCTACCAAATAGACCCCCTCTTTAGTCAATTCCACTCCCTATTTTATCAAAGCCTCTCCTCCTCTGTCATTTTTCTGTCTTAAATTTCTTCCTCTATAGACATTGTTTTCTTGTATACATGTTGAAATGTGAGGCTCACATTTTTTTTTTTTTAATTGTTTTTTTTAATGTTATCGTTGACATCAAAATTTCAATGTCCATTATTTTATCTCAATCTAAATAAAAATACAACATTGAAATATGACATGGGAAATTTGAAACAAAATTGAGGACATTGGAACTTCGACCTCAAAATGTACATGAAAAAATTAAAAAATTACATAGTTCCCAATATGGCCCAAATTTTTTATGTTTTTGACTTATGTCAAAATCAATTTTGAAAATTGGGCCAAATGTTATAATGCTTACACTATAAACATGATTATAGAAAAAAAAAATTCCAAGAATCAAATCATTTTATATTCGCTTATGCTACTTTATTCTTCTTAACTATTCCCCTATGTAATTTGTGTGTATAGCATCTCGCCCTAGATATTCAAGGGTCATGGATTCATAATTAATTTAATGAATTTTAAATTTTTAAATTTCATATGTGAAATAAAAATTATTTGTGTCATATTTTATTTCTTGTCAAATTTATATACAATTTTATTCCTATTTATATTCCATGTGTATATTTTTATTTGAATATTAAAAATATCTAGGATTTTATTTTTATAACTAATATATTATTATCTTGAAACAACTACATAGATTATGTATTAATATAAACCATAGATCATGAAGAATAATACATATATCACATACTAAGAAAACCATTACACTTTAAACATAACTACATAAAACATATGCCAAAAATCATTTTGAAACATTTCATATTTTCTTCTTCTTTCTCCTTCTTAAAAACTATATATTATTTTATAAAATCAAAAACAAAATACTCGTTATTGTATGTAATTCATCCATCGAGGGTGATTTAAAATGTCTCATTATACTTTAATAATATACTTTAATAATGCAATCATGTATTTCAAAACACTAACTTTTGAAAATATAAGATGTCAAATTGAATTTAAAACATTGTGTCAAGTAAGCTTTCTATGCCACTTAAATTTAGATCATTGTCACAAGAAAATGGTGACATTAATATAAGAGTATACCCTTAGTGTTTAAAAAAACTATTCATAATCCGAAGGAATAGTCATATATTAAACATCTATTATGGTTCTTTTTAATTATGATGAACACTCAAATCTTAAACTCTATGATATTTAATTATTATTAAATAATATATTAAAAAACCAAAATATTTGGTCTCAATAAGTAAAATTGTACTTTTATTAGACAGATTATGGATGTTAAAAAATACTTACAATGATATTTATATTTATATAGTTATTAAAATAATAAAATATTATTGTAAGTTAGTATTATATAGTTATTAATATATATATATAGGCTAACAAAATATGATAGTCATACTATTATAATAATAAAGTAATCAAAAGCCATGAAATATCAATAAAGTTTATACATATATTCCTATCGTTATTCTACTAAGAAGATTTTATGAGATATATAAACGAAAAAGTAAAACAATAGCCAACTAAACCAGTTATTCATTTACATCCTTGCTTGAATCATAAACCATTACTATAGACCTATGTTCCCTCTCTTTATCATCCAAAACAAGTGCACTAAGAGTTTTAGATAGTTGAGAAGAAGCAAAAGAAGTAGTATTAATGCCTGACTTATAGCACATTGCATTGTTTTTCTCCCATCAATGATAGCCTCGGTAGTCATCCCCTTTGATAACATCCAAACCTGATTTAATCTCCATATAAGATCAAATATCAAGTATTCCATATCCTCATGAATAGCATGAGTGTTGCTCTAGCACTAAAAAGAACAATTTGCACCTTGATATGTTGTGTCCCCTCAAGGGTGGCAAGCCTCGAGTGGATTCTTATATCCTTCATAGCTTGCAACACACAATCTAAAAATCCCCCTTCCCCCAACCTGACAACAAGATAAGCATGAAACATATTTGTGGTAGTCTATTTAAACAATTTTTCATATTTAATGCCCTAAAAATAAGAATATTTTCAATTGTCTATGCTCGTTCCACACTCATTTCAAGGAGGATGCCATTATTAAATAGTTTTCTAAGCTTAAGATCATCAACCAGGTTCATAAAAAAAGACTTCACATCATCTATGGAGTTGTGTGCCATTTCACATGTTTTCTCTTTTATAATATTCTCAAAAGAGGTCTTGCCCTTGTTGATTTAAGTCCTTTTGTGAGAAGAGGAGCCTTAACCACCCAATACAATATTCTTTGACTCCATTATCAAGCATCGAATAACCTGTAAAAGCCACCTGTCATAGCCACCAAAATATAGGAAGTATACAAGCTCACACTAAAACCAAGGGAAAGCCAAAATAAGTAAAGAATGGTAATATCTGAGACAAAATTCCATGATGGAAAAGAGAAATCAACCCTAAAAAGTATCAACATACAAAAATTATAAGGGAAAATACAATCAATAAAAAATCTCCTGAGGCACTCCATTCCTTAAATAATTTTCAATCAACCCACACTACCAATCTGCACCCAGGAGAAAGAGGCATGAAGAAACCACCAAAACCATTCCATATACTTGAAGCATGGAAAAGGAGAATCTAAAATTAGGGTGAATATAAACATAAAAATAAACCCATACCTTGAACCCTACCATTATCACAAAGACCATTTGGAGATAAGAAGGGGAAAATATAATGGAGTATGGTAAAATACTTCCAAGAAGCCACCCAAACCATCCTGATTTTCCATCCTCTTAATCATAGACCAAAGAGAATCAAGAATATCCAAGAATAAATTGCAAAATATTTCCAAATAAAAATTCCCATAAACACTTGCAAGTGTATAATAAAGGAGATTACAAACAACTAAAACCAACTTCCAAGAGCAAACAAAGGGAAGAAACATGGGGTGCATAATGTAAAAGTGACTTTATCCCCATTGTCACTCGTGTTGCATACAATAATTACCAAGTTAGGGGATTGAAGGTGGTTATAAAGGCCCTCCCATGTAGCACATGCCACTAACACCTTCATCTAGTCACATAAAAATAATATTCCCAATGCATCACCCAAAAATGATATGGCTTAAAAATCATGGTATTAAATTATACATGCTTGAAGGTCATAATCCAATATTTCCTTGAGTTTTGAGTTCATGAAGGGGGAGTTAATAAATGCACATCATTGTTATGTGATATATTAATACCCACAATGAGGTTGGCCATATGGCTTGTGACTTTGCAAGTGTATAATAAAGGAGAGTACAAACAACTAAAACCAACTTCAAAAAGCAAAGAAAGTGAAAAAAATGGGGTGCATCTATAAAAGTATCTTTATCCCCATTGTCACTCATGTTGCATACAAGAATTCCTAAGGTAGGGAAGTGAATGTGGTTATAAATTCCCTCCTACATATCACATGCCACCAACACCTTCATCCAGTCATATAAAAATAATCTTCCCAATGCATCACCCAAAAATGATATGGCTTAAAAATCATGGTATTAAATTGAACATGTTTGAAGGTCATAATCCAAGATTGCCTTGAATTTGAGTTCATGAAGGAAGAGTTAATAAATTCACATCGTTGTTATGTGATGTATTAAATGTTATGATCCACACTTATAATATCCAAAAATAATGCAGAATATAATGTAGATCAACTCAACACAATAGATATGGGTAGACTAAAATGTCCAAATAATCGATATATGCAGAAATAGAATACCCTTAAGGTAGGGCAACACCATACAATACTCCTTTAAGAAGGAATAACTCCATAATGTCTCTTCTAGGGGACAACCTCCAATATACTCTTATAATAGAAGACTCAATGCTTACTTGAACCTTTGCAATGATAATCATCTCCTATATATAGACCTCTATCTAACTAACAATGGATGGGTAACCTATTAATCCTAATGTAGGTCGACCATTACCTAATACACTAATATATCATGTCCCTAGATACATAACATTAAGACCCACAATGAGGTTGGCCATATGG
This sequence comes from Torreya grandis, assembly GCA_037957365.1. Taxonomy (NCBI): domain Eukaryota; kingdom Viridiplantae; phylum Streptophyta; class Pinopsida; order Cupressales; family Taxaceae; genus Torreya; species Torreya grandis. The sequence goes on along the minus strand of JARHVA010000262.1, from coordinate 4,130,982 downwards.
TTTGTGACTGTGTTTCCTTCTCTTCTTATATGAATAATTGATAGCTAAGTAAACCAAGTTTCCAACTAAGCACAATCTTCAATTACATGAGCTAATTTATAGTGCTTGCTTGATTTCCTTTTCAAAGCCTCCATTATTAGGGTAGGATCTCCTTCAATCATAAAATTCATACAATTTCTATCTTTTGCAAGCAATAGAACTCCCCACACCATCTTAGCTTCCATAAAATTATTAGAGAATTTACCAAAGGCCTTATAGAAACTTAGGAGAGGGGTGCCCTCACTGTCTTTGGAAATCCCCTCTCCCTGTCCCCTTAAATCGGTCCAATTTGAGTTACCTTTTGCAACCTCATCAAATTTGAACTTTATTATAGGTTCCCAAAGGGGCACCCAAAAGTGTAAACAAGGAATTCCCTTTAATTATTACTTAAACCCACAATGGAAACCATACATGAGGATCTGATAAAATATCAATATCCCTCTCATATACTTTTGATTATTCAATTTTTCCATACCCATCAAGGATTGACTGATGTAGTAAAAAATATAAAGCATGCATATCATCATCCATTTTCATCATTGTTTCCCACATGATAAGAACATTACGCTCTATTTACTTGTCAAAAAGGATCATGAGAACTATGAAAGACCTTTCCAAAAGTTTTTAGACAATATGTTAATTGACTTCTCTCTCAAAAATTCTAATGGTATTAAATTTTTGGTTTTTCCCTCCAAACAACATGTCAATATTATAATTTTTTGTTGTAGAAGACATGAAAAATCTGACAGATCAGATTTCATATGGAATTCAAATGAAATTATATTTTATGATTCAATGAAAAAGAGAGCAAACATTACAATAAATATACTAATAAAATACTATTCAATTCACATTCATAATGACTCTTCCTATTCCTATGGGAATGGAAGGCTTATTAAATAAAATGAAATGCTAGACACCTAAGCTAGACATCTAGGATTAATAACCAATATGTATAATATTTTTACATCCCCCCCTTAATATTTAGGGGTCTTTGTTTGACCATGTATTCCTCTGAACATTTCAATTTTTACTCATCCAAGCGCTTTTGTCAGGATGTATGTTGGTTATTCTGTTGTCAGACAATATTGGAACTTGACATTACCATCTTTCACATAGTGCTAAATCAAATGAAATTTGGTATTGATGTGCTTGGTTTGGTTGTGAAAGATTGGATTCTTTACCATCTATATTATATAAGTGTTGTCAACCATAAGAGGTGTTGATGAAACTTGTTGTTCTTACAAATATGAAAGAACCCTTCTAAACCACAAGATCTCTTTACTTGCCTTTGACGTGGCAATATATTCTGCTTTTGCTAAAGAAATTATAGGCACTAATTGATTTTTAGATTTCCAACTGATAATTATTGTTCCTAAATTCATTAGAAAACCTAAGGTGGACTTTCCATCATCATGATCACTAGCATAGTCATAATCTAAATACCCAACCAGTTTGAAGTCCCCTGCCCTGGAGTATTTAAGCACAAAATGTTGTGTGCCTTTGAGATATCTAAGGACCCTTTTTGTTGCTACCCAATGACTCTCCTTGGGTTGTTACATTAATATAGAGAGGACACCAACTGCATATGATATATCTGATCTAGTGGTAGTCATATAAATCAAACTTCCAATGGGTTGTCTCTATTTAGTGACATCAACCAAATCGGTTGAATCTTTAGATGTCAATTTGAGATTTTATACATGGGCATGTTGGGAGGTTTACAATCTTCCATTCTGAACTTGCTCAAAATGTCACCAACATACTTCTATTGAGGGATGAAGAAATATTTTAGTTTCTAAATTAATTCAATACCCAAATAGTAATGAAGATAACCCAAATTATTCATTTCAAAGCTTTTCATCAACTCTGATTTGAATTTTGTAGTGTACCATTCAATGTTCCCTATGATGATCAAATCATCGACATACACCACCATAAATACAACTAATTTGTCAACTATTTTGACAAAAAAAGTTACATCTTCAAACTCAAAATTTTTTAAGTTCATGTTCATGAGGTTCTCATCTAGTTTTTCGTACCATGCTCAAGGGGCTTGTTTCAAACCATACAATGATTTTTCAAGTTTGCACACCTAACCATCAAGATTTGTCATGTACAAAGTTTCATGAGATCTCCATTTAGAAATGCAATTTTTACATTCATTTGGTAAACTTTCCATCCATTGTGAGCTACCAGAGCCAACATGGTTCGAATGGTAGTATATTTTCCTCTAGGTGCAAAGGTTTCATTGTAGTCAATTATTTGTATTAAGCATACCTTTGTGACAAGCCTTGTTTTGTGCTTGTCAAGTGAGCCATATTCCTTATATTTATTGATATAGACCCACTTTCAGCCAATCAGTTTGCAACCATATGGTGGATCAACCATATTCCAAGTCCCATTTTTCACCAGTGAATTATACTCATCTTTCATTGATTTTATGCATGATTCAAGATTCTCAACTTGTTTGAAATTAGTTGGTTTTTAATAAAATGCAACATTGAGTTCCTCTTGAGAATCATACAATGTGATTTTTCCAATCATGTCTTGAATGTCATCAATAGAATATTCTGGTTGAGAGGAGGTTACATGTGAACTTCAAGTGACTATTTTCCCAACTTCATCAGGCCTCACATCTTTTAGTGTTTGAGTGGCCCACTTAGGCATCCTATTCTGTGTTACAAGTGCTTCGAGTTCATCATCTAAAGTTACTTCACTATATACCCTCTATTTTACTGGCCCCTATTCAATATTTGATGAATTTTCACTCTCTCTTTTAGGAGGATTTTCAAGCTCATGTATAAGAGATAATATAAAATTAATAGATTCCCAACTTTGTGTCCCCCACTCATTGTCTAGAACATTCAAATCACTCTCTTTGTAGATATCAAACTTTGCATATTTATCTAGTCGACTCAACTACCGATCAATATGCTCTTTATCCTTTACAGTCTCACAAAAGATGACTTCTCTTGTAATAAAAAACTTCTTCTCTTTCTCATCGTATACCCTGAATGCCTTAGAGGAATTAAAATATCCCAAGTGGATGCATTTTTGACTCATGGGGTCCAACTTCTTTCTCTTCTCCTTTGGAATCAATGTGTAACAAATGGATCCAAAAATCTAAAGATGTCACATTAAATAGAGGTGACCACACCACATCTCATATGGAGTCTTTAATTCAAGAGATTTTGATGGTGATCTATTGTGAAGGTATATTATTATTTTAGCTACTTTATCCCAAAAGTGTATATTTACCCCTTTAAAATACAACATTGCACAAATTATATTCATCATAATTCTATTCATCTTTTCAACTACTCCATTTTATTGTGGAGTGTGAATAATTATGAGATGGTGTTTGATCCCATTTTGCTTAAGATATGATTCAAACTTCTTTGATGTTAATTCACCACCATTATCTATCTTGAGTGTCTTGATAAAAATTTATGCTTCATTTTCAATCATTATCAAAACTTTTTGAAATTATCGAAGGCTTCTAATTTTTTTTTAGAAAGTATATCCATGTTATCCTACTATAGTGATCAATGAATAGCATGAAGTACTTATGACCACCAGTAGAGAGGATTGGAAGAGAACACAATTCTGAATGAACAAGTTACAATTTTCTATTTGCTTTCTACTGTGACTTTAAAAATGGTTCTCTTGCATGTTTAGCCAAGATGTAAGTTTCACACTTCTCATCTGATTTTGTAAGTAATGTATGCGTGCCAACAACACCATTATTTCATAATACACAAATGTTGTTGTAATGAGTGTGCCCAAATTGAGCATGCCACAACATGTTTGGAGACATTCTATTTTTCACAAGATGAGCATAATTCCTTGAATTTGATGGCTCACTTTTTATTTTGAGTAGTTTCCCTTCTTCATATCCATTCAAGACAATTGCATTGTCACTTTTTCTCTTGATTATGACATCATCATTATCCAATAGAATGGAATGGTATATTTTCCTTAAGAGCACTAGGGATAACAAGTTTTGTTTCAATTGAGGAAGGTAGAGAACATTCTCAAGTTTATATTATGGAAGCCCTGGACACTTGAGTTGAATTGTACCTCTTCCTTGTGGTTACAGACTTGAACTATCTATCAGGTATACTGAGCCATAACTTTTTTCATTGTACTCCTCAAATAATTCTTTTCAAAAATTCATATGTTGAGTGGCCCCAATATTAAGAACCCAAGCATCAAATCATGAGGAACTGATTAAGACACTATTTGCTTTATCATCTATACTATAAAATACACATTCACTAGTGAATTGGTCTGAGTTTGACTATTTTGACTATTTCTTTGAATTTTCCTTTTTATTTTTATGATAGGCTTCAATTTTCTCCCATGGATTCCTACATTCATGAGTCTCATAACTATCTTTTCTATAGCACCGTTCGCAATAGAGGTTTTATTTATCATTCTAATTTTTATTTTGACCACCATGATTTTCATTTTTGCCACCTTTTCCCTTGTACTTATTATTGCCTTCATTTTTAAAAGATGTGGCCTTGTTTGATGGTTTGGAAGAATTTGTTTTTACATAACACACACTTTCACCTATTGTAGTTTCAGTTTTCCTTCCAAATACCTTCTCTTTTTCCATCTTTTTAACCAATTGGTCAAATGTGAAAGTCTTCTACTAATTGCTTTCTTGTAGAGACTCCAAATACGCTAAATATTTGGGAAGAAGGGATTTTATGAATGTGCTCATGTATATGTCAATTTTCACACCTGTTACTTCAACATCATATTTGATAGCACATATCTCTAAATCCAATCTCATCATATCACCATCTTTCAACTCTAGGTTAAATAGTTTCAATTGCAATTGAATGAATTCCAAATTTGAATGGGAGTCATATAGGTCCTTTAGTTTATGATATGCTTTGCATGGTGTATTTCACCCCTGCATATAACAACACACATCTCTATCCACTGATGCTCTCATCAAGGCCAAAGCCTTTTTTTTTTTGATTCGATGTTTGAGTGTCCTTTGTATTCCTTGTTGGTTCAACTGGTTGTTTTACCCCATCACAAATATCAAACCATATATCATTGAAGATGAGTGTGTTCTCCACTTTCTAAGACCATTCTATCCAACTGTCTTTGCTAGTCAAGGTAGTACCAATAATGGATTTGATGGAATACATGGTTTTGAGTTTTTATTTGAGTTTTTGGAGGTTTTGAGTTTTTGTTTAACCCTAATTAGTTCCTTATCACTCCAAAATGGTGCCCTTTTCTATATACGCAAAGGTAGTAAAAATAATTCACTTTATCATTAACACCAGCTTAAAAATAAAACTTCATAGATCAATATATTCAATTTTTATTGATTTATGGATTTATGTTTTTAGATATATGCTAATGGGTAAAAGAGTAACTCTCCTTATTTCTCCTTGAATTTGAACAAATTGGTTGTTGTTTGCAAATTTTGTGGAGTACCTTGTCTCAAAGCAATTAAAATTTGCTCAAATTTTAATTGCTTTTCAAATTTAAATTATTTTCAAAATTTGAAAATTGCATTTAATTGAAAATTGAAATTTTGTGTTTTGAAAGTAAAAAGCATAAAATTTTACCTTGATTTTTACAAAATTATTTTATTTGTCTTTCCAATATTAGAAACGAGAAAAGTATGACACCTTTGATAGTATTTTTATTTTAAAAAATCTCTAATTTGAAAAGTTAGACTTTATTAATTTTTGCTCTGCTACACGAGACTACCACATCCTTTCTTGGAACAAAGAATACTAAACCAAATGTTATAGCTCAAAAAATATGTAGAATGCCAAATGCCATGAGATGCAATGCTACAAGCTTAAAAATCAATCTTGATAGGTTTCGTAGAGTTTCAGATGCCAAATGCCATGTTCACCTTCCCTTGTGCTATGTAGGTTTATGTACAAAAATATACTATGCATGTCCTATAAATTGTATCACAACTCTAAAATATGTAGTGCAAGTCTATAATATGCAGTCCAGGTCTTCCAAAATCTCAATGAGAAGAAAAATAAAACTAATTTTTCTAAGCTCTGATACCAATGATAAGTCGGATTTCATACATAATGCAAATGAAAATTTATTTCATGATTCAATGAAAAAGAGAGCAAACATGACAATAAATAGACTAACAAGAGGTTATTCATTTCACATTCCTAATGACTCTTCCTATTCCTATAGGAATGGAAAGCTTATTGAATAAGACAAAATGCTAGACACCTAAACTAAACACCTAGGATTAATAACCAATATGTATAATATTTTTACAAGATCAAGCGTTGGAGTCTCAGAATAAAATGTATGGGATGGGATAATATGATATGTTTCCATCTGTTGAAGGAAAGTTTAAAGCACATAAAATATTGATGAGAAGGATCTTTAAATATATTAAATAACTTAGATTTGTGATGATGTTATTTGTCAAAATATGGTCCCCCAAAGACTAGATGGGTTGTATCAAGAAAATGATGGAGGTTTCGGTTTCATATTTTTATTCTTAAATAAAGACAGATAAATAAGTTGGATATTATGTAATGTGAACAAACACATTTTATTAAAAATTATAGCTTGACTTAGATACATTAATTAGGTTTTAGATGAAGAAGATAAGGAAAAGCAATAATTCAAGAAGGAAACACAAAATATTTATTGTTATAATCTGATTTATACTATCAGATCAATTAGGTGCACCAATTTTATTTTCAGTTGATTCTGTCAAGATGGATATGATGATAATTCATTTCAGCATGTATATTTCTAGTTTTATTTTTTAGTTTTGTAAAGTCATGTTTAGGAATTTAAAGTGTCAGATATTTGACCATCATAGCTAATATTTTTGACCATCATAGCTTATATTTTTGCTTTGACATAGTTTATGAAGGCAACACAGGATATCTCATTTTGAGCTATAAATAAAATTAATGATCAAAATGTTTAGCCTTATTTGATATAGTCTACTCTTCCTCATGTGTCTATGCATATTTGCATTATGATCATTCATCTAAGAAAATCATGGATTTCTTCCCATCACTGTAAATTATGACTTTTGTTCTTTCTCTACAAATCTCTATAGGTTCCCTCAAAACTTTTGTGTGATCCTCATGACTCCCTCTACCTTCAAAAAATTATAAAAATCTGACTCACGATTTGGTCAATGACTCAAGTTTTGGGTGCTTTCCTTCACATGTATGACAAAATGCCTTTACCTTAAATCATGATTCTGTAGTCTTTCCTCCATACTTCATACTCCTAGCATTTTTCCTAGGGTTCCCTTGAATGCTTTTGATATTGGTAAGTAGTTCTTTTTTGACTATTTTTTATAGGGGGAACCTTTAAAGACCTGTGGGGAGCAGTGCCACCTCAGGGGTCAACTACCAATGGCAAGGGATACTTAAACATGGGACCTACTAGGTAAATCCCACCTTCTTTACCATTGAGTCACCACCATAGGGGTGGGTTCCCTTGAATGTTAAACCTTGAACCCTTTTAACTCATTGTTGTGTAGTTTGTATCAATCTTCCTAAGGCTTTTTCGTGTTATTTTCTCTATTTATACTTAACTCTACAACTTTTTATTCATACTTTTGTCTTTGGGTTTCCTCTAACAATGGTTTTGATACCAATCTTATCAAGTATGAATGTTGGAAGAATGAAGAGAAAATTAGAAGACACACTTTAAAATGTGTATACATCCTTCTTTTATTGTGTAAAATTTAGTTAGACAATTGAGATAGTGATGATTTCTTATTTTATTATGAAAAGTGTAGTTACATATAGTTGGGGTAGTTCAAAACTAACCATTAGTTAATGCATTAATAATATCTTAATTAATATATATAATAAGGTGTGTGTAAGATTGTGTCAAGGGGTCTGACTCGAAGAGAGGCTTAAACAAAAATGTTTGTGAGAGAGGGTTTTAGAGGAGTTAGTTTGAGTTTTGGAAAGTAGCTAGTATAAAGAATGTGAGCAGGGAGAGGGATGTGTACATTAGTGTAGTAAAGAAGCCCTTAGTTGGGCAAGCTATGTAGGAAGCCAACCTATGACTACAGAGAATTGAATGTGAGAGTTTCATTAAATATAATGCATCCATATTTTTAATAATGAATGAACGAAGTCTCATTGTGTGTCTGTGTCTTGTGTTTGTCATCGTTAGTTGTGTAATTTGATTTTATCTTGAGTTGCCAGTTTTTCATTTGACTCACAACCCACCTTGTCATCCTCGGGTATCATAGCAGGTTGAATATTGCCTTGTTGAGATTCAAGAGCAAGTTTAAAGGAGTCGTTATTTTTTAGTGGTGTTTGGTAAAGGCTCTGTGGAGTTTATGGCAAGGTGAAATATTGTATTGAGAATTTTGAAGAGTATAAAATGGCACATAGGAATATCATTTGGAAGAGGAGTACGAGCATTGACCGTTGCATATTTGGTAGAAGTGTTGAGATGAACACAAGCCAGATTAGATGTGATGGAGATTGCTCAATAAAGAGGACTTGTGACTGAAGAAAAAGAGGATGAAATGGAGCTTTAAAAGTTCATCTACAAGATTTGGATGAGGAACTAGAGGATATATTTCTAAAAGTTATTGCCAATATGGAAGACAAGCCAAAGTTGAACACCCTTAGTTACTCTATAAGTTCCAACCTCGAAGATTTGATAATCAAGTTGGAAAAATACTTTGATTATAAGGATGTTGAGGACCCCAAGAGACTAAAGTTTACCTATGCCAAGTTGAGAGGACATGAATGCTTATGGTGGGATCACTTGTAGTTGGATAGAGTAAGAAGTAAAGATTAAATTAAGGCTTCAAGTAGAATGATTGCAAGGTTAAAAGTAAGTTTTTGTCTTCTAAATATCAATTAAACTTGTTCATGAAGTTTTAGAATTTGAAGCAAAAAGACATGAGAGCAAAGGATTACATAGCTCTACAATTTGACCATCCAAGCAAGTCATGTAGACGATGATAAATAAAATATTTGAAGGCATATAAATGTTCTCTGCCTTTCCATTCAAGATGAGTTTGGTATTATAAGGTTGCATTTTGTAGAATAAGCCTATTAATGTACTTTGAGAGCTAAAGAAAAGTTGTCAAGAAGAAAACACATTGGATGAGGAAAAGGTAAAGGATTTGGAAGGCATTATTGTCCTTGCAACCTACCCAAACCTCTTGTCTTGGCACCACCATAATTTAATGGGTTTTTGAATGGGAAAGTTTAATATTAGTAAACACGGTTATTAAAACTATGTGCTATATGTGGGTCCATAGTTAAAATGTTGGAAATGTACACCTTTATATTTGTTATTTAGCCCACCTTTATATTAAAAAGGAGAAATCATGCACCTTAAAAATTTAATATTTAATTAATTTTGTAAGGTTCATTTCATCAGTTACTTAATGATTCAGTTGCACAGGGTGATTAGAATAATTCACATTCACAAAAATATTTATTTGATGGAATACATATGTAAAAGGGGAGAAAGAGAATCTGGAGGGCAATATGGAAAAATTTTGGGTTGTAATATGGGCTTGATCATAAAGAGACAATGTAAATAAAATGATAGTTTGATTTCATAGCATAATTTCCAATGTCTTTCCTTTTAGAAATTCATTCTTTAGTGATTATAATGTGCAATAGATTTGGGCATTTACTATTTTACTTTCACATTTTTGTCATTCAAATGCAATCTATTTATTGAATCTTATAGTTGAACTTATATATGGACTAATATTATTTTGAGTTATTTTACTATAAAATTCATCTCTAATCATTAAAATTTACTAGTTATTTGGGATTTTATTTTTTAATTTGTATAATTGATTAATTAAATGTTCTGCATCCTTTAGAAAGAATTTAGGTCTTTGTTGTGTTTCATGATGAACGACTTACATTATTCATACATGGAATCATGGTTTGAATTAAATTCATTTTTAACTATAGTAGTCTCTAAATTTTTCATGGTTTAGCAAGTTTCTTTGAAAATTTAGTGGAGTTTGTGCACCATTGAATGTGTGCATGAAAAAAATGATTGTTCAAGTGGACAACTCAAGTTGTGAATAGTTTTGAGCTATTGAAGAAAGTTACAAAGAAGCATGTGTTAGCCTCACTATATTTTGATAATGTTCCAAGTTGACTATGATGCAAGTGGAGTATAAATTGGCATAATTTTAAGTCAAGTTGGAAAACTAATAAAAAAATTTAGCAAGAATTTCAATGAATCAATACATAAACGACACTTTCCCAAGCTATATTTCCCATAGACAACACTTTTGAGATGAAGAATTTCTATATATTCCAACTTAGAGTCCATGTGTAGCCCTTGAGAAACTAAAGATCATGCAAAGCAGGACTTCTTGGGCTTTGATGGAGCTTTCATATCCCTTGAGTTAAGCTAACTTACATGGAAAGCTTAAATATCAATTTTGACCTATGATTGAGCTCAATGGAAACATGTTTATGAGAAAGCCACTCAATATTTATTATTTTACCATGGATCATATTTCATAGCATTGATATAAATTAATTATTTGGTGACTCAATAACACATTTAGATAATATTTCTACTAATATAATTTCTTATTTTGGATACAAATGATGGTATTTTATATGTTTTTTACATACATATTTTTCTAATCTCATCATAATAATAATCAAGATGTTAGAATGATAAAATCTTGAAATCCTTGAAATGTTGCTCTGTTAGGGTTTAGCTTTTTTTTCAATCCACCATTATTTTTAGAAAAAATATCTTGATTAACTCATATTTATTGTGTTGTACCAACTAGTTCACCACCCCTAGGGTGACGAGTTGGTTTATATTAAGTTCAACTCCTCAACCCCTGCATCATTCAATGTAGGTATTTTCGGTGGAACTTTGAATAACAATGATAATGGCATCAAAGCAAGCCAAGAAGTTCATTTCAAAATTATTCCACTAGAGAATGAACAACCCCTCCCAATTGATTCTTTACCAAATGTGGCTTTAGACTATCTTTAATTTGATAAATCATGTCACTAATTTGAAAACTTTACTTTGGTTGCATATTTTTTTGGTTGCATCCCCTTAGAGAGCATGCTCAAAACCTAGGTGCATAATACTTTCCAATACCTTGGGGTCAAGCTTGAGGGTGTTAAAAACATAACCAAAGGTTTCTTTTTTTTCAAGTTTTCCAATATTGAGCACTACAAATCCATTGTCAACCATAGCCCCTGGTTTGTCTAAAACACCCTAGTTGTCCTTTCCCATTGATCTAGGGATTTTTTTTGTCTTGAAACAAGACAAGCTTAAAATACTAGTTTGGGTAAAGTCTTTAGGGATTCCTTTTCCCCTTTGGGATTTTATAGACCAATTAATTAAACCACTAGGTAATTTTATTTATCATGAGCAAAATAAGTTCTATGTGGCCAGACCATAGAGACAAGTGTGTACAGAGGTCAAAATTTCCAAGGATCTCAAGAAAACCATTGATATTCAAATAGGAGATAAATTTATCTCACAACATGTATTCTATATCAACATGTTGAAAACTTGATTTTAGTGACAAGCCACATACCATATGATACATGAATTCCCTCTCATGGCTAAATCATGACCATCGGTCCTGACCAAAACCTCCCCTAAGGTGAAAAATTACTAACTACATTAACATATGGGTGGACTATGGTCACTAGTAAAAAAATAAGACAATAAACTAAAAGAGTGAATAAAGTAACAAATACTATGTATAAACCCACAATTTGTTTAATAATAGTGTACAAGTGATACTATCATTTTTTGTACTTTGCAAGTGACAACAATTTTCTCAAGTTGTACATTGTAAGTGATGATGGTTTTACAATGTTCTTGTAGTCCAACACCAATGCCTGAATATGGTGAGTACATACAAGAAAAATGACAAACTTTCAATCTCAATGAATATATGTGTGACCAGCAAAAGGCACATTTATATAATACCCATTTTGCTTTAGATGAGGTGGATGATGAGTCCAACATAATCCTTGATGTTTCCCAATGATAGTTTTCTCTTGGAATGTGAAAGGCATTACTAGCATGTCCCAAAAATTTATGGTAAGGGATACTTGTCTATATTTTGATAATATACAACTCCTTTGTTTACAAGAAGTTAAAACCTTTAGATGTTTACTTCACTTTGCCCAAGATATATGTGGTTAGGAATTGTTTTCTAGATGTCTAATAATAAGAATAAATGTGGGGAAGTGGTGACACTTATAGCACTAATTTTATCTCCACACATTCTTAATTATGGGTATGACCCCATGCATTGGTTAGTGTGGATCCTTTTTTATTTTGATGGACACTCATTTGACTTTTCCAACATTTATGCCTCTAATGATGTTGTTCAAATGGTAATGTTTTGGAGGTGTATTGCAGACACACTTCTAGATTCCAATTGGATTATGTGAGGATATTTCAATATGATTGAATCTAGAGAAGACAAAGGGGAACCTCTTAATGTGTTGGTGCATCTATGAAAGAGAGGCATGATTTTATATGTGCAATAAGCTTGGGCTATCATATCCCAATTTCTATTGACGACTCCCCTTCACTACCCCTTGGTTTACTTGGTCCAACTTTAGACAAAGTGGTGAAAAGATTAGATATAGATATTTTTGTAGATTATAACCTTTTCTTCTATGTTGGGAATTTTATCATTCTTTTAATGTTAATATTGGAGTTCTTATTTCATATCACACCCCCATTAAGTCTATATCGATTGACTTGCACTTCGAGTCAATAAAGTTGGATACCAATTTTATCTCAACACTGCCCACCTCCAACATGAATGAAATTAAGCCCATATCAATAGAAGATGTAATCTTTACCCCATGCCTTGGTGGTGAGTTTTTTATTGAAGGTGGGAAGCTACCATCAATTGAATGTCTAAATTCCTTCATATTTATGGTAAGCAGGGGACTAATTTTGGCTGTAAAGTTCAACCACCTGGCTATAAATTCCATTATGCATCATATCATGAATATTTTAAATCTTCATAGGAATTTAAAATGTCTCCTCTTAATGAGTACCTTCATAAATATGTTTTCATTTGGTGTCATAAGCTCAAGATAAAATATAACTATCAAGCTCAAGGTGCCCAAACCCACACTCATATGCACTAATTGAAAATAAATAACTAAGCTCTTAGAGTTTTTCTCTGTTATTCATTTCAGGTAGGGAATAGATAGGGTGAAAACCATTTTTGAGGCCAATCAAAAGTTAACACAACTTCATATTTTGAGAAATATTATCTCTAATTACCATGGAGTTTTTTTGCTCAGCATTCTACCCCAACCCATGACGAGACCCTTGCAAACTTTCTAAGGGTCAATGATTGACTAATGATCAATGTTTATCCATTGAATAAATTCATGAAGTATTTAGGCATAGGGAAATTGGCAAGGTCCCTAGAATCAATGGTTTTCCTTATGAATTATACCAAACTCTATGAGATATTGTAAGGCTTGACCTACACAATGTTTATCTTGAAGTTGTTCATACCAATTCTATTGGTAAATTTATAAACCAAGGTAACATCAAGTTTATCCCTAAGGTTGGGAACCTAGAGATCACTACAAAATAACATCCAATTACCCTTTTTAATGTATCTTAAATGATAGTAGCCAAAGCCCTAACTCTTAAGGCAAGGTATTTACTACCTTTCATCATCTATCTAGAGCAAATAACTTTCATATGAAATAGATACATTTTAGACAATGTTATTTAATTTGGGAAGGGATGAAATGGTCTTGTTCCTCACAACATAAATCCTTGTTCATTAATATAGATTTTGAGAAAGGCTATGATAGAATTGAGTAGACCAATATCCTTTCAATGTTTCAAGCTTTAGGGTTTGGGGTTAGGTTTGTGAAAATAATTAGTATGCTTTCCAAGATGTTAGTGTTTGCATCACCTTTAAATGGATTTCAATATGAACTCTTTGCATTGTTCATATTAGACAAAGTTGTCCTCTTTCTCCTTACATGTTTTAGAAATAAAGGGTTTAGTTACTTCCTTGTTGACCCTCCTTTTATAGGTCTCGAATCATATGGTTAATAGTCACTTATTTGATGACTATTTTCTCACTATTACTAGAGACCTTTCTTTAAAATGTTATGGAATATCTAGACATCTTCTGCCTACCCTATGGTTATTTTATTCAATGAAATAAAACTCAATATTATAGATAATCAAACACTCCCATCATGACTTGGTTACAAAATTTCATGTGGTACTAAATTCAGCCTGTAGAACAATTCAAATTATTGGGAAACCCATTTGTCTTTTAGGTAACCCCTTTAGATCTTTAGAACTATGTGGTGTATGGGGTGGAAAATAAAATATCCTTTTGCATCTCTAAACCAATCTCCCTTGCTAGTAAATTTTAAGTGTACTTTAAGGTCCTTACAACCACCCATGTTTATTATTCTTTTTGTTGGGCACCATCAAAGTTGGGTATGCTAAGCTTGAATGTCCTCTCAAAGGCTTATTTTGGGCCAAATTTGAAGACTCTAGAGGGTTTCACAAAATTGAATAGGGTATTTTTTTTGGCCTAAAGAAATGGCTGGCCTTGGTCTACTGGATGTCAAAATTCAAAGCATTGTCATCTATGTTAAATGGATCATTAATTTCCTTGAAGGAGATGAATATTAGAAAGTGTTCCTTCACAATTGAATAAGTGAAGACATTTATTTTGGTAGGTCAACTTGTAAAGGCCTTGATATCCAATCACTTCCACTCACTTAGGTTCTAGTTAAGATGAAAGGGTCTATTATGGCTCAAAGTATCTGGAAAGCTTGGGACATTCTCAAACATCACTTATTTTAGGATGATGATGGATTCAAAATAAAGCCTTATCTGAATTCTCACTCTCTTTGATGGTCTCAAATTTTCTCTTATAATGGTGTTCCCTTTTCTATGGTTACTTGTATAAAGAGTCTCAAACTTATCAAGAAAGGGATTAAGGTGATTTCAAATTTGTTTTTCAAGTGGTCCTAGAATTAGACACCTTCGCATACCCATCCTGATAAGTTTTAGCTTTCTCCCAATGACCTTGATTCAATCTCTAAGTGTAAAAGGCTTTCCTAGATGATCACTTCCAAAAATTTTGAACTCATTCACTAGTTAGATGATGGATTAATTGGAAATTATCTATTGAGACCCCCATCCACTGGTACCAATTGTAACTTGGTTATAAGTTGTTCTCCCTTCAATGCATTCTAGTGAATTCTTTGAATGCTTGTTTGAAAGTTAATTATTCTACAACAACATGGCAACAAAGGTTTGACAAAATTTGGAAGGTATTAATTTAGCCCAAGCTGGGCACTTCTTTTGGTGTATTTTGCATCAAGGTTTACATGTTAGCAACATACTTATCTATCTAGGTGTGGATAATTCATTGTGCCCTTCATGTTAGCACCCTAAGACTCTTAATAATATGTTTTTGTTTTGAAAACATTTTCAATGGTCTTGGAAGTGGAAACATACCCTCCTTCAACTATTTCATCCATATTTTTTTCTTGAAAACTGGTGCTTTTAGGGGATTCAACCATGTTACTTCCATAGTACAAATCAAATATGACATATTTTTCATTTTGAGATTATTTTTCACTTATGGAAAGAAAGGAATAGTGTTATCTTTAATTGTTTACTTATAGATGGTTGTTTCTATGTGACTAACAAAGTACAAGTGATCTAAAATGTCATGCTATAGATTCTAGTTCAAGTGCATAAGGTCCTATTGGAGGTGGAACACCTCCATAATTTGTTGACCATTGGGGAATTAACTCTTACACTATTATCAGGGTCCCCCCAAATCCCTTCACCAAGGGTCTCCCTCCAAGGGTTGTGATTTTACATATATGGGTGCATTGCTCATGTATCAGGAGCTAAAGTGGCTCATTATTATTGTAATGATCATCACCGGTGCACAACCCTCATGGTGGCAGGTTTATAAATACTAATGGGTAGAGGGATCCAAAATAAAGAAAATTTCCTTAGCTTAAATTGTTTATTTCCATGCCTAGGTAGGAGCCAATGGATGAAGAAAATAAATAAAATTAAAATGACAGTTGGGATCTAGTCCTTGATGCTAAAAATCCACTCGTTAATGGTGATTGGGGCTAATGTGACAAGTCAGATGATCTTCTGCCTCATCCAATATCACTAATCACTCTCATTGCCTAATTTATGTATTTTTATATCTTGGTGCCCTTGGGGCTTTATACTATTTTTATTTTTAGGATTTTTTCAAACCTTTTTTGATTGAAAATTTGTCATTTTAACTTTTACAAGTTAATCTAGCTTTTTCTCAATCCTTTTGATTGATTTGACACAAGGAGTGTGATACCGTGTGACTCAATTTTTTATGATTAGTAAAGTATAATCTATATTATTAATAGAAAATGCTTTTCAATAATAAAAAAATGAGATGTTTAATTAGAGTTTCATATGTTATGCACCTCGTTTAGGATTATAAATCATTCCATGCTATTAGGGTATAAAAAGCTTATTCACAAATTTTACCTTTAACATTATGGCATAAGTAAGGTTTCCTATTGCTAAATAAGTTAAATTTGGCCCAACACTACAAACAAATTTCATTGTATTGAAAGATAGATCTATCTTGGCTTTCTACCACACATATCCCCTTCATAAATGAATTTTTATACCATATGCATAAGCTACATTGTTTAATTGTGTAATTCCTATTTTTTTAATTATAGATGAGAAACTAGAAAATCTTTATTCAAGTGGAATTATAAAGATAAATATTAGGGCTTGACCTTTTGATGATTAAAATTGGCTTAAGGTTATTGCAATCAAGTTTTATTTTCTAATCCATTAGCATTAGCTTTCTTTTCAATATTATATTTTTGAGAAAATTGGTACACTACACACACATTTTATAGTTTTGACTCATATAGGTTGTGTTGAATATTTTAATCTTTACCTACCTCTGACATCACGCTTTCCTAGCTCTGGATATCTCCTTTAATAGACTTTTTTTTAACCCACCAAGCTAATTAATTTCATAGACCATTTATTTTTTGGAGTCATTCAGCTGAGCAGAAAAGGCATTAAATAGGTATAGACAAAAAAAGGGAGTTACATTCAGAAAGATGTAGCATCCATAGAATGAATGGAATTAAAGCATGTCAGAAAAGAGATGAAGCAACAACAGATGCAAAGAAGGGATAAAAATGTTACCAGACAAAGATTAGAGTATAAACTAATAATGAAGAATGTGCAGTAGCACATAAGATATGTTCTAAAACTGATCATGTGAATAAAAATAGTTTTGTAATGTTTTAGAAGCAGTTATTTCATAACCAACAGTTTGTATTAGTTATTTTGAATCTTTATATATATGATTTTCAGTAAATATTTGCCTCCCCTATTCTCTATTGTTTATCTCTTATGTGTTGTATTTTATTTCTCCTTGTCCTTGTTATCTTTTGAGCTGCTCACCTGGGTTCCACTCCCATCCTTTGGTATCAGAGCTAGAGCTATAACAGACTAAAACAGATAGTAAAAATTGGGAATACCATCCAACATTTGATGGACAAAATTATGATGTTTGGGCAAAGAATATGAAGACCTTAATGGTTACAAATGATTTTTGGGAGTTAGTGGTTAGTGGATTCACAAATGTGACTAACCTAGCTACCAACAATGCATTGTCAAATGCCCAAAAGACTCAATTGAAGGAGACAAGGAGGAAGGATGCCAAAGCCCTAAATCCAATTGAAATAATAATGGCATAAGCCATATATCCTAGAATAGCAGTAGCTAACTACTCAAAAGAGGAATGGGAAATCCTTCAAGACTCCTATAAAATAACTGATAAGCAAAGGTTAGTCAAACTTTAATTGCTCAAGAGAGAGTTTGAAACTCTTCAAATAAAGGATGGTGGGTCTATTTCATATTTTTATATAAGACTTTATAGTTTAACAAATCAATTGAATATTAATGGAGAAGCTATGGAGGATCAAAGGATTGTTGAAAATATCCTTAGGAGTGTGTCCTGAATATTTGATCCTATTTCCATTATAATAGAATAGTTAAAGGCCTTTCAAGGATGACAATGGTTGAGTTGATGGGTTAACTACAAAGCCATGAGCAATGATTGAATATATTTTCTCCTTCTTCCCTTCAAAGCTTAGACCAATATGAGAGTCAGGGGAAGAGGAAGAGACAACATAGGCATAAATTTTAGAGGTAGAGGAAGAGGAAGAATCTAATTTCAAAGAGTAATATCAAACCACCAAGAAGGAGCAAGCACATCATAATTAAAATCTCAATATAATAAGAGGATTTATATCTCAAATAAAAGGTATGATAAAATAAATTTTTAGTGTTACTATTGTCAAAAATATGGTCATTTTTCTAGTGAATGTAGAAAGAGGCAACATGTCCATTCAAGGCAAAGTGCAAATGTAGCAAATGAGAAGGTAAGTGAATCTAAAAAATTGCCAAATATGTTCATTGTGTGTAACATTATTGAGCAAAGCAATGCTGAAATTTGGTATTTAGACAATGCTTGTAGTAATCACATGAGTGATAATGAATACATGTTTGCCTCCATTGATAACAATATTCAGTCTGAGATTAAAATGGGGAATAGTGAAAAGGTTCTTGTTGTGGGCAAAGGGATTGTCATTATGCACCAAACAAGGTGAAAGAAGAGCCATCCAGGATGTCTACTATGCACCAAATCTAAAACATAATCTTTTGAGCATTGGATGCCTAATATAGAAAGGATATAGAGTCCTGATGGAGAATGAAGAGTACACAATATTTGATAAGGTTAGGAGAAAAAAAGATAGTTATAGTTCAAATGATAAAGCACCATATGTTTCCCTTTAAGATGTAAACTAGTTTTACATAGTTTGTAACTGCTTCTCCTAAGAAGTTGAAAGTACAACAATACTATAATAGGTAACCTTTAAAATAGTCATCAAATACCCATCCGGACTTTGGTATTTAAGGTATGGGCACTTGAGTTACTTTGGATTAAATATTTTATCCAAGGAAGATATGGTTAGGGGTATACAAACAATATTAGAACTTGATAGAAAAGGTGAGGCATGCATCTTAGGAAAACAACATAGGCATCTCTTTCAATCAAGAATATCTAGGAGGAAAAAAGTGCCATTGGAGTTGGTACACTCAAACTTATGTGGCCCAATTAAATTTTCCACCCATTCGAAGAATGAATACTTATTGACCTTCATAGATGATTACAGCAGAAAGGCTTGGATCTATTTCTTAAAACATAAATCTAAAACTTTCAATAAATTCAAGTGGATTAAGGCTCTGGTTGAAAAATAAAGTGGACATTGCATCAAGGTCATAATAACATATAGAGGGGAAGAGTCTATCTACAAATAATTTCTAAAATTTTACAAAAATGAAGGCATTAAAAAGCAATTCACTGCCAGGTACACCCCACAACAAAATAGAGTGGCTAAAAAGAAGAATATAACCATACAAAATATGGTTGCAAGCATGTTTAAGGCCAAGGGACTTATAAATAAATATTGGTGTGAATCAATCAGAATGAATCATGGGATGGCACTATTGACATTACCTAAGGTATCTCAGTAACAATAACCATGGATGATGTGGAAGATGGAAATGATGAGATAATTACCAGCAGTCAAGTTGAACTAGTCATAAATCAGTAGAGTGAACTTTTGGCAACACCTCCATCTACGTTTATCTCTAAACATACTTCTCAGTCAAGCAACTCTAGCAGTAGTTCAGATCTAACCCTCACTTCTCTATTTACAATAAATACAAGGATCTTAAAGGAGATTTATGATAATTCAAGGTATGATGATCTTGATGAAAATATAAACTTTGCTTTATTATCTCAAAGTGATCCTGCATGTTTTGAAGAAACACTAAAATAAGAGAAATGGTGTAAGGACATGGATGAGGAAATAGAAACAATAGAAATAAACAAAACATGGGAGCTAGATGAATTACCCAAGGGTAAACAAGTGATTAGATTTAAGTGGGTCTATAAGACCAAGAGTATAGCATAAGGGAAAATTAAGAGGCATAACATAAGGTTGGTTGTTAAGGGATACAAACAATAGCCTAGAATAGATTATGATGAGACATATGCTCTCATTGCAAGAATGGAAACTGTACAGGATTTTTTAGCAATAGTTTCCCAACATAAGTGGAAGGTTTCTCAAATGGACATGAAGTTTGTATTCTTGAATGTAGTGCTAAAAGAAGAGGTATATGTTGATCAACCACTTGGCTATGGAGTCTCATGGCAATAAGGCAAGGTGTATAGGTTGAAGAAAGTGATCTAAGGGCTTAAGCAAGCACCAAGGGCATAGTACAATAGAATTGATTCCTATTTTATTGGTAATGGCTTCAAAAAAAGTGGTAGTGATCCCACACTTTACATCAAGGTAAGCCATGGTCATATTTTGATTGTTGTACTATATGTAGAAGATTTGATTTTTACAAGAAATAATGATCTCTTCATTGTTGAATTTAAAGAAGAGATGAAAATAGAATTTGAAATGAAAGACTTAGGTTTTTTAAAGTATTTACTTGGGATAAAAGTAAAATAAATGGATCATGGCATATTCATATTTCAATCTATGTGTACCGTATAAATCTTGAATATATTCAAAATCTTTAACAACAAGCCTACAACAACACCAATAGCCACATGTTTGAAGTTAAGTAAAGAAGATTGCAATAATGAGGAGAATACAACCTTATACAAGAGCATGGTTGAAAGTCTAATGTACTTGAAAACTTATAGAACTAATATAATGTACATAGTAAGTATGATTTCTAGATTGATGAAGGCACCTAAAGATACACATTGGCAAACATGCAAGAGAATCTTGAGACATGTCAGTGGTACCAATAGCTATGGAATTTCATATACTACATCAAGTGAATTTGATCTGATTGGCTATATCAATAGCAATTGGGTAGGTAATGTAGATGACAAGAAGAGCACATCAAGATATGTGTTCCACATGGGTTTAAGAGACATTTCATGGGCATCCAAGAAACAACCCATAGTTTCTCTCACCATAATAGAATTTGAATATATTACAACAAATGTGGATGCATGTCAGGGTATTTGGCTCAGGAGAATCCTATCAGACTTGAATAAGGAACAAGGAGATGGTACTATGATATATTATGATAATGTATGGTCAATATTCCTGATAAATAATCCAATTTTCCATGGATGGAGCAAGCATATTCAAATCTAGTATCACTTCATAAGGGAGTTGGTAGAACATGGATATATTGAGCTTCAATTTTGCATATTTGAGTAGTATATTGCTAACATTTTTATGAAGCTTTTATCAAAATATAGATTTATGCATTTAATAGAGATATTAGGGGTTGCAGATGTAGTAGCAATGGCTCTAGAGTTTCATATGTTGGTTTTGGATACCCACAACATAGCTTTGGAGTCTAATCAGATGGACCTAGAGTCCCACAGTAAAGATTTGGAGTCTAACAATGAACTTATAGAGTCCAAAAATGAATATCTAGAGTCCTACAACAAAGCTCTGAATTTTAACAGACTAGCTCCAAAGTCCAACAATTTGGCTCTAGATCTAGCAGTCCAGCTTTGGAGATGAATATAAAAATTCAAGAGACACACAAACAATTTATAGAGGCCTCCAATATGTTTTTTGGGTTGAAAACATTCTAGAGAACATGGAAAGAAGGTAAAGATTAAAGGGGAGTGTTGAATATTTTAATCTTTACCTACCTCTTATAGCACACTTTCCCAACTCTGGAGATATCCTTTAATAGACTATTTTTTGAACCCACAAGCTAATTAATTGCATAGACCATTTACTTTTTGGAGCCATTCAGCTAAGTAGGAAAGGAATTAAATAGGTAAACACAAAAAAGAGAGATGCATTCATATAGACACAACAAAATCATAATAGATGAAATTAGAGCATGTTAGAAAAGAGATGAAGTAGCAACAAATAGAAAGAAGGGAGAAGAATGTTACCAGGTAGGGCTTAGAATAGAATAAAAAAATAAAGAATGTGCAATAGCACATAAGAAAAGTTTTAAAACTAATCATGTGAACAACAATAGTTGTAATGTTTTATAGGTATTTATTTCATAACAAATAGTTTGTATTAGTTATTTTGAATATTTATATATGTATATGAGTTTTAGTAAATCTCTACCTCCTTTGTTTTTTGATGGTTATCTCTTATGTTTTTTATCTTATTTCTCCTTCTCCTTATTGTATTTTGATTTCCTAACTTGGGTTCCACTCCCATCAGATTGAAATAGTCCTCACAATCCAACAAGAAAAGTTTTCAATAGAAATGAGCTTATGGTTATTGCAAATATGTCCTACAGAATAGACTGTCTTACAATAACTGATGATGTATGAGAATTTTTGTATTTAAATTCTTCTTTTTTGTAGTTTATCTTGAACTAAGCTTGGTATTTAGGGATCTTATTACATTGATTTGACACAATCACACATATGCATATTGTCTATAAGCAAAGTTATAGCACCAACAATATGGGAAAAGGATTCTTAGTCATCTAATGCATTTGTACCATAGGTTTATGGACTAGCTCTACCATTGGTATGTTGGGACACTCTGCCATTGAGTTAATGGGACCTTACATGTTCTATATAATATGCCATTAAGTATGGTATTCTTGAGGTTAAAAATAAATTTGAATGCCCAATTATGACTATAAATGGTAGTGAGGACTGCCCTAATTTACATGGTTAAAACAAACTTTGTGGTTACAAATAAATCAATATGCTTGTGTTTCCAGCTCTTGTCCTACCTATAATGGCTTGCTAAAAATGTATTGAGGTTGTGAAAGTGAAGTCTTGTGAGTTTTTCCTGACATTGATAATAACATGCCTAATGTGATATTGAAGGATGCTCTTGTATATAAACCATTCACAAAGGCAAGAAGAATGTTTTGGTTGTACCTTTTTTTTAAACTATTAGATGCTTTGATAAAGACTAAATTGCTATCTCATATTAAGACAGAGAAGCATCCACATCTATTTGTGATATGAAATAATTAAAATAAGCACTATTTTTGTCTTTGGACTATTTTTCTCATATTCTCACCTATGTGCAAGGGTGAAATTCCATTTTTTTTGCCAAAATTCATTGTAGGAATTGAGTGAGAAAGTGTTATTGCTTATCAAAAATGGTTGTTTTTGTAATTTGAAGGGATCCAAGGTATTTCTTGGCATCTTGCTATTTGTTTCCTTTTTACTTACCCTATCTATTTCATTTTCTCTAAACTAAATGCCTTTTTCCTACCTTAGTTGTTTCCCATTTTTTCTTGGCTTAGATTTCATAACATAAATGACCAAAAAGGGGTGAGCCAAGTGGCATAGGATTTATTGTATCCTCTCTTTTAATTCAATATTGTGTTAAGTTTTTCATGCCACAAATATTATAATCCATTTAGATATGTGCTTCGTTGTTTGAATATCTAATGTAAATCAAAAAAAAAAATGCTTTATGTGTGATTGCATAATTGAATCACATTTTGATATTTAGTACATATTTAATATGAATTTGATTAAAGAGGCAAAGATAAGGATGATTTTTTTATGTTATATAGTTTTATGGATCAATTGCATTAATTTCAAATCAATATGAATGACCCATATTTCATGAACCATGGTTGACAAGAATCCATCTCCATGAGCAAGAATGTTCCACTTGGCACTTATTACATCTAGGTGATGTTCATAAGGGTGATGTACCAATACCATGGAATTTCCTCCAAAATTTATCCCACTTAGTTTTTTACCCCATTTATAAATTATTCAACAAGTATTGTGCCTTGTGAACTTTTCATTGTGGAGTTCTCTAGATCTTTAAGTTTAAACATTTAATGTTTCCGCTCAAAGTCCCCTCTACATGAATATATTTTAAGTTACGTTATTGTGGTATGAAGAAAAAACATTTATAAAAATTTTAATGTGTTTGGGTAATCAATCTTATAAAACTCTAATTGAAATTAAGTTTGGGAACTATATTGAGAAGGTAGTCAAATGGGAAAGGGCATAACATTGGTATCAGAGTTGGTTAAAAGTGTTATTCATTATCCCAAACAATGGATGGTTAAATTTTTTAGAATATATTGATACTAAAAATGACATGCCAAACATGACCTAAGTCATCCAAATATTACTTTCAATTGAAATATAGTTCATAATATAGGTTTGCTTCTTAAGGATTCAAATTGAAGTACAAAGTATTACACAATACACAATTTATATACCTCTATTCACCATTCATGTTGATAAAGATCCATACCTTGACCTCTACCAAGATATCTCTTAGTACTTCACTATCGATGATATCATTATTTTGGGTGATTATAATGGATGTACAGGGAACCTCCAAAGGCCTATTCATGACCTTGCTTAGGATGAGTTATGTCTTCATGAGTTGGATCTAGAGGAGTTTGATCTATACAGAGATTTTACTGATAGGAATTTTATGGTTACAACCTATGGGAGACATCTTCTCCAGCTGGGTGAATCTTAGAGCATCCACATTCTTAATAGACTTCATCACTTCTTCAAGTCTAGTAGATTCAATTTTTTTCCCTATGGTGATGGTGCAAGTGCCATGGATTATGTTCTCACCAGAAATTCCCTCATCCCTCACATTTTTGGATTTCTTGTTTATCCCTAGCTCCGCCTTATTGACCATGTCATCTTGACAATCATCCTCCATATTGTTTCTCACCCTCCCCACCCGTACCCTTCCCTTTCCACCACACCCCCTAGTATTAGACATATCACTATCCACTTCAATGATGACTACACCATTGACTATGATGTTTATCTCTCCTTTCTTATGTCTAGGTTATATTCCCTCCCTCTTACCACCAATGATTCCATGTATGATTTCTTACATCAAACACTTTGGGATGTTGCCATTAAATCTTGTCCTCATACTATTCATTACTCCATATTCCTACCCTCAACATAACCTACATCATGAACTGGTGGCATGATGGCAAGTGGAAATCCCTTCATCAGAGACTTCAATTTTATCTAATCCATGACCCTCCCTTTATACCCACCCTCTATAAGGGGTATCTTTATCTTGTCTCACATAAGAAACATGAGTTTATTGTGTTTAGATGGATTAAACTCCTTAATGATCTCCACCACTCACGTAATATTTTTTGGCATACTCTTCTCCTTAGAAAAACCACAGTTTTTAACATCACCCCCAAAACATGGGTCTCCTACACTAGTTCCCTCTATGATGTTATTGTCCATCCCAATGCCACTTCCCCCATTCCTCCACCATCCTCTTCTATTTTATCCATTTCTTCTATCAAGAGATCCATTTTGTAAGTATGGACTAATAAACTAGTTGATTGTAAAGGTCTCAAATTTGAGTTCATCAAATATGGTATGGATTCCCTGGCACCCTCTTCAATAAGGTAGTATATTTAGGTTTCTCTTAGTCATTGTCACATGACATTATTCACCTAATTCATAAGTCTAAATATCCCTCTATCCCTAGTAACTATAGGACCATTATGATTAGGCATACATTTTCCAAACTTTAAGACACAAAGTAAAACATGCAATAGTAAGAGTATCTAGAAAGGAATAATATCAAAGCTAGGGGCAAGTAGGATTCAAACAGGACTATTAGAGTATTTACCACATATTCACACTTCAGTATATTATTGAAAAAGCTTGTCTTAGGTCTTCGATAGTCTTTTATTATTTTTTTGACTTCAATAAAGCCTTTGACTTGGTTTTGAAACACCTACTTTTCAAGAAGTTATGAGATATCAGTTCTAGACTCTTAGATTACTACCACTTGGAGGCTTTATGAGACAGGTCTTGGGAAGTTTTGTACTTCACATGATTTTTTTGACTTTGTGAAGAGTACCATTGGGGTCAAGCAAGGATGTCCTCTCTCATCGACACTATTCAGCATCTACATTGATGAGTTGGAGGATTTTCTTTGACAACATGCCCATATGGATGATGGTTGAATTTTGCATGAGGTACTTATAGTTATCCTTCTTTTTGTTGATGGTTTTTTCCTCCTCTCACACTCTATCGAAGGTTTGCATGGTAATTTAACGTGCTTGCTCATTTTTTTGAAATTTGATATCCTGTGGTCAACCTTAGAAAAACTAACGTCATGATCTCTAATATCTCTAAGTTTTCTCTCTCCAAATTCCATTATTTTGAAAAAGAGGAACTTCTAGATATCACATTAGCCTACACTTATTTGGTGGTTCAATTTTCTGGTCCATGTTTTAACATGAAGTCTTCCTCTCACTTTTGCCTTTGCAAGGAGTATGTGTCTCTTTCTATCTTACAAATTTAGTGTTTCTAGATCCACTTCTAGGACATTCCTTCCAAGTTATACCTTTTTATGTAATCATAAAACCTATAATTTTATATGGTTCAAAGGTGTAGGTACCTAACTTGGGGGTCATTGATTAGGCTTGTATGTTGAGGGTCCATACTCTCATGTTATAATAAATGATCCAATATAAATTAATAATTCTTCAGTGCATCATCTAAGTTGAATTTATTGCCTAGCTGCTATGCCTTGAGACTATCTTTAGGCTTACTCTCTACATCCATAGAATTAGGTCCTTGTGGGACTCAACTTAAATTTTGGTTGTGAGAGATCCATACTTATCAATTTGTTCCTTAGATAAGATTTTTTCATTGGTATCCACCAGACATCAGCATTGTTGGTATTTTGAGACTAGGTTGCTCCTTCTTTCTATTGGTAAATATACATATCAAGTACCCTATTTTGTTTATTCCCTAGGTGCCCCCACTGGGGTCCTTCCCACAAAGGACATCATCACTATATCTATTGAGTGGACATATGCAGATAGTATCTGCAAGCCTCCTAGATATCCCCCCTTGGGTTGCTCATCCCCAAGCTTGATTTCTACATCAAACATTTCTTATAAGTAATGGATGGTATTATGTGTCACCCTAATTATCTCAAGCATCATTGGTTCCATGGCTTGAGGGTTCCCCTTAGCCATATGAGAGTGTGTTATCATTAACTATGAGTTGAAATAGATCACCACATTCTTCATCTAGATATGATTTATCATCTTTGCTCCCTCCAAGAGGTTGAGACCAAGGAACACTTCATTTATATATGCCCCATTTACTATGGGATCTAAGGAAGATATCACTACCTCTACAGTGACTCAGCCAACACTCTATCTACTTTCTTTAAATATATAAACTAGTGGCACTTGTATATTTATATTCACAAGGCCATCACCCTTTAACATAGATCCTTATAAGAGGAGCTTAGAGGCTCTATAAGCCCCATTTTTATCACCTCTTTCTTCTAGCCCATCCAAAAAATTGCCATCACTAAGTGCCCTTTCGACACCGATACATCACACATTAGAGTTGATAGATCAATTAGGTGGCACTTCTCTCAATGTATCATTAATACTCAAATTGCTTAGATCCCAAACTTGATTTCCCTTGGCTTTATGGCTCTGATTCTTCCCACTAGTGTGGCTCTGCTAATTTTTGATGAGATGGATATACTACTCACCAACCACCTGTAGACCATATGGGCAAACTCACCCTATGATTTTATTCTATATTATGGGAAGTACCTCAACATTGGATGTTAGGGTAGAATCTAGAGGAAATGCTTTGATTCCCCCTATGATATCCCAACAAGGCCCCTCCAATATTGCGTACTCCATGAAGAACACTATCATATATATTCACAATGATTGATGATGGGTTAGATGACCCCTCCACTTCAGGCATCGATGTAGGTTTTTGTTGAAGTCTTCTAGTATTCATTAACATATACTTTCAGGGGATATTTTTCAACCTACATTGCTATTTGTATTGATTCCATTACCACCTTTGTTAGTGGCACATTGCTTTACTTTGTCTTTTATACTTTAGCTTCTTGGATTCTCTTTCCTTGAACTTTCTATTGTTAATGGTTGTATCTTTGAGTCCCATTGACCTACTTTTGGTCATCTGTGGACTTATAATATAATATAATACACTTGTTCCAAATGTTTTTAGCACAATTTTAGATTCCAACCTCAAAATGATATGTTAAGGGGGCATGTGGGAAATTATTAGTACTCACACAAATAAGTAATTTAAATATTATAATAAAGCCACAAATTTTCAAAACAACTAGCTTATCCTTGCTTATCAAATTGTTTCTCTTTCTATTGGGCATCATGGTCCATTAACTAGTTGAGATATTAAAATATTTAATGGGATTAAGGATATTTATCTTTGGAGGAAGACATATAATCAATTATTTTCAACTCTTTCTATTAATTATGTTTCTCATGGCTCTAGTTAACATTTTTTTCATTCTTTCCTTATCCATTTATGCTCATTTATATAGTGACGACCCACAAGAATTTTAATTTAATCTTGAGTTGGCCATCTTATTCTTTTTGAGTTTAAAATCCTTTTATTTTCATGGGGAGTTTGTCCCTTCAGTTATGATGGGAAATTAGATTCTGGAATCTAAAATCACTTTGGTTACAAGAATGTTTGTTAAATGGTTTGGAGATTTTTGGGTGTCAATTCATTGGGCTTCATTGGGAGAAGCTTCTTGTTTTCATGTTTTCTAACTTAGTTATTTTTTAGTGTAGTTTATTGTAATTTTTTTGAGATGGAAAAACCTAGATAAAATAATGTTAGAAGTTGTAGACACTAAATCTGAATTATATAGCACCTCAATCTTGTACACTTGGAAAATACATATCATGAATGTACCTTCAATTCCTAATACCTTCTTACTATCAAAAGGTTTGCATACACTATTTCTCTATGCCAAATTACTTATCTCTTAGTATGACCATTCTTATTATGATAACCTAGGCCTCCAGTACTACTCAAAATGTTGAAAACATGCTTATTATTATCCTCTGCAAGTTTTACACATGTACCTATTTTTCAACTTTTTAGACACTTACATCCTAGTCAGATGCCTACATTGACGTTGGTGTCATATTCTAATGTAAGTGTCCAGTGCCCTAAAGTCAAATTTTTAAATTAAAGGTATACCTATGGTTGGCCTAAGTACTTTCATATGAGATATTTCCAAAAGGGATTGATATATAAAAGATCAACCCTCATTCATTCCTCACCTAGCACAAACCTAACAAATCACAAGGCAACTTACCAAAAGTATTCAATCAAGCATTCAAGTGGGCAAATCTTCCATATTTTTCTCTATTTTTCTATCAATCATAAGGAAATCACATATATAGGTCTGAAGTACTGAAGGAGCAACCCATGAGTCCTATTTTCCAAGTTACAAGTTAGGTCACTTTTATACTTGGTTTTCACATATTGCATTCTTATGCACACACAAGCCCACATGTAGGGGAGAACTACATGAGTTTGAGGCCCTCTTCAAAGTGGTGGCTATGTAGGTAGCACCCATTAATAGAGGGGTATTTGGGGTTATCTCAACATCGTGAGCCCACTAACCTATTTTTTCTATAGCCACTTTGAAGATGAAGAACTAGGGTTTTGATATTTAGCAAAGACTGATAACCTATGATCTAGATTTAAGCAGACTAGAGTGAAAATGACACAGAACCCATAATATCTTAGGTAGTCACATTTAGATATAGCAAGTATTTTGTACTAGACACCTACATCCAAGTTTGGCATAAGTGTCAATATAACTATTCAAAGCTATAGAGGTCAAATTTTTAGAATCTGATGACCAGTCCAAGGCACTGATCTAGTCTATTTCCAGTTTTTTCCATATCAAATCTACATGTGCACATTAAACTAGCTAAGTATTCTTATTTTTATTTCATTGTTATATCAATCAACAGTTGTACTTGTTATTTTTTTGCCTATCTCAGTATTTAAATTCAAAATATTATTTATCTAAGTTTACAATCAAGTGGCCTACTATATATATGTTTATCAACCTTATACTTATTCATTTTTATATTCTTAACCCTATACTAGATTAGCCCATCTCAATTTAGGCTTAAACATTTGGTGAATTTGACCTCTATGTTACAATTAATTAGACTACTATAAATATGTTTATCACCCTTGTGTTTATTTATTTTTATATTTTTTAACCCTATACTATATTGACCCATCTTAATTAGGGTTAAACATTTGGTGAACCTAACCTCTATGTTTTTCCATGCAACTCCTAGTGTTTTATACAGTTTGTAAGATTTTTTTGATCTCTTAATTGTTATAATTTATTTCAAAAATCCAAATTATTTTTCCTAAAATTATGTTTAATATGGAAAACAAATAATTTCTTCTTTCACCTAACCCTAATGAGGGTGATAGCTACCATCCCTCTAATTAGGTCCATGGAATCACTCCTTCCAAGGGTAAGGTAAATGGTACATGTATGCATATTCAATCCGAAGAACATAGAGTTTGTGCTTGTGAAGCCCTAAAAGATGAAATTACCACTATGAGTAAGTTAATAAAAGAGTTAACAAATCATATTACATACATGCAAAATCCCAAATATGTTAGTGTTAGTCATGTGTTTGATTGTTCATCTAGCAAGGTTTGATATCCAAATGCAAAGCTACAATATAACACATCTAAAATAAGTGATTCAAGTATCATAGCAAAGGTTACCAAGAGACCAAATGAAATCTTAAGAGAAATAATTAGAGACAAAGTTATCAAATTACCTCCTTCACATCTTATTAAGAGATTCAAATAATATTGTGCATATCATAGAATGCATGGGCATCATATTGATTGTTGTTTTGCATTAAAGAGCAAAATACATAATCACAAAGATAATGGTGATCCTAATATCAATACATCAACCAAGAAACCCATTCACATTATGAGTACCTCTCATAAAGCACAAGTGCCAAAACAATAAATATGAGTACCAACGGATAATTCTGGACACAAAAATTTACAAATGTAAAATCTAGAGAAAGAAAAGATTCAAAAGGTAGAGCTAGAGCAAACAATGTTACAAAAAGATCAAGATTAAAAAGCTAAAGTTCTAAATCTAGTTATAAAGGGGGAAATCACAAGCCTTTCCTCATATCAAGACCCATTTAATATCATTGCTCAAGTAGAGGGCAAGTAATTTAAAGATATCAAGGTTATGGATTATCAAGATACAATTTTTTAGTTCTATGTCATTCCTTGGCTCTCTTGAAAATAAGTTTCAACATGTGGATGAAACTAATGCAATTATAACAAGTATGGGATCAATTCAATTAAGAGTTTCATTATCTTCAAAATAATGTTCTATTACTTTTTAGGTTATTTATAATCTAAATGCTTACAATATTATTCTTAAAAAATCAGGGTTACACTCAATAAGAGCAATGGTTGATAGAAACAACAGTTGCATATCATTTGATCATCAAGGCAAGCTTACATCATTTTCCAAAGAATAATGTATATCTTCAACTACAATACAAACAAATACAAGTAATGGCATATCAGTAAAGGCAAAGGACATAGAACATAGTGCAAAATAGAAACCAAACACATCTTGGAATAACATTTTTGTTAAATCTAGCATCACCAGAGTAAGAGGCATAATATATTAATCATCGAATTCCTTTGACGAAATATAATGATACACTTTTTGATTCTTCTATCCACACATGACTCATTTAGTTCCTGAAATATTATTCATTTACCATTCCTCGAAGATTTTCATCCTTGTTTTAAGATCATTGGATAGCTTATACAATCTCCAAATATTCTAAAAATACCAAGAAAATAAAAAAAAATCAAAATCCAAAAATATTTTCAACATCTACATATTCTTATCAGCTCCTTGGCATCTATGTTGTTGGTTCCATGTTGGTAGATGTCATATAAATACTTCTATATACACGTGTTTCACATATCATTTTAGTGTGATACATGCATATACAGATGTATGATCTATTCCTATACATATGTTAGACCTTCCTTCTACTCATGTCATATAGACATTGGAGGCATCCAATTCTTTGATCTTGATCCACACAAATTATATGGTTATATGATCACTTTACATTATCATGTTTGAGCTTATATACTTTCACATGTGTTTATTCATGCTTATATCTTTCACAGTGTACTTGATATGTTATGTACTTAATATTTTTTGCTAACACATATATCCAGGGGATAACTTATGTTATGTTTGTATTGGTTACTTATGTTCCATGTTTTCCATTTATGCACTTCTTTGAGTGTTTTGTCTTGTATTGTATTGCTTGTTTGAGCATTTGAATATGCTCTATTGATTGTGGCTCCCATGCCTATGTTTTCTTATTGTGACATTTTCATATGTCATAGTTTGTTTTATATTTTCTTACTTTATGGACATTTGACTAAATCATGTCATTTTGATTGTGTGACATTTAAACATGCTCCTTGTTTGAGGTCTCTTTAAACCATTGTCTTTTGACTTGCTTTTGAGTGATCTTGTGTGTGCACTTGATTGCTTGGTGAGCTTGTATTATTACTATCTAGACATTACCATGATCTATATCATGCATCTTAAGAATTGATGTGAACACATAGTATGTACATCATTGATATATCTACATAGACATGTTACTCATATATGTTATATGGTTCATGCACATTATATGGTTATCTTATCCTTTTGAGGTAAGTTGACTACTAATTTTTACTTTCTCTCACCTCAAAAGGGGGGCATATAAGTGGGGGCATGTCATATAGACATGATTACATATTTTTCATAGTTCACCAAATTCAGATATAGTGTGGGCATGTTATGGAAACATGTTCTCTACATTTGTCATAGTTCACAGATCAAATATACAGTGGGGCATGTTATAGAAACATGTTCTCCACATTTATACCAAATCTCAATTTCAAATTTCAATGGGAGCATATTTTAGAAACATTTTCTATACACTTACATGATTAAAAATTCACCAAATTACGTAGTTATATGATTCAGATACATATTTGTGGTAGAATTATATACATTAGTACCATTATTATACCCAAGTTTTAGCATGAGACATATATAAAGTGCATATGTTATGTAAACGGCACCTAAATTGCAAAATCAAAATTAGTTTCAGATTCTAAAATACTTAACAGACTTTAGCTCATCAGTTTGGACTGTTACGAATCGTTATTGAACCAATCTACTATAGTAGTTGGCTCAATTTTGGTATGGTTGAGGTGATTAAATCCATCAATCTTGCTAAGTTTATAGGTTGGACTTGATTACATCATCCAACCTCACTATATGTATAGTGTGGGTTGATTTGGGTCAAATCACACTCATTAGGTTATAAGTATGATTTGGTTGGATGGTTGAGCTAATCTGAATTATCGGGTGACAACTCACCTTTTCTCCAAGGTTGACGGCAAGTTTGTGTTCTCTCTCTCTCTCTCTACACACACACATTTATAGATTTACATTTATCCTAATGTCAATTTAAATGGTTCATAATGATCCATCTTTTCAAATCAAGTTATCAAAAGGTCAAGCGGTTGCATTGATACACAGGTGTACTTCTAAACCTTGCTCTTTCTATTTTAATTATTTCAATGTTTTATTTTAGATTATATGCATTGATTATATATTTTAACATGTTATTGGTTTCAGTTCAATCACTAGCAAAGCATTCAATTTGGACTCACGCAAAGGTAATGTGTTACACACATTCAAGTACGCATTTTTTCTTTTAAACTAGCAATTTCATTACCAGATTAAAGGGGGGGAAATATAGAAACTAAATTTGAATTATATAACACCTCCATCTTTTATACTTGGAAAATACATATCATGGATGTAATTTTAATTCCTAATACCTACCCACTGTCGAAAGACTTGCATACACTATCTCTTTGTGCCAAATTAATTATCTCTTAGTCCAACTAGTGTTATTTTGATGACCCAAGTCTTTTGTACTGCTCAAAATGATATAAACATGCTTATCATCATATGCAAGTTTTGGACCTATACTTATTTTTCATAGTCTTGGACACTTGCATCCCAATCAAATGCCTACATCGATGCTAGTGTCTTGTTCCAATGCAAGTGTCTAGTGCCCTGAAGTCATCAAAATTTTAAATAAAATGTATACCTATGGTTGACCTAAGTGTTTTAATGTGAGATATTTCCAAGAAGGATTGATATATCTACAAGATCAAACCTCATTCATTTATCACTTAGCACAGACCTAACAACTCACAAAGTAACTTACCAAAAGCATTCAATCAAGCATTCAAGTGAGCAAAGCTTCCCTATTTTCTCCTATTTCCATAGTAGTCATAGGGACAACATATATATAAATATGAAGTACTGAGGAAACAACCCATGAATCCTATTTTCCAAGTTACAAGCTAGGTAACTATTGTACTTACTTCCCACATATTGCATCATTATGCACATACAAGCCAACATATAGGGGAGAACTACTTGACTCTAAGGCCCTCTTCGGAGTAGTGACTATGTAGCAACACCCACTGATAAAGGAGTATTTGGGGTTAACTCGACACTGTGAGTCCACTAACTCATTTTTCCCATAATCACTATGAAGATGAAGAACTAGGATTTTTCTATTTGATAAGGAGTTGCAACCCATGATCCAGATCTGAGCACACCAGAGTGAAGATGAAATAGAACCCAAAATATTTTAGGTGGTTGCATTTGGATCCAATAAGTATTTCATACTGGACACCTATGTCCAAGTTAGACAAAAGCATTGTGCAATCGTTCAAGGTCTACATAAGTGTTTGAGGATACAAAGGTCAAATTTATAGAATCTAATGATTAATCCGTGGCACTGATCTAGTCTATTTTCAATCTATTCCATATCACATCCATATACACACAGTAAACCAAGTATTCTTGTTTTCATTTAATTATTATATCAATCAATAGTTGTACTTACTATTTTTATCATATCTTAGTATTTAAATTCAAAATATTTTTTATCTAAGATTGCAATTAATTGGCCTGCTATAGATCTATTTGTCACCCTTGTGCTTATTCATTTCTATGTTCTTAACCCTATTATACTATATTGACCCATCTCAATTTAGGGCTAAACAGAAGTATATCTTGCCTAGGAAAGCTACAAATGACCCTCAAATCGACATAAAAATTGGAATTGTTATCTCAAACAACTATTCTTAACAATTTAACATGGAGTATGTTCTTAAAAATTTAACGCTTTCACACACTCAAATGAGCTTGTTCTCTATAGAAGACATTGAAGATAGGATAAAGAAACTTGTAAAACAAAAAGCTAAAGACATTGATGGTTATCATGTTATTTCTTCTTAAGATTGAAATCTCTATCCATACCCCTCATATCCAAACCCTATTTAACACCTCACTAAGATAGGGATTCCCTACACAAGGGACATAAATTTGCATCATACCTATTTACAAAGCTGGAAATAAAAGCAACTCTTCTAATTATATAACTATTATTATTTTCCCTCTACTCACTAAGCTTTTTGGAACTAATCTAGAAAATAAAATTAGTGGATGGTTAAACGAAAACAAACTACGAGCTAAAGGCCAAGCTACTTTCAAGAGCAAACATTTGACAATTGATCAAATTCTCACTTTTATAATTATTGTTGATTTTTTTGTGATAATGTACTATGCACATTCTATATAATTGCATTTCTCATTGGCTATCCAACAACATGGCACAAGATGCACAATGCATCCAAAAAACTTTTCATGTCTAAACGACATGAATAGAAATGTGCAAGTGGTTGCATGGTTGCTACACAACCATGTTCGCTGACTTGCTATAATTGGCCTACAGGGTATCATACAAGCCTACAATTCTCAAGCTAGCATAGTGGGCCCCATGACCCCAAGGCCTAAAAAAGAATTTTGATTAATGTGAGGTGGATTCGAGCAACCACTAGTTCGAACAACACTAACCAACTCTTCACAATGCTCAAAAACGTCATCGGGTGGATCTGACTAATCATAGGGCTTAGTTCATATTTAAGTCATAATTAAAGTCTAATTTCAAGTTGACTTAACTTTAGTGGAAAGTTCTTAAACACAGATCATATAGTCCCCATAGGATCTAAAAGGGGGTCTAAAATATCTCAAATAAGTCCTCTGAGGATGAAGCACTCCATCTCAATGATCATATCGATTCAAGCTTAACCATCGAATTCAGTCAAAGGTCAAGAAGCCCTAGAAATCCTTATAGAAGTGAATAAAGGCTTCAACTCAATCACTAAGATACAAATTCATATTTTGGAAAGAAGATAGGAGGAGTTGGAGGATGACTTATTTATAGTCATCCCTCCTCTCCTTCCTCAATCTTAAACAATTGCCATTAATAGAGTCTCCAAGTTTTTTTATCTTTTTTCACTTAATTTATTTTTTCAAATTTGTTCTAATATATGCATACTTGAATTTGTTTTATAAATACCCATCTTATTATAAAGGTTTGAAGAGATCTCAGTCTCTCACAGTTTCTAAAAAGATCTTGAGGAGCTTCAAGTTCCACCACATCGATTAATAGCTATTAGCATGGTTTAGGAAGGAAACAATCTCACTTCTCAGTTTTAAGCTTTTACTTTTGGTTCATGCGATAGAAGAGGAAAAATCAATGGGGAGGTCTCATTTGAAATAGACCCATCATTAGACTTTCAGGAGCCCTGAACCATCAAACAAATTAAAACTAACATCTCAAGGACAAAAGAGATAAACCTTCAAAATTGGGAAGTTTCAAATTCTCAAACCACTTTTATGTGAAAGGGGACGAAAATTTGAAAAGGAGGGTCCATTTTGGGTTCCCCCACCTCTGAGCCTCCATACCTTCACAATTGACTTCACAAAGAAGGGAAAATATTTGGAAGAATTAAAGTTTTAATTTTAAAATGTAGAGACACAAAAACTTTATAGAAGTAAAGTTTTAAATTTAAACCTATTAAAGAAATTTCAGGTTATTTAAATGTTTTTTAAAATGACTACTAACCGTGTAAGCAAAGGTCAGCCCTTAGGGCTTATACAATGTACCGCGTGGTCATAGGGGTGACTTCCGGGTATCCAAAGGACTATCCTACGAATTTGGGACAGTGCCTTTCCAAATAACTTCGTCAAAACCAACAACTATCCTACAAAGCAACAAACTTCGAAAATTCACAACGAATAACTAAGAGACTTAAAACTTATAAAACTAGTTGCGTTAGGTCCTAATTTTTACCAATTTTATTATAAAATTGTTTTGGGCACCTGATTGCCTTGTTTTGTATGCTTAAAAATTGCACAAAGTAAGGGTAAGTTACAAAGTTAGTATAAGGAGTTTTAGAAGTAGAAATTTGAAAATTCATATAAAATCGATAAGTAGTCTTAAAATTGTATGGTAAATTACATTATTTATTTGGTTAAACCTATTTTATGATATAATGAAAATTAGGAAAAATTGGAATATTTCAATGTGCATAAAATTATATAAATGTTTTTATTTTTTTACGCATAACAAAATCTTCACATTATAATTTTTTTTGAAAGAGCAAATTTTTATTTGATGATAAGTATGGAAATACAAAGAAAAAAATATCCAACCTAAAATTACAATTTGATTTTCAACATAATATAATCATGTCATCAATTTTATAGTTTGATACAATCAATTTGAAGAGTATGCAAGAGATACAAAATCATGATGTTATTTTCCAATGTCTATTACAATTTACTTCCATAATACACATAATTTCCACTAAAAATAACAATAAAATGACTTTCAAAATAGTCAATGCAACCATCAGTAAGGGCATCCATGCATACAATCAAAAAAAAAAGTCAACTCAATCTTTTCAATTCATCACAAGAGAATTTAAATAGTCAGTCTTCAAATAGCTCCACAATCAACCCGCAAGACCAACAGATGGAGGAGCTCACCTCCAATCCTTTTGCCATCATTAGGCGATTGCTCTAGGCACCTCCAAGTTTAGGACTCCCAATTTCGAGCATCTTCACATCATTGGTGTAAAGTGGAATAAGTTGACAAGACAAGGTTTGGATGATAGCTAAAACATGACAAGGATCACTCACTAAACAACACATCTAGAGACTTATAGGTTTGTTTACGTATAAAAAGCTTCCATACCCAACACAAATATGCAACAAAAACAAATCACCATTTAAAATACCATAATGATAACAAAACAACCATAAATATATTTCCAACATAGAGGGCCCATCGAAGGAGAAGAAGAATGTGGGGGTGTCTCCTCCTTGTTCTACCATCTTTTGGCCATGGGAAAGCAATAACACAGTCAACCATGCCAAAGTACCACATATGAGGGCTTAGGAATCATGGTTCCAGTAGCGTCTACCAATACACAAAGAAAAAAATCACCTTTTCAAATACCATAATCATAACATGGTAGCGACAAATGTATTTCCAACACAGGAAGCCTGGGGAAGGAGAAAAAAAATGTGGGGATGCCTCCCTCTTGTTCCACCATATCTTGGCCATGGGGAAAATAAACATAGTTGACCATGCCAAAGTACCACTTACGAGGGCTTAGGAATTATGGTTCCACCAACCGCTACCAATACACAAAGGAACAAAATAAAACAAGTAAATTCAAGCCCAATCGGGCAACCTAACGGTGTCAAAATTAAACAAGAAATAAATTTTAAAAATAGTGAAGTAAAATATGAGGGATTGTGCATCTCCAAAGCCCAAGTGGGCAATAAAACCAACATAGTGGCCATAGGCACAACCATGATAAGCAATGGTAAAAAGAGAGTAGGCCAAGTGGCCCTACACCTGTTGAAAACAAGCAAAAACATATTGCAAAAGCTTCTCATTACAAAGTAAATAACATAAAATGAAAACACAAGGGTACATGGAAGCCTACCTCGGTTTTCCTTTGGGATTTACACAGACTCCTCTTCAGTGCAAGGCTAAGTTTTCCTTCTCACCAAAGTTATTTCCTTCTCTACTTAGCTTCCTCTTTCTTCTCTAGCTCTCCAATTTCTAATTTTAAAAATGGCAAAAAGTCCCCTCAAGGAAGGCTTCCCTTCCTCAAAGAGGCTAAACACTTCCCTCTAAAGGGTAATGGGAAGGTGACATGTGTCCCTTCCCATTCCTTGTCCCAAGGTCAACAAGTCTCACCTTTAATCCAAAAAAGTCTCAATCCATTATATAGTCAACAAGGGCCTTAAATACACCTCTAATCGGCTCTCTATGATAATGTATCGGTCAAAAACGTAGTGGTAAAAACGTAGTATGACAAAACATTGTGAGGAAAAAATGTAGCAGTATTGGTAATGTCGCAAAAATATAGCAAGGAGCATAATTGAGACATTTTAGTGATTAGCACATTGTTTATTTGTTGCCTAGTTCGTTTTCGTGATAGTAGTTAACATTTCATGGTGGAAAAATAATGCACCAAATTTACAAGCAAAATAATAGAGGAAAATGTGATTTCATGAGTTTTGACCTTTAGTTGAAAGTTGTGTCATATTTCGTGTCAACACGTCCTTTGCTATGTTTTGTCCTTGATACATTTTGTCCTCGCTACGTTTTGCCCTTGCTATGTTTTTTACACTACGTTTTTAACCAACACATTTTTGTTTGCTACATTTTCATTGGGTACCACTCTAATCACTTCTAGAACGCCCAAAATCTACTTGCAAAATTGATAGAATGTGATCATCTAAGTTCTGGGTCATTAGAGCCACTTACGTAGCTTAAAAGCACAATTTAAGATTGAAATACAAAGTAGAGGATATTCCTAAGGTTTAGAAGAAGAGGTATGAATAGTATCCATGGAATTGAATAATGTTAGAAGGGTTAAGAAAGCCCACAACTTTTGACTACATCCACATACAACACAAAATTGTTTGAATCAAGTATGTGTTCATGCTCAGCGTAGTCCCAATTTCCTTGTCGGCCTCTTGTCCCCTGCATAACAATGCCTGCACAAAATGCCCTAGCATAAATAGCTTCAACATTTGAATGAAACAAACAATACAAGTAATTCCAATTATACAAAACATGTACGAGCATAAACAAGGCATAACATCTCAACAATTAACTTGAGGAAATGCATACGCATGTCATTTATAGCATATTGAATAAAATAATCATCTACTCTATGCATACAATTGTTCTTGCAAAAGCAAATCAACAACATCACATAATATATAGAATCTCTACCTCAGACATAAGGGACAAATAACATCTTGTGTCTCACTAATACGAAAAACACATCTCAACAGGGTGTGTGTATAACACAAAATGTCTAAAAGTAAGCACTATGAAAATAGGGATCTCACAATAAAGTTAATCTCTACTTGTTTGGTTGATTTCAAAAAAAATGTTGGTCCAAAAAAATTAAATGTAATATCGGAGTTAAGAAAATGTTGCCCTTTGTCTTCAACATTCATTGGAATTTACCTAAATTGTCTATGAAAATATTGAGAAGAGGCGGAGTGCACAAGTACGAGCCTTCGTAACTATTCCATTATACTATTACCATACGCTGAAAACATTGTCCTCCTAGCCAAACCATTGCAGCCTAACAGTAAATGTTGAAAAAACTAAAATTGTGATAATCAAATCTAAAAGATCGACCATCCCTAAAAATTTGTCAATAATCATCCTCTAGAGATGGTTCGTTCTTACAAATACTTTGGTATCGATCTCAATCATAAGCTAAACCAAAACTTAGTATTGAAAAAATACTTTTTGTGGTATATTCTCTAGCCTCATAGCACCTTTGATCCTCAATGGTTGTGAATTTTTAGGTGGAACCATATCTCGGGAAACATTGAACAAAATCAGACAAATCTAAAAGCAATTAATTATATATAACTTCACGATTAAAAGCAATACAACTTACCCCATTCTCCTCGTGGAAGTAGGGATGCTTCCCATTAAAGCATAATCCTTAAAACAATATATGTTATACGAACACATGCTAACAAAGCTAGATAAGGATAGACTTCCCATCATTACCCAACAATCATACCTAATCCATATATGCCTAAAAAGCGGTTTGAAAAATGCCTTTGAGAAATGGTTTAAATGTCGGGATATCCACAATGATATAAACTTCTAAAATGACGAAAACCTAAAATTTTAAAAATTTTAAATTAAGTATCTAAAAACCCTTATAATGATGAAAATATAAAATAAAAAGAAAACTATGTTATTATAAATTCATCATCAATTCCAAACTTAAACATCAATTGTACCCTTATAAAGTTGGCAACTTAAAAAATAATAATGAATGCAAAACTGAGAACTAAATCATATGAGATAAATAGAGAAATTGGCAGATGGAGACTCCTAAAATATCTTGGGGAAAAAAACTCCGTAAGCTATGTATCTTGCACTGTATAATGGTATTAGATGTGTTTACATCGATATTTGCAATCGCAACTTTGTTCATGAAACCCTAAATAAGGAAAGCCAAACTAAGATTAGAGAATTTAGTGTGTATCTAAATTACCATCAAAACAATGGCATAAGCAAGCAAGCAAGCAAGGGATTTTGACAACACAATTTTTTTGTGCACTAAGAGGATGTTAAATAATATCTCTCAATTTTGTTTTTTTACAGATTTTTCTTTTCAATCATTTATTATTTTGATTTGTTTATTGTTTGTTACTTCCTTTCGAGGGCACTTCAGTTGGGAAAAGTCCAAGGATAGCGAAAAATGTCAGTAACAAAGACAACTAGTAAAATCACACTTTGCATAGAAGATATAATCAAATTGCATTATCTATACACTTTGTTGGGTCCTATTAATCAATTTGTTCTAAAGGATGTTAAAAGTCATTTTCATCATCACTGACACTAACAAGTCCTTAGGGCCCTATTTTTACAAGGATAGTGTCAACTAGAGGGCCAGTCAAGCTTGGGTGTCCATTTGACATATGTTGTCATGGATAGAGAACAATCTATCTGTCAAAAGCATCTGGGGTTCGCACTCAACTCCAGCCATTTTTTACCCCAATTAACATTGGCCCTGCTTGAATGTGGGGGAGCGAGCCTCGACAAGGCTCAAACTCTAGACTTCTTAGTAGCATTGCATAGCTCACTGTTTAACTGTGAAGGGCTTCTATAAAACTCAATGTTTATTGACGCTGAAAAGAATTTGGGAACTCATGCAACCACCTTTGAAAGGATTAAGTTATCTCAAGTCTGAAGATATGGGTGCTCCAAACCCTCCTAGCAGCATTCCTCGTCGAAATGTAGAGTGAATTTGTAATAAAGAGAAGGAAAAATGCAACGACTCTGCTCAGCGTAAGAATTGGAAATGCCCACACCCAATTAAGGAGATAATAACATTTATGGGCATGTTTGTGACTTTATGCATGGTCTTTGGGTGGAGGAGGTTACATTTGATAACTGGAAGACTGCAAAGGTCCTAGACAACGAGTTTCAAGCAAGTTTCAAAGAATCGAGTTAGAGATGTTGTTTTTGGTTGCCTTCTAGAAATTATGGCTTTGGGAGAGCTCCTTGACAAGAATGTAAGAGATTGACCAACAACGTCTTTGTATGGTATGCATTCCTTGAATGACAAGGTAAAATATTGAGATTTTCGCTGAGGACCTAATCATTGAAAATTGTGTATGATAGAACAAAGATCATTGCTCTAAAAGATTATATTTATCTATTACATAAGGAGGTGTATTCTCAAAAAGAGGCAAACAATGTTTATCTGAAAATCATTATTAGCAAGCTATATCTCCTTGAAAAAAACCATAAGCATATTGCATGGTCGCAAGGCTTTATTCTTCCTTCTATCGTTGTTGATGCCGTTGTGGAGGATATTTGAGGTCAATTGTCCCCAAATGATTTCACCTACATTGCTATTGTGAATGTTGGTGTTGATCCGCCTTGAAACAATCAATTTGATGTAAAAACAATCAATTTGATGTAAGGCATTACATGGAAGCCTTCAATTGCCTTACACAAACACATGATTGGGTTAATCCCACATTGGTAAGAATTGTGATTCAATGGTGACTTAAAAGGCATTACATGCTCCAAAAGCTTTACTAATAGGGAAAGAGCCTAGAGGGTGAGAAGGCCAAAGCGATTGATTATATTCACAATTACTACCCCTACTAATAAATGTTTAAGGTGTTTGTGTGCTAAGTGGGTCCCTTGCCTTGTGATTATTTATTTAAGTGTGATATTGATTATTCACCCTCTCAACAAAAAGTAATCTTCAATGATAGGAAAGAATCAATTATGCTTCATTCCACACCATCATAGTCCATAGATGTCAATTTTCCAGCTGGAAAAATAACTATATCCAATAGAGTGACTTTGATATTTCTAGCACTCACTGAGGCATAAGAAACAATCCCACATAGACATAATAAAAGCATCATCATTTACAAAGTCTCCTAATTTTTCCATTTGACCAACATCATCCAGCCACTCCAGTATCCGAACAGTTCCATCACTTGGAGCACAAACTTGTTTCTTTATTTGATCCATCAATAAAAAAGTTTTTTCCAAGTCGTGTTTTGCGGAAGCCTCAAAATAATGTGTTGTGTGTAATAACATTTGGAACCAAACACTTGGCTCTCATCTCATCCAACATTGAGAAAGCAATGTCCGGTTTGTCTTCTTTGCAAAAAATGTCAATCATTACAGTATAGGTTTACAACATCTGGAGTAATGCCAACCATTTTCATGTTTTTCAAGAAGCTTTAGAGCCTCATCCATTTCACCAATTTTGCAATGGGCATTAATCAAACACCTATAAGTAATCATATTAGGTGCCACACCTTCATCTAGTAT
This sequence comes from Torreya grandis, assembly GCA_037957365.1. Classification (NCBI taxonomy): domain Eukaryota; kingdom Viridiplantae; phylum Streptophyta; class Pinopsida; order Cupressales; family Taxaceae; genus Torreya; species Torreya grandis. The sequence goes on along the minus strand of JARHVA010000262.1, from coordinate 4,087,101 downwards.
CTTATTCATCAGTAAATGTGTGCTAACAACAACATCACGTACTTTACACAGAGCATTAATGATTGTGTTGTGTGTTACTTGATCAGGTTTCATATCCCTTTTGTCCAATTCCTCTAACATTTCCCATGCCCTGTTCAACTCTCCCTTCCTATAAAATGCATGAGTAAGAATAGCATATGTCACAACATCAGGAAGACATCCTCTGTTTTCCATCTCAGAAAGAAGAGTGAATGCTTCCCTTACCTTGTTAATCTGACATAAACCAGCAATCAGAGAGCTGTAAGTAACAACAGTTGGACAACAGCGTTTTCTTAGCATCTCTTCAAACAGCTTTTGAGCCTTTTCCACCTCACGCGATTCACATAGACTGCATATCAAAGAACCATAAGTAATCACATTTGATTGCAAACACTTTTTGGACATGTTATGAAAACAATCCCAAGCCATGCCCATACTACCATCTTTGCCCAATCCATCAATAATTGCATTAAATGTCACTTCATTAGGAAAAGGACCAAAATTCAATATTTGTACAAATAAATTGTAGGCTTCATCTATTTTTCCAGCCTTGCAAAAGCCATCTATCAAGATATTATATGCAATAATGTTACGAAAATAACCCTCTTGTATCATTTTAGCTACTAATCCTAGAGCTTCATCTACTCTTTCCCCTTTACAGAGACCATCAATCAGGGTGTTATATGTAATAACATTGGGAGAACAATGAGCATGTCTCATTGTAGCTGCTAACCTGAGCGCTTCATCTTCCCTATCCACCTTGCAGAGACCATTAATTAGAGTATTATATGCAATAATATTTGGAAGAAAATCATCTTGTATCATTTTAGCTATTAATCTTGGAGCTTCATCTACTCTACCTTTCTTGCAGATTGCATCAATTAGGGTGGTATATGTAACATTATCTGGAAAACGAGGAGTATGTTTCATTTGGTGCAAGAATTCAAGTGCTTCCTCAATTCGACTCCACTTACATAGAGCCTTAATGCGGGTGCTTTAAGTGATGACATTAGGATGAATATCCATCTTTTTCATCTCAGCAAGAAGGGAATTGATTCTACAGAAATCACCATCATTCCCAAGACCATCTACAAGGGCATAGAAGGTTGTCCCTTTGAGAGAATGGCCTTTAGTTTTAGCAAAATGAAAAAGGTCTCAAGTCTTGTTTGTCTTGGCAGATTTACAGAGGGCATTGAGGAATCGGTTAAAGTGTATGACAATCTGTATGTGTTGCATAGCCCTCTTTATGTCTGTCAATCTGTGTATCGTGCAGAGGGTTTGCAGAGGGTATTGTAACGAAAGTGTTAACAGAGAAAGAGATAAGCACGAAAAATAATAATGATGAGGGTACTGTTAATGGTGTTACCTGTATGTGTTTGTGTTTGTATTTCAATTTGAACAATGCCTCCACCAATTTTATGTTGTGCAGCAGCTTCATAAAGTTCTTAAATGACAAAAACCTAAAATTTTAAAACTTGAAAATAAATTATTTAAAAACCCTGAGAAGGATGAAAATATAAAAGAAAACTGTTAATATAAATACATCATCAATCCTAAACTTGAACATCGATCATACCCTTATAAGGTTGTTGCAAAACTAAGAACTAAATCACGAGATAAATAGAGAAATTGGTAGATGGAGACTCCAAAAAGCATATTGGGGGAAAACAATTTGTAAGTTATGTATCTTGTACATTATATAATGGTATTAGATGTGTTTACATCAATATTTGCAATCACAACTCTGTTCATGAAAACCTAATAAGGACAACCAAACTAGGATTGGAGATTTTATCGTGCATCTAAATTATCATAGAAACATTCAAACAACGGCATAAGCAAGCAAGCGCAGGATTTTGACAACACAATTTTCTATGGACTAATAGGATGTTAAATAGCATTTCTCTCAATTTTGACTTTTTGCAGGTTTAGTTTTTAATCATTTCTTATTTTGATTTGTTTATTGTTTGTTACTTCCTTCCGAGGACAATTCAGTTGTAAAAGACCCAAGGATAGCGAAAGATGACTTTAACAAAGACAACTAGGAAAATTAATATTTATTTAAGTGTGATACTGATATTACAACCTGCCAACAAAAATTAATCTTCAATACTAGGAAAGAATCAATTATGCTTCATTCCAAACCATCATATATAACTAGAGTTTGTGAAGCTAGAAAATTGTATACATAACACTGTGTAAGTAAACTTTCCAGTACTTGCACAAAAGTATATTTCTATATATAAGTATTATTTAGACCAGTCCATACGTGTCAATTTTTTAAGTGGAAAAATAACTATATCCAATAGAGTGACTGATATTTCCGTCACTCACTAAAGCATAAGAAGCATTCTCACCTAGAAATAATAAAAGCATCATCATTTACAAAGTCTGTTAATTTTTCCATTTGACCAACATCAACCAGCCACTTGAGTATCTGAACAGTTCTATCATTTGGAGCACAAACTTGTTTCTTCATTTGATCCATCAACAAAAAAGTTTTTTCCAAGTCATGTATTTTGCGGAAGGCGCAAAATAATGTGTTGTATGTGACAACATCTGGAACCAAACACTTGGCTCTCATCTCATCCAACATCGAGAAAGCAATGTCAGGTTTGTCTTCTTTGCAAAAAATGTCAATCATCATCTTACAGATTACAACATCTGGAGTAATGCCAACTATTTTCATGTTTTCAAGAAGCTTCAGAGCCTCATCCCTTTCACCAATTTTCCAATGGGCATTAATCAAACATTTATAAGCAATCACATCAGGTTGCAAACCTTCATCTAGTATCTTATTCATCAGTAAATGTGCACTAACAAGATCACCTACTTTGCTTAGACCGCCAATGATTGTGTTGCATGTTACTGTATCAGGTTTCAAATCCCTTTTTTCCATTTCCTCTAACATTTCCCATGCCCTATTCAACTCTCCTGTCCTACAAAATGCATGAATAAGAATATTATATGTCACTACATCAGGAAGACATCCCCTGTTTTCCGTCTCAGAAAGAAGTGTGAATGCTTCCCTTACCTTGTTAATCTGACATAAACCAGCAATCAGAGAGTTGTAAACAAAAGCAGGTGGAGAGCACCCTTGTCTTAACATCTCTTTAAACAACTTTTGAGCCTTTTCCACCTCATGTGATTCACATAGACTACTTATCAAAGAATTATAAGTAATCACATTCGGCTGCAAACCCTTTTCGGACATGTTATGAAAACAATCCCAAGCCATACCCATCCTACCATCCTTTCCCAGTCCATCAATAATTACATTAAATGTCACTTCATTGGGAAAAGGACCAAACTTCAATGTTTGCACAAATAGATTGTAGGCTTCATCTATTTATCCAGTCTTGCAAAAGCCATCTATCAAGATATTATATGTAATAATGTTAGGAAAATGACCATCTTGTATCATTTTATCTACTAATCCTAGAGCTTCATCTACTCTTTCTCTTTTACAGAGACCATCAATCAGGGTGTTATATGTAACAATATTTGGAAAACAACTAGAATGTTTGATTTGATGCAAGAACTCAAGTGCTTCCTCAATTCGACTCCATTTACACAAAGCCTTAATGCAGGTGTTATAAGTGATAGACATTAGGATGAATGTCCATCTCTTTCATCTCAGCCAGAACGCAATTGATTCTACAGAAATTACCAGAGTGTCCAAGACCACCCAAAAGCACGTTGAAGGTTGTGACGTTTAGAGAAAGGCCTTTAATTTTAGCAAAATGAAAAAGGTCCCAGGCCTTGTCTGTATTGCTCGATTTACAGAGGGCATCGATGAATCGGGTAAAGCGTATGACATTAGATTTGGGAGTGATGTGGTGCCTAGCCCTCTCTATGTCTCTGTCAATCTGTGTGTCGTGCAGAGGGTTTGCAGAGGGTATTGTAACGAAAGTGTTAACAGAGAAAGAGACGGGCCCGAGAAACAATAATGATGATGAGGGTATTGTTAATGGTGTTACCTGTATTTGTTTGTGTTGCCATTTGAACGACGGCGCCACCAATTTTATGTTGTGCAGCAGCTTCATGTTCGGGAATTTTTTAACTCGGCAAACGTATCTCATAGGAGCGTTTCATTTTATCTGTATTTACGGGTTTTTTTGGCCCCGGCCAAGATACGTTACTATGTCTTAACTAAAAGGAATTACTTTTTCCGTGTAGTTAATCAAAAAGTTTGAACTGACATATTATTTTTTCAGTGTAGTTAATTAAAAAAATTCAAGCATCAATCCACTCATAGTATTGTAGAATATTTATGAAGGGAAACACAGATATGTCGAGAAGGTAGAATCAAGAGGGTGAAGGAGTGTAAATATTTGTAGACGTTTCTTTTTTTTAGTTAAGATTAAGCTTTGAATTTGGTCAATTGTAATTTAGTGTCGGAATTTGGTCAGATATTCTTTATTGTCTTTTTGTATTCTTATTGCTTGTGTTGTTATTTTAATGTGTTGGCATTTCTCATGCATATGAGTCAAAAGTTTTTGTTCTCCTTACCAATCTCCGCTAGACCTAGATTATGTATATATTTATCATCATTCGTGGAGCTTTGATTCCAACGTGTGTATCTCTAATTTGTTTGTGCATCAAGACCCAGTGTGAAATTAGTCCAGTAAACCTTCAATTGTGCCTCATTATGTGTGGTTTGTGCATTGATAATTGTTATCTAAGATGTCTATGCAATTATACATCTTTAACAACATCTTTCATTATGATAGCATCTTGTATTCTCTACCAAAGCATACTTCAACGATTCCCATAGTCGTGCATGTCTCATATCTCAAGGGTCCTTACATGTAAAGAGCCCAACAATTTTGTAAAAATCATCCAAGTCTATTGCGATCTCTACAAAAACCTCTTATTATTTACAATCAAGAGCCTATTTGTTTATCTTTTAGTTTTTGCTCTCATGTGAGCATTATGCTTTGTTACTAAACTATGTTATAGTTTTGAAAGACACTCATTCAGAAAGATAGACATCAATTTGAAACTTCAAGTTTGGTCGGAAATACTTATTTTTTATTAGTTTTAATTTTAATTTTTATCGTTAAATGCACATTGTCTATCTATACTAATATTTGGCATTGTACTTTCATAGGGACAAGCAACACTATTAGTTGCAAATGTATATTCCATGTCTTTTAAATCCATTTGTATCAAATGTATTATTCCAATTGAAACAATTCAATTACTAGACAACACAACCCTACATTGCCACTCTTGTCAACAAGAAACTTCCTATGTCCCCATCACCTCTTTTGTAATCTAAAAACTCTTAAAAATGGCTACCAACAATGCTTTATTTAAGGGTTGCTCTTGAAAACATTATTGCATGCATTAAAAAAAAAACTCAAACAAAGACTACATAAAGGACAAATCTGCCATCATCTACATGCTTCAAGGATTCTTTGTTCAAGCAACATTTATACTCGACCAACGTAGACACATTGTACATACTGAGATAACCAATTATAATCAAAGTATGTCAATTCATTACTTACCACCTCAAACCCACTTTTTTTTCTTTTTTTCATTTAAATAAAAAATCTTCACACAAACTCATTCCTTTACTTTCTTTCATCTTGTAGGTCTACCTAATATAATGTTCCATTGACAAAATTAAATACTTAGGTGCCAAATTTATAGAGAAGCAAACTTTGTGACTCAAATATGTGACCTAATTTTAGTAATCCTTTTTGCCTAGTACTAAGTGCAACTCTCAAATTGTCTATTTGACTTTATACTATGTATATAATATTTTAATTAAAAGTTCTATTTAATTAATACATTACCTTGTTTTTTTTAATATTTTTAAAATCTTATTACACCCATAGTAAAAAAAAATCATATTTGTATATTCCATCAAGTAATACTTTATAACAATCATTATTATGATATTATGTTTGGTATATGTACTCAAATCAATTAACTTTAAAATCTACACAAAAACACCAATGTTAAAGTTAAAGTTTAACAGAAAATATTTTAATCAAAACTTATATATATATAAAACATCCTTAGTACTTTGTAATTATTTTTAAATAGCTTTTTTAAATTAAAAATTATAATATGTATTATGGTTATAAGGAGATTATTGAAAGTAAATTTCCATAGGAAGATTTTAGATTTTTACTATAATTTTTTATTTTGGATATTAATTTAAAAATTAATTTAATGGATATTAAGTAGATCTTTAAAAATAGCTTCTACATATTTATTAGTTGTTCAATTACATTATTCTATCATGTTTGTGTATTTGTTGATTATTGGTCTAAATTAGGTGTTTTTGGAATATTTTTTTACTTATAATTATCCTTGGCCCATTTCTCACCTCCCTTCAGTTCCCCCTTTCTTTCTTCTCTAATCTTCCCCCAATTAGACCCTCTCTGTCTAGAGCATTCACGCACTCTCAAACCCTGTTTGAAGTGTCTATACACTATGCATATTCTTTTACGTGGTCCCTTTTGGCTTAAATGTCATCATTCTTGATTCCAATTTGTTTAATTCTTAACCATTGGAGGTAAGTTTGGGCATTGGTAAAGTTCTAATTTAAATTCAATTTGTCTATAAATATACGCACAATATTATTCATTTAGGCATCTAAGTAAAATGAAGAGAAATCATTTTCACATGTATTCCCTGAGCAAGTACAAACATTCTAGAGAAGAGAAAGCATTCAATATTGAAGCACTTAAGTTCACATTAGAGATGTTGCACAATATTGATTTGCATGCTTGAATTATTGCAATTATTGAGGTATGCTGTTTTTGAAATTGTTGTTGTTGAGGGTTGGATAAATATCAAGATAATCCCACTATTCTCTAGAAAATTCAATCCCCAAAACACATTTTGTTTTCCTTATATTTTTCAAGTAATGCATCTCAATTAGGGCAAGAAGAAGAATTTTTATTTTTTAGGTGATCATAGCGAAGGTGGGAGGTTTTTGAAAACCAGAACAAAGTGACATGATCGTAAAAAATACTTAACATGTTTGCAATTTTTTCTGAAGTGTCCACAGAGTCCAAAGGGTACATTGTGCTCTATAAAACATTCTATGTTTGGCATGATTTATCTAGGTCAACTTTGTCTCATCTCTAATTGCACATTTTCACTATCGATTCCTAATGACTCTCACCAGATGTCATGATAATCAAGATACATCTCTAAACTTATAATGTCATCTCTTTTCTCTAGATTTAGAATTAATTAGCTAGGTTAATTATTGTTTTATACATATTATTTAGCATCATTAAATATTGATAGGTATTTGTATTACAATATTAGTATAAATATATTTATCTATAAAATATTTTGGTGAACTCGCATTGTCTTGCATACAACCTTAGGGTTTCATATTTTTTTATGAACTCATGTTGTTTTAGACCCCCTCTAGGCCTAAGTTTTATGCCACAATTTCAAGTCCAAATTTGTCTAATTTTCTTAGGGTTTATTCCATTGTAGTCTCTTAGATTCAATAGCCATAGATTCCTTATGTTTGATTTCAAACCCTCTATTATTTATTTTTGAAATTTTATTAAAGCCTATTATGTTTGTATGGTTTATATTTTTCATACTTTCATTTTATGCCACCTAAATTTTCTAGTTATATGATTGCAACTAAGAAGGATGTAAGGATTAATCAAGAACCTATTGGTTTTGTTGAATTTCTTTTGGTTAATTATATATCTTGCTTTAAAAATAAAATAGAATCTTAAAAGAGAACTAGTGTTACTTCTTAGTTCTAAATTTATTTTCACTAGTTTCATTGAGCAACTACAAGCATTCATTTGAGAATTCATTGAAGCACTCAAGTTCATGTTATAGATATTACATGACACTAGTTTCCATACTTGAATTGTTACAATTATTGAAATGTGTTGTTTTCGATATTGTTACTATTAAGAGGCTTGACAAATATCACTATAATTCCTCTATTTTATGGTATAACACAAACCCTAAAACACATTTTATTTTCCTTGCACTTTTCAGGAATTGTAGCTCAATTAGGACAAGAATAAGAACTTATGTTTTACAGATGATTGTTGTGAAGACAAGAATTTGAACAACATTTTTAAGACCATAGCCAAGCAAATGCAGACATTAAAAAAATGGACATGTTTGCAAATTTTTCTAGAGCATTTATATGGTCCAAACAATGTCTAGAGAGTACATTATGCTCTAGACAACATTGTTTGGCATGATTTTTCTAGGTTGACTTTGTCTCACTTGTAGCTGTGCAATTTCACTATCAACTCCTGATGAGTGTCACTAGATATCACGATAATCAAGATACATCTCTAAACCTTGCATGTCACCACTTTTATCTACTTTTAAAATTAATTAACTAGGTTAATTGTTCTTTTATGCATGCTATTTAGTCTAATTAAATGTTTATAGGTATTTGTGTTGCAATATTAGTGTAAATATATTTATTCATATAATATTTTAGTGAACTCACATTATCTTGCATGCAACGTTAGTGTTTCACTTTTTTTGTGAACCCATGTTATTTTAAATCCCTTCTAGGGATAAGTTTTGTGCCATAGTGTCGAATCTACCTATTAGATATATTTTTTATAATAGTCATCCAATTAATATTTCTTTTCGACAGTAAGATAGTTTCATCTTCAAAGGAAACATTAAAAGACAAATTATTTATTTACTAGAGATTATATAAATATACCTATAATCTTTCAGAAATTTCGACGGTCAACCAATTTTTTTTCTTATTGTCTTATATGATCTTTGAAATATTTCAATTGTATTTTATGACTAAATAATTGAAAAATATTTATACAGTTGTCAATCCATTCTAATATTCTTTAACTTAATATTAAAAACTTAGATATATCCATTCAATTAAATTCCATTTTAAGTCAAACCCAACCTAATATCTATTTATTTAATTATATTTTAAATACATAAATAAAATTATACCCTCATAAATAACATGAAAATACATTTTACATTCAATTATCTACATAACAAATTTTGTTTTCCTAAATAAAACTTGTTTAACACAAATAAAAACTTTTTGTTAAAATAATTATTAATAAGAATAACTTTAAATATTATAATTTGTTCATATGTATAACTAAAAACTTAAGTCTGTAAAAACAAGATAAAATTAACCCACACATAATCACAACGAATACTAACACATACTACAATATACAAAATTTTAACCTAAAGTTTTCTAATTTCTTGTATGGCGAGCTTTATTTTTCACCCAAAAAAAAAGGGTAAACATGCAACATTCTATATCCTTGAGTTATATAAGAATTTCAACACATTAATTTTGAAAACCTTTTCTTATTATTTTAATATGAATATAGACATAAAGTCACGTGGGTCATCGTAGTTTTATATGGCGTGTGCATAGTATTTATTTATTGATATACAACTTATCCCACCTCTTAGAGGTGCCCCGCCACATTTTAAAAGTGGGTACCTAATTTTCCAACCAATGAAAAATTCATGACGTATTTCATCGAATATATCGTAACTTACTATAACTTAATATATTTTAACCAATCATTAAATAGTTAATTTATCGTATGACTGTCTATAGATTATGTGAAATGGATTTCTCTATATTAGGATGCGTAGCATAATTGTCACCACATTGGTTTGATAGATGTGTGTGTGAGGACCTTGCACATCACAAGAGCCTTAACACATGACAAAGCTCCTCTACAATCGAGCAGTTTTTGAACATACTATGACCCCTTGATGCTACTCTACCCAGAAAAAAACACAACAATATTTACAGGGACATATAGTGTGATTGTTTTTGATTCATGACAAAATCCTCTGCAGCTGAAAAAATGTCCTCTAAGGTTATTTTGTTGTCCAATATACTTTCCAACGATTTATGGGTAAGACAAGCACTGTTTGTAATTTAGTTTAATTTGAATTTAATTTATCTCTATTTGCTGCAAACTAAGCTTTGCAAATATCTGGATTTGGTAGAAGGGAAGGCCTATTTAACTTTTTTTTTTTCAGTTGGGTTTTTAATTAAAATTGGAGCAATGGTTTATGGTTCATTGGGTGTGAAGTAAATGTTGTGAGAGATTAAAGGCATGTTGGTATGGGACCGCTACCTTTTTTTTGGGAAGGGGAGGGGGAAAAGCACTGCCTACAATTTCAATTTTTAAGGTGAGTTTTGACCCATGTTAGAGCTGCTTTTGTTTGATATTTTTTACACAGTCTACAATTTTATAGGTTTTTTTTGGGAGAGGACTTCATCTCTCTAACGACGCTGAATTTTCAATAGATTCTTTTGATTTCTTTTGAAATGATCATGGCTCAGGTTGTTTGACATGAGCACATGGTATGTTAAACAATAAATTATTCCCATGAATTGGAATATGACACCAAGCTCACATTGATACATGACAATGGTCTTCAGAGGTTGGAAATACAATTTGAATTATGTTCAATTGGGCATTAATCATTTGGGTTCATAGTTTTGTAAAAAGACAAAAAGGGCCTTTTATGATTCATTATTCAAAGGTTTAGACATGTTTGTCGAATTGTCCTCTGTTGTAATTGGTGATTTGATAAGAAATGGAACTTGATTATATAATATTTTTCTGACAACAATATTGAAGCAACAATTGACATTCAAGCCTACAAAGGTACCCTGACAGGGCCAACTAGAGGTAAAATGGTGTTTTCAACCTCTCCTTGCAGCGTGCAAGTTTTTTATATCAACTGTGTAGTTTTAAATGATGGACATTCATACTGCAGTTGTAATTATATGAGTTAATTCTTTTGTTGCCGCCTGCCTCCTCCCATGGAAATTGAAATCGTTCCTCGTCAAATTTTCTTGTTTTTTTTAATTAAATTATGGTGATAGCATGTATTTAAGTTAGTCAAATGTGGATTTAATGATCACAATCCTAGATGTCATTGACCCTTGTATTTTCATGGGATGTATCTACAAATGCAAATACAAAATAATTGCTTACAAATTTATCAACGGGGCTCGATCCACAGACCAGTTGGAAGGAAGAGATTTGACTCTTTAGTAAAATACAATATAATTTTCTCCAAATCATATGCTTAAGGATAGTATTTTAGGTGATAGTTAAATTAAATGAACAGTCACATTAATTTAATTCTATTCTGTAAGCACTCTTTACCGAATTAATTAAGGTTAGGTTGTAGCTATACATAAGAAAAAAAAATCACGTTGATGGTAATCGCAACACAAGTCTGAGCGATAATTGTTATCAACATAATTTTAAAGTACATAGATTTTAAACAATTTGAAACATATGTCAGTGGTTAGGATAATGCACCAAAGTCTGGAAGTAAGAGTAAACCCATGTTGCCACTCCTCTATTAATTGGTACAACTTAATAATCTCCCTATATCACAAGAAGTGTCATGTCATTATCATTCACCATATTTTATTTATCTGTCATTGTCATTATCCCCCTTTGAAATTATAGTTGATATTTAATTTTACAGCATAATATATTTTTATTGGACAATATCAATAATACAATTATAGTTGATATTTAATTTTGCAGCTTAATATATTTTTATTGGACAATATCAATAATTTTATTTTTCTAATTAAAAAATACAACATTTTCTTACAAAAATAATCTTATCACTCTACTTTAATCAATGAAAAATCAATAAAATATCTTTTTAATATTTATTGTAGTAAAAATAAAACAAACCTACTATGAAAAAACATATTGTTTATAATAAAATATTGACATTAGGTTTGTTTACTCCAAACGATTCCTACCAGCTGCGCAGGCACTAACAAACAATAATACATAAACACAAAGATAAAATGAAAATGCTGTAAGTAATTAGAGAGGGCATTCGGGACTAGTCAGTTTTGGAGGCTATCACTGCATTCATGGCAACCGGGGTTAAATCTGATGAAGATGCAGCACAAAGGGAAACACAAGAGCAAACAGGTATCGCCATTTACAATATCTCCATCGTTATTATTCTTCGTGCCTCTCTATTTCTCTGTTAATACTCTCCTTACAATACCCTCTGCAAACCCTCTACACGACACAGAAATTGGCATTGAGAGGGCTATGCCCCACGTCTCTCACAGATATAATGTCGCCCACTTTAACCAACTCATTAATGCCCTCTGTAAATCTGCCAACACAGACAAGGCTTGGGACCTTTTTCATCTTGCTAAAACTAAAGGTCTTTCTCTCACAGTGGTAACCTTAAACACCATTGTAGATGGTCTCGGGAACGATGGTGATTTCTGTAGAATCAATTTCCTTCTTGCTGAAATGAAAGATATGGATATTTATCCTAATGCCATAACTTATAACACCCTGATAAAGGCTTTCGGTAAGTGGAGTCAAATTAAGGAAGCACATGAGTACTTCTGCAAAATGAGACAAACTTGTTGTTCTCCAAATATTATTACATATACCACCCTAATTGATGCATTCTGCAAGAACGGTAGAGTAGATGAAGCTCTAGGATTAGCAGCTAAAATGATACAAGATGGTTATTTTCCTGATACCTACACTTATACTAGCCTGATAGATGGCTTTTGCAAGGCTGGCAAAATAGATGAAGCCTACAATCTATTTGTACAAATGATGAAGTTTGGTCCTTTTCCCAATGAAGTGACATTTACTGCAATTATTGATGGATTGTGCAAAGACGGTAGGATGGGCATGGCTTGGAATTGTTTTCATATCATGTCCAAAAAGGGTTTGCAACCAGATGTGATTACTTATAGTTCTTTGATTTACATTCTATGTGAAAGACATGAGGTGGAAAAGGCTCGAAAGTTGTTTAAAGAGATGCTAAGAAAAGGCTGCCCTCCAAATGTTTTTAATTACAGCTCTCTGATTTTTGGTTTATGTCAGATTAACAGGGTAAGTGAAGCATGCACACTTCTGCCTGAGATGGAAAACAATGGCTGTCTTCCCGATCTGGTAACATATACTATTCTCATTTGTGCATTCTGTAGAACAGGAGAGCTGAACAGGGCATGGGAAATGTTAGACAAAATGGTAAAAAGGGGTTTGAAACCTGATGAAGTAATATGCAGCACAATCATTGATGGTCTGTGCAAAGCAGGTTATCTTGCTAGCGCACATTTACTGATGAATACAATACTAGATGAAGGTTTGGCTACTAATGTGTTCAGTTATAACTGTTTGATTAATGCCCATTGCAAGTCTGGTGAAATGAATGAGGTTCTGAAGCTTCTTGAAAACATGAAAATGGTTGGCATTACTCCAGATGTTGTAACCTATACTGTGATGATTGACGCTTTTTGTAAAGAAGACAAACATGACATTGCTTTCTCATTGTTGGATGAGATGAGAACAGAGTGTTTAGTTCCAAATGTTGTCACATACAACACATTATTTTGTGGCGTCCGCAAAATACATGACTTGGAAAAGACATTTTGGTTGATGGATCAAATGATGAAACAAGGTTGTGCTCCAGATGATAAAACTATTCAGATACTTGATTGGCTGGTTGATGTTGGTCAAATGGAAAGATTAAAATATTTTGTAAACAATGATGCTTTTATTATTTATAGGTGAGCATAATTCTTATGCCTTGGTGAGTGCTAGACATATTAAAATCCCTCTTCTAGATATATTTAGCTTCTCAGCTAGACGACCGACATTCATGCACTTGTCTCTTTGCTACTCATATTTAGAATCATACTTTCGTGCAAGGACAGGAAAGTTACTTAGACAATGTTCTTTATATTATTTTCTAGCTTCGCAAACTCTAGTCATAAACCGTAGTCCCAAATGAAGTGTAATTGGATGGTTCTTTGCTGTTATTGAAGATTGCTTTTCATTAAAACAGTATCAAATAAGGTTTGACTTTATTATAGTATTATACATAGTGTGATTTTTTTAGGGCTAGCATTGCAAGTATTGTTCTTTTAGAGAGATGTATAGGTGTCTGTGATATTCAGGTTATTACTTTTTTTGATATCTCAAAACGAGGCATCTATAGGGGAGCTCTGTTTTCATCACCAAATTAGAATCTGTATCAAAGCCATAATATGAGCTGTGACAGTCCAGAACTGTTACTGACTATTAAACTTATATTTCAAAATCTTCTCTGTAAGGAATAACTTAAGCTATGTCAACCTTCTAAATATAACTCTATAAAACTAAAAAGATTTATGAGGAGGAATATAGTATGCTGAAATAAAGGCCGGTATCTGCATACATATCTTAAGCTACATTAGCAGATACTGCTGTATAGGGTCCCGGATATGATATGATACTGCAACTGGTATGCCTGGATACGTCCCGGGATGTATCTGAGCGTATCTGTAGGGGGCAGGATGTATCCTGCCCGTATCCAGCAGAAAAAACACATTTTTAATTTTTTTTTTTTTTTCAATTTCACATTATAAAAAGCCAAACATGGACTTCAAAAAACAACTAAAAACAAAATAAAGTATGAAAACCTCTCTGCAGTTTCTATGGCTGGTGACGTATCCGGGCATATCCGAAGGGGAAGGATGTATCCTGCCCGTATTCAGCAGAAAAAATGTTTTTTTTTCCTTTCCAATTTCGCTTAATAAAAAGTCAAGCATGGACTTCAAAAAACAATTAAAAACAAAATAAAGTATGAAAACCTCTGCAGTTTCTATGGCTGGCAGTGTTTTCAAATTCACGAGCCTCACAGTCGATTCATCTGTATCGTCTTTATTAGGGCTGTATACAACTGCTATTAAGGTTGCCAGAGCAAGTCAGCAAGTCTTCCAGCTATTGAACTGTGTTTCAACCTTGCAAAAATCAGGAAATAGATGACTATAACATGATCAAGATGAGGGAGAGGTTGAAATCAATAATGTTTTTCTCGCTTATCCTTTATGTCCCAAAAATATGGTTCTTCAGGACTCTTTTTGTGCAGTACATACGGTGAGATTATTTGCACAGGAATAATACGAAAACTCAACTTGTGAATAAGGTCAAGAAGAGAACAGGCCATACTCTTTAAGTTGATTTAACACCAGCTCATCTCATTGTAATCTTCACGAAACTGCAGATAGTGCATTTTTTTTGTCTTTATTTTTGTCCATACATTGTAACATTTGCACTATGTACTTGTTATAAGACTACTCTAAGTTCGACCAATGAATATTGTGATATTTGGCATTGAATTATTAGTATGTTTTGTTGCTATTTAATTTATATTGTTTTCTCTATGCATATTATGTGGTTAATTTTGCTTATTGTGCTATATTTTTTATGTTTTTACTTTTTTATATATAGTTTTGTACAGTTGTATCCAAAAATGTATTTAGGCCCCCCAAAAAATCCCTGAATCCATACCGGTATCCGGATCGGCTACTTAGATCTTAAGAGAACCAACTGAAAACGTAATAACTGCAGCTATCCGATCTGACCATAGAAACCAGATCAGAACAGTTAAACATTAATATTTCCTACCAGAGTTGGAATGCTTTCCTGCTCTTCGTCATCTAAAAATTGATTCATGTATCCGAGCTGTCTGGTATTTTAATGCCATTCTTATCTAGAAGCAAGAAGTTCTATTCATATTACACAAATAACAACCTGTTTCATGCTGCTTGTTTAAGGAGATACGTGTGAAATTGAAACCTTCCACATTTTCCTTATCCAATTAATCTAGCCTTAAGGGGATCATTTTCTAACAAATAATATCATTTCTTGCTTTGTCATGTTTATATTGTGTGCTAGTGTTGAATCTAGGAGGCAAATCAGGGCTATTTAATCTATTAGAATGTGAACATTGGGAGTGTGGCCGCCCAATAGATTCAAAAGATAATCCTATTTAATGCTTCTCAGCTAGTAACTATTTGGCAGCCTTCTCATCAATCGTCTATGTGCAGGCTTTTCTTGTCTTCAATGACAAATGAAATTGGGATATAAAATTACAGAAATTGCAATTTCATTCTTCACCCTGAGATGAAGCTGATGGATGCATTTGGTCCTCATTAGCTCTAATGCTCCCTCCAATGCATCTTTATCTTTGTCTCCAACCCTGTCAGTATTCATGCCTTCTCTAGCAGAAAATTGTATGGTATTGATGAAGAAATATGGTTTCATAGAGAATCATTTACATTCAAATTCATTGAACCCAAAATAACTCTTTTTGCTGATTCTCTAATGTAACATTTTCATATAGATGACTCAATGCAAATTGTCTTCCTTTCCTTTAAAGATCCCATAGAGAAAATAGTATATTCCAACACTAATTTTTCCACTAGTTGGAGTAAAAGACCAAAAACTCTATACCATAGAAGTTTGCTGTCAAGAGTGAAGTCGTTCTTACAGCAAATTTCGGAAGGCCCTTCAAAGCTCTCATGATATTTGCCAATAAAATAGTGTGCAATTTACTTATCATTTGGGAAACAGTGATGAAAGTTCAGTAGCCAGGAGTTGTGGGCCTGCACTTATTAAAAATGCATGTTTAAAACAAGATAATTCTATTTCATAAAAATAAAAAGTATGTTGGAAAAAAAAACAAAAAAAAAGGCGTTGTCAATGTCAATGCTGTTAGTTTTTTCGTTGAATTTTAAAAATCTAAACTCCTTAATATGTTGTGAATTTTTCGGTGAATTACATATAAAATAAACTTTTTTTTTTTTAATCAGATCAAAGTTGACACTGTTAGTTTTAATGCTGTAAAATTGTAGAAATTACATACACTAAGATCTTTTTGGCGAATTATGTATAAAATAAACCACAACAATTACATATATGTAATGCGTGCATGATAGACGATAAAACATTGCTGTAACTAATACTGTTTTTGGCTGGCCATCCCGAATGTGCATGTTTGATCTGGCCAAAGGAGTGACGTAAGTTCAGAAGAGCACTTGTTTGTAGAGTCAAGGAATTTTGATGCTGCAGAATAAGCTTGTACTCCATCAAAGTAGTTAGTACCATTTTCCTTGCATTGAACTTCAACTCCGCCTTTCCATTGGATTTTGTGCTTTAGTGGATTTGTTTCTTCAGGGGCTTCTACTTGAGAAGATTGCCAACATCAAACAAATCTCAATTGTGTACTTGGCTTACCATTTCCATCTAGAGAAGCAGGCACACTATAAGGAGTGTTTCCTCTAGTGGCTAAAATTGTGTCCTCTGCTGGACAAACAATATGTGGTATCACGGCAGCAATAATTTACTACTATCTCCAAGATGAAATGGAGCATTTGTGTCCTCTGTTGGACAAACAAAATGCGGCATCACAGCAGCAATAATTTGACTACTATTTCGAAGATGAAATGGAGCATCACCCTCTAATATTCTTTTCCGTGATGAATATTTTTTAAAACTATCTGCCACTCCTGATTTCTTCTTTTCGTAGTAGCTAATATGTGATGTTTCGTCCCCCTCAGTCTTTAAATTGGTACTAGTATGATTAACTAAAGAAAATTTAAACAGCCCAGATGTTACAATTCGTGCTACATTATAGGAAACTCCACCTAAGTCCATATATGGGGTTAAAAATTGACATTTTTTTGAGGTTTTAATTTCAATCTTCCGATTCAACGCTGTGGTTCCTTTTGAAAATTGTGTAGAATTAGACAGCATAGGAAGTCTCCTTACTGCTACAAACTCGCTTAGGGGAACCATTTCCTAACTGTTGCACAAGTTCTTACTCTTCAAAGTGAAATTGTGGTTGTCTAATTTTTAAACTTTGATCATTTCCACAAGCTTTGTAGTTCCCTGAAGGTGTTGGGCAGTTAATTTTCCACTAGCACCATGTGGCATATACCTTGAGTTTCAGCTCTGCTCGGCCGCCTGCTATGTCTCACATCCCTTGCCTTCACTGTTCTAACAATACTCTTCCTTTTGCTTGCCTTTATAATATTTTCTTGAGTTTGGGATCTTTTGGCTTCGTGAACGAGTGTTGGATGTATAACTTTGGTGTCACCTTTGTATGCAGACAATCAGCTCAACATAGCATGATGTTATCTCATGTAAAGAATGCAATCTGTTGGGCAGCTCCTCTCTTGACTTGGGTTTTCCGAATCGTACAAATGGAGAGTTCTTTGTTGCAACAAGTCTTGGAAATTCCTTTGTCAATTTCCTTGGTGTGTGGTGACATGATCAGAGAAAGTTGAATGTGACTATGTTCCAAGATTTTGTTGAGGTTTAGTGAGATGCTGTTTGGTTGAGCCCATAGGAGGAAGACGATGAAATTAGAGTTGTATAAATTCTCTCATACATTTCACACAAATTGTTTAATGCTAAGATAAATGGATTGATCGACATCATAAGATGTGCCCTCTTTGCAGATCTTCTCTACTGTTAGGAATTTTGATCCAAAAGTTTAGGTTATAAATAATAAAGTTAAAGTTAATAAAGGTGTTAGGGTCATGCATCTCAATAATGAGGCAGCCCTGTGAATAATTGTTATTAATTATAGAAGTGTTGTTAGGTGGTCAGGTAATCGGCTATCTTGGACCGTTAGGAAGCTAGATTTTCCAAATGTATAAATGGCCCACCTTGTCTACGAGTTGTGTTGGGGCTCCCAAGTCTTCACCTCATTTCTCTTTTCAAATATCTTAATATGAATAAAATTTTCCATTTTATTCTATTTTCTGGCCCAAATAATTAATGTGGTATTTAGAGCTAGAGAAAGAGGGTGAGAGAAACTATGACAGTTAAAGGCGGTTATGATGGTGTAATGTGACCTTGTGTGGTTAGCAGTTGTGATCATGGCACATTCTTTACTTTCTTCTTGGCTCATTATCTGTGGCAAGTATTTATTATTTATTAGAAGGAAATGAAAGTGGAGAAAGGTTTCCTTGCAAAATTCATGGGTTTAAGCTCAACAATGATCAAAGTTTGTTGTTAAGGCCGATGTTGAAGAAATGAGGCAACATATCTTTTGAAGACTGGTGCTATAGATATTTACAAGAAATCAATTCTTTACAACTTTGAGGTACATGTTTCCTGATTTCACGAATTAGTACCTCATTTGCTTACAGTAGTTTGTGTGCATTATAGTAGTAATATATAGAGGAAAAACTAAAAACTCAAAAAATTGTGCATTATAGTAGGAATATATAGAGGAAAGATTGTTTCTGTGGCTGCTAAAAATTAGAACAACTAAGACGAGAATTTTTTGGGGATTGTATTGTGGATAAATCATATGTTATTTGAGGAAGATAGGTAAAGAAATAACAGTTTCTGAATATATATATACATATATATATATATACATATATATATACATACATATATATATACATACATATATATATACATACATATATATATACATACATATATATATACATACATATATACATACATACATATATACATACATACATATATACATATATATATATATACATATATATATATATATACATATATATATATATATATATATATATAAAGAATACAAGATTATTACAAGAAATTTTAATATAGAATAAATACAGCTGAAAATACTTAATGGATTTTTAAACTCAGAATTCACATTGCGAAAATGTAGAATGATTTCCATATATCCATGAGAAGTACATGCAAATACTTAAAGTCAGTATGCAAAATGTAGCATTTCCTTGAAAACAAATTATTGTGAAATATTTGTTGAAAAGAAAACGTTTTAAATCTGGCAACACAAACAAGGCCTGAGACCTTTTTTATTTTGCTAAAACTAAAGGCCTTTCTCTCACAGTGGTAACCTTGAACACCCTTGTAGATGGTCTTTGGAACAATGACGATTTCTGTAAATCTATTTCCTTCTTGCTGAAATGAACTAGATGGATATTCAACCTAATGCCATCACTTATATGTCTTTGGAACGATGACGATTTCTGTAAATCTATTCCCTTCTTGCTGAAATGAACTAGATGGATATTCAACCTAATGTCATCACTTATATAACACCCTCATAAATGCTTTGTGTAAGTGGAGTCAAATTAAGGAAGCACGAGTACTTGCACAAAATGAGACATACTCGTTTTCTGAATATTTTTATATATACCAACCTAATTGATGCAATCTGCAAGAAAGGCAGAGTAGATGAAGCTGTAGGATTAGGAACTAAAATGATACAAGATGGTTATTTTCCTGATACCTACACTTAACTCGCCTGATAGATGGCTTTCACAACGTTGGAAAAATAGATGAAGCCTACACTGTATTTATACTAATGATTAAGCTTGGTCATTTTCCCAATGAAGTGACATTTACTGCAATTATTGATTGATTGAGCAAAGCTGGTAGGATGGGCATGGCTTGGGATTGTTTTCATGACATGTCTGAAAAGGGTTTGTAGCCAGATGTGATTGCTTATAATTCTTTGATATGCAGTCTATGTGAATCACGAGGTGGGAAAGGCCCAATTCTTGTTTAAAGAGATGCTTAAGTAAAGGCTGCTCTCCAAATGTTTTTACTTATAGCTCTCTGATTTTTGGTATATGTTAGATTAACAGGGTAAGCGAACGACGCACACTTCTGCTTGAGATGGAAAACAATGACTGTTTTCTCGATTTGGTAACATAGAATATCATCATTTGTGTGTTCTGTAGAACAGGAGATTTCAGCAGTGCATGGGAAATGCTAAACAAAATGGCAAAAAGGGACTTGAAACTTGATGAAGTAACATGCAGCACAATCATTGATGGTGTGTGTAAAGCAGGTGATCTTGCTATTGCACATTTACTGATGAATAAGATACAAGATGGAGGCTTGGCTCCTAATGTGGTCACTTATGACTGTTTGATTAATGCCCATTGCAAAACTGGTGAAATGAAGGAGGCTCTGAAGCTTCTTGAAAACATGAACATGGTTGATATTGCTCCAGATGTTGTCACCTATATTGTGATGATTAACACTTTTTGCAAAGAAGACAAACTTGACATTGCTTTCTCAATGCTAGATGAGATGAGAGTAATGCGTTTGGTTCCAAATGTTGTCACATACAACACATTATTTTGTAGTGTCCTTAAAATACATGACTTGGAAAAAAACATTTTTGTTGGTGGCTCAAATGAAAAAACAAGGCTGTGCTCCAAGTAATAAAACAACATTATTTTGCAGCATCCCTAAAATACAGGACTTGGAAAAAAACGTTTTTGTTGGTGGATCAAATGAAAAAACAAGGATCTGCTCCAAAACCGTAGTTACCAAATCCGTCCGGATCTGGCCAAAATCCGTCCGGATCCAAATTTTTTTGCCTGCCTGGATAAATTCGTGCGGGTCGGCCCTGTTTATTTTCAAAAAATTATTTTTTTATTATTTTATTTTTGTAAGGTTTTCTGTGATAAAAATGCCCAGCAACCATATATATTGTATAATATTAACATTTTATATTACTTTGTTAATGTTTTTCATTGAATTTGTCAATTTTGCATTTTTATAAAACTATTCTGACGTATATATATGTATATAGTCCAGATCAGATGTTTCCGAACTTTTTCAAGGATTCCAGATTTTCGGATTTTTTTGCCCTCCTGAACAGATCCGGATTTCCAAACTTGGTAACCATGAATAAAACTGTTCACATACTCACTGGCTGGTTGATGTTGGTCAAATGGAAAAATTACAAAACTTTGTAAACGAAGATGCTTTTATTATTTCTAGATGAGTATAATTCTTATGCCTTGGTTGGTGCTAGACATACTAAAGTCCATTTTCCAGATGTTTTAGTTTTTCAGCTAGAAAATCAGCATTCATGCTCATGTCTCGTTGCTACACTCATATTTACATCCATACTTATGTCCAAGGACTGGAAAGTTACTTAGACAAAGTTATTTATATCATTTTCTAGCTTTACAAGCTCTAATGATAAACCATAGTCTGGAATGAAGCATAATTGGATGGTTCTTTTCCATCATGGAAGATTACTTTTTATTGACGTGCAATTTCAGTATGGCACATAAAACATTATCAAATAAGGTTTAACTTTATTATAGCATTACAAGTATTATTATTTTAGAGAGAGAGATGTATAGGTCTCTGACATTCAGGTTATTAATTTTGTTGATATCTCAAAATGGAGCCTGCTTTCATAACCAAATTAGAAACTGAATGAAAGCCATAATATGAATTGTGACAGTCCAGACCTGTTACTGACTAATAAACGTATCTTTCAAGATTACTTCTATAAGGAATACCTAAAGCTATGTTGACTTCCTAATCATGACTCTACAAAACTAAAAAGATTTATAAGGAGGATTATACCATGCCGGAATAAAGGCTGGAACCTGCGTATCTATCTTAAGAGAACCAACTGAAAACATAATAATTGCAGCTAACTGATCTGACCATGGAAACCAGATCATAAGCGTCAAAATATTATATTTCCTGCCTGAGCTGGATTGTTTTCCTGATCTTCTTCATCTAACACTTGATTAATGGATCGGAGCAAATATGGGATTTTAATCCCATTCTTCAATAGAAGCAAGAAATTCCGTTCGTATAACACAAATAACAGCCTGTTTCATGCTGATTGTTTGAGGAGAAACACATGAAATTGAAACCTTCCACATTTGGCTTATCCAATTAATCGAGCCTTCAGGGAATCATTTTCTAACGAATAATATCATTTTTTGCATTGTCATGTTTCTGTTGTGTGCTAGTGTTGAATCTAGGAGGCAAATTAGAGCTATTTAATCTATTAGAATGTGAACATTATGAGTATGGCTGCTCAATAGCCTGAAAAGTTAATTCTATTTAATTCTTCTCAGCTAATAACTGTTCAGGAGCCTTCTTATCAATCGCTTGTGTGCAAGGTTTTCTTGTCTTCAACAATAGATGAAATCGGGATATAAATTACAGTAATTGCAATTTCATTTTTCACATTGAGATGATGCTGATGTATGCATTTGGTCCTTTGATCTATAAAGATCAATGTAAGTCATCAATAAACTCCAAAAGAATCCAAGGACATGTTAGGGTTCACGAAACATGAAATTTTGACTGGCAAGATTGTGCATTGCGACCCCTAACTAGTCACAGTCTACTTTATGAAGTTGAAATAGATAGTATTCTTCATCAAAAGTCAAATGTGATTACATATTTGGATTCCTTTCAAAAAGTTATGCACTTCCAAAAAAAAAATGGCATGTGATTTCTAGTTCATATTTAAAAGATATGGCCTCTGGAAGTTGAAGGACATTCTTGCATGATGAAGCCATTGGACTGCACGAAGTGGCGGTTTTGCCACTTCAAATGGTGATTCACAATTGTTGAATATTTGCATGTTTTACACCCCTTAGGTATTGTATATCCAGCCACGACAATTGGGGTCCTGGGCATCGTCTCAACTGGGGGGTTCAGGGGGCTAGGTGCCCCCTTTCGGGGGTTCAAAGGCGAGAGGTCCCGATATTTTTTTTTATAAAGATCAGATGCATGTTTTGGTGACCCTGTAGATATTTTTACCTATAATAATAATATGGGTGGTGTTATGGTCGATAATTTTATGGAGAACTATTATAGGTTGTATTCTTGGCCTATGGTTTTGGTATCGATGGTATTGTAAGATTGTTTAGTTAGTTGACTGTTGATGTGCCTACATATACTCGCACATGTAATAGGGTAAAGCAAAACTAAGAAGTATGTTATTGTATTGCAAGATGGTCGAGTTGTTACAATGGTGAAGGAGGTAACTATGCTAGGTTTTTTTCCCTTAAGGATTTCCTAGGTGAAATCTTGTTGTATGTTGTGTAATATAATGTGTGCACAATTTCTCCTATTCATTTTTACCATTAAAATTTTGTTAGTATTGCTTCTTTTGTATTGGTTTATCGGTCTATTCTCTTTCAATTTGGTATTAGATCTAGGTTTTAGCTTTGCGTGAAGAGTTTCGATTCTATTTTCCTTGTGAAAAATTGTTTTGTGAGTGGAAGCTCTGTGTGAGAATATTTGTGTGAAGGAGAATGACGGTCAAGTCAACAAGAGAGATTGACAATTTCAATGGTCAACATTTTAAGTTGTGGAAGCTCAAGACGGAAGATATTTTTGTAGAGAGAGATCAATGGGTTGTTGCATCAGGGATGCAACCTGTAGGTATGGAGGTAGAAGATTAGGAAAAGATCGATAGAAACACAAATAATTCAATTAGATTGTGTATGTCAGATTCAATTTTGTTGAATGCGTTGATGAAGAAAACTTTTAAAGAACTATGGGAAAAGTTGGGGACTTTGTATTAGACAAAGCCTCTAGTGAACAAACTATTTCTTCAAAGGAAGTTGTACTCATTGAGAATGAATGATGGTGACTGTGTGGTTGAACATCTGAACACCTTCAATATTATAGTGAGTTACTTTCTATCGAAATTAAAATTGATAAAAAAGAAAAGTGTATCATAGAAAGTGTGGATTGGTTAGAGACTCTCTTTCAAACATCTTAGGGTTTTTGGTTGTGATGTTTATATGTATATTCCAAAAGAAAAAAGGACTAACTGGGACAACAAATCCGCAAAATGTATGTTTATTGGATGTAGTATTGGTGCAAAAAGATATATGCTATAGAACCCATAAACGAAGAAGACTATTTATAGTCGTAATGTTATCTTTAGAGAGGTAAAAGGGGGTTCCAAAATAGGAAGATCAACCAAAGGATGAACTTGAATGGGTTCATGTTCAACTAGAAGAAGGAGAATTTGTGTTTGAATTCAAAGCAATTGCAGAAGATGAACCAAAAAGGGAGTTGCAAGAAGAAGATTCATATGAAGCAAAGGAGGACCCAGAAGATGCAGATTAGAAACTCTAGTTTTGAGAAGATCAGAGTGAGTGAGAAGAATCCCATAACTATTTTGTCCTAATTTTTGTCCTGCATTTCTTTTTCAGTGTTATTAGTTATTGATGAAGATCCTAAGACTATAAAGGTGACATTTTGGCTCAAAGGAAAATAAGTCTTAGAAGAAGGCTATGGAGAAAGAAATGGAGTTCCTAGATAAAAATAGTACATGGAACATTGTGAAATTATCTCTTGATAGGAAATCTGTTGGTTGCAAATGGGTATTAAAAAAAAAGTATAAAGCTCACCTAGTAGCAAAGGGATTTTCTCAAATAGAGGGAACTGATTTTGGTGAGATTTTTTCTCTTGTTGCTAAGTTAAATTCAATTGGATTTCTTTTAGATATTGTTGTTGGATTCAATCTTGAAATAGAACATATGGATGTAAAAATAACTTTTTTACATGGTGAGCTTGAGGAAGAAATTTATATGATGCAACTAAACATTAAGGTAAAGGGATTTGGTGTGCACGCTGAAAAATTCTCTTTATAGCTTGAAGCAATCACTAAGGATGTGGAATCAAAAATTTGATATGTATGTGTTGGGACTTGAGCTTGAACAAAACAAAGCTGATCGTTGTGTGTATTGTAAATAGGAACGTGAAAAGTTTGATATCATAGTGTTGTATGTAGATGACATTTTATTAAATGACAACAATAAAGAATGATTAGTCAAGTCTCAGTTATCATCTTAGATTTTGCAAATTAATTTTGGGCATGAAAACTAAACGAGGTTGTGTAAACAAAAAATTGTGGTTAAATCAAAGAAAGTACACTGAGATGATACTGCAAAGGTTTAAGATGCACGAAAGTAAACTTGTGAGTTTTCCTTTTCTGGTTGGTAAAAACTATCTGTCAAACAGTGTCCCAAGACACAACAAGAAATTGAGGACATGTATATCCCATACACTAGTGCTCTCGTAAGTCTGATGTGTGTAATGCTTTGTACCAGCCCTGATATTGCTCATGCAGTGGGAGTATTGAGCAAATTTATGTAAAATATGGGAAATGAACATTGGACTGTGGTGAAGAGGATTTTCAGGTATATACACAGGAATATGCTATTAGGGTAAATCTGGTGAAAGTAAGACATTGAATCTACATGATATTGTGGATTTTGATTGGGCTAGAGATCTTGATTGTCGTAGATCTATCAGTGTGTATGTGTTCAACTTGTTCAATAGCGCTGTAAGTTGGATGAGCAAACGACAATCTAGTGTTGCCATATCCACCACAAAGGTTGAGTACATGGTTGCTACTCATGCAAATAAGGAAGTGGTTTGGCTTACAAGATTGTGTTCCACTGTTTATTCAAAAGGCTATAAGGATAGATTGCGACAATTAGAGTGCGATTTGTCTAGCAAAAAACTTTGAATATTACTCTCGAACAAAACACATTGATTTGCAATACCATTTTGTTAGGGAAATGGAGGAGAAAAAGATACTATTGGAGAAGGTGGACACAAATAAGAATGTTCTTGATTCATTGACGAATGCTAGGTAGAAAAGTTTTCTTGGTGCAAAATATTGATGGGCACGACTGCCCCTAGCTGTTGAAATTATGCAACTATGAATCCCTATGCAAAGTGATTCAACAAGTGGGAGAATGTTGGATATTTGTTGTATAGTTTGCATGTTTTACACCCCTTAGGTATTGTATAGCCAGCCATTACAATTGGGATCTGGGGCATTGCCCTCGCTGAGGGGTTTGGGGGCAAGAGCCCTTGAGAATGTTTTCTTGAAGGAATGCATATTTTGGCGATCTTGTAGGTATTTCTACCTATGAAAATAATATGGGTGGTGTTATGACACATAGTTTTATGGGGAATTGTTATGAGTTGTATTATCGACCCATAGTTTTGGTACCCATGGTATTGTAAGACTACATCGGCAATTACCTATTGATTTGCCTACACGTACTTGCACATATAGTAGTGTAAAATAAAATTGAGAAGTGTGCTATTGTATTGCAAGACGGTTGAGTTAATACAATAGCAAGGAGGTTATTGTGCTAGGTTTTTACTTGTGAGGGTTTCCCTGGTGAAATCTTGTGTACTATGTAATATTGTGTATGCCATTTCTCCTATTCATTTTTAGCATAAATGTTTTGTTAGTATTGCTTCTCCTGTATTGGTTTATTAGTCTGTTTTCTCTTCAACAACTGCTGGGGCAGTTTTGTTACTCTTAGAGGCGGTTTCGAAACTATTTGGGTGGTTTCACAATCGCTGCTCTACATTAAGCAACAGTTTCAGTCGCATTAACTGAAGAGCTGGAGTAAGGATATTAGCCGATTGATCTTCTCATTCTTGGGGATTTCAGAGGTTTGGATCTTCAAAGGAACATTTCTAGGAGCGCATAAGGACTATATATAAAGGGGAAAAGAATTGATGATCATGGATCATGATCTACAGGATTGTAGGAGGATGAATGTATGAAGAAGAGCACTAAGAAGTAAGTTATTTGTATGACCGTAACTATTCTATGTTTCTTGCATTTCTTCCATCATAATGTATGCAAGATAGGAGAGAATAGAGAGAGGAGCTTTATGCTCTATGAGCTCTTTGTCCTTTCATTGAGGAGGAAAGAGGAAGATGTATAGTTTTCACTTTTAGCTGGTTTTCCCCACACTAGGGTTTCTAAGTTAAAACCCTTGTGTTGTGTGTTGTTTCCTTTCCTTGTTAGTTGTGAATGGTTTGCAAGCATTTCATTCTTTCTAATGCGCATTCTACCACTCTTAACACACTATTATGGCAGTGATTTTGAAGCAAGTTCAAAGTAGAATAGTAGTTTGTGATTCTGTGAATTCTAGCAAGTTTGTTACATGAGAGTTTATAGATCAATTTGGTATACGAATATCAATTTCCTTGTGACTTGTAGAGGTGGTTGTTAACACAAGAGTTGGTGTGTATAGCAATATCATATGCAAAGATCTTTAAAAAAGTGTTGTAGGTTCCTATGGTTGCATAGACCAACTATGATTGAATTTTTGAAAAGTAGACTTGAGGAGCTCCAAGATTGCCACATGTTGGTGCAAGATGAACTTAGAGGATTGAGATATCTAGTGTAGCACTTGGAAATGAAGATTGATTAGTTGCAAGTAATATGGCCCAGCCATGGGGAGTTCTTCATGGGAATCATGGAAGAGTTGCAACAAGATTTACTGGCGAAGGAGGAATTGTTAGCAAAGCTCCAATTGGATGCTGAAGGAGTAGAAAGGTGAGGAGTCTACCAAGAAAAGGGAACCCGTCTATACCAAATATGTTCAACCATGACTAATGTATGCATGGTAAGCATTCCATCACATGTTGTTTTCTCCAATGTTACATTGAATGAATCCATCGGCAAATTTGAGAAGCATGTTAAGGGTATTGGTTCTAAATTGCTAATGAAAATGGGTTATGATGGAAGAGGGCTTGGCAAGGATGGCCAATGAATCATCGATGCTATCATAGTTAAGGAAAGACCTCAATATGAAGGTCTTGGATATGGTAAAAAAGAGGCTGGAGAATGCTCTAGCATGTCTCAAGAAAGAGTAGCTTCAATGAAGGAGGATTCCACGTCTATCTACACACCAAGGGCAACCAAGAGAAGGTAAAAATGTGGATTCCATGCCCATCTACACACCAAGGGCAACCAAGAAGGTTAAAATGTTTCTAAAATCAATTTTGTGAAGCGCCAAGATGATTGTAGGGTGTCTCCAAAGAGTGAGCAGCAATCAAAGACAAGAAGAGGGAAGCATGAGTTTGACTCAAGAGGACAAAGAAGCACTTCCAAAGAAAAAGGCAGCCTTTAAGTCATGAAAGAGAAGATGGTACATCACTACTCCATCCACATAATGCAAAATGGAAGAAGAAATGGGGACATTACACTACATTGACTTCACCACTTGCAAGTCCAAGAAAGTAAGGAAGCAAGCACGAGTGCAACCTAAGAAGGTATGCTAAAGAAATATCTTCCATCTTGATTTTTTCTGATTGTAAGAAGGATGGTAATGTAGCACAAGACTATTTCTGTCTTCTTCTTTCCGCTTATTTGAATGAGAGTAACCAATTCAGGGCTATGTAAAGAATCCATCACTAAGGAGCCTGAGGTCTATAAGAGATGGTAAAGTGAAAATCCACTCTTCAAGCAAGCAAGACGAGGAAGGTCAAGACACACTACAAGGAGATAAGAAGCCACTTGATTTGAGCATGTGTAAGTCTAATAATTTTTGTACTCATTGCAAGGTTAATGGTTAGTGGAATGGAAAGTGTTGGTAGCTCTGTCTACAACTTCACCCAAAGAATGGCAAATCCAAGAATGGGCAGCCACAAGCAAGAGGGGAAGAAGAGCCTACCACAACACAAAAGTCAAGAAGGAGAGAACAACTCTCACAACTTCATTCATCACCATTGCAAGCAAGTAGTAGTAAGGACATTTCATTTGATTCTTGGATTGAGCAATACAAGATTTGCAAAGGAGAAGATTTTGAGTTGCCTTCAATGTATGGGCGTTGGGTAGTATTTCAAATGTATCTTCAAAGCAATGTACGTTTCTATTTGTTGGTAGAGCAAATAGAAAACTAGTATCACTTGTATGAGCAAGCATGGAAAGCCCTGGGATCATCATAGATGATCATGGTACAACAAATTCACTTGGGTATAATAAGTATGAGTAACAAATAACGTGTTTTCAGTTTCTATTACTCACCACTTGTTGTGTTGCATGGCAAG
The DNA here is from genome assembly GCA_037957365.1 of Torreya grandis. NCBI lineage: Eukaryota > Viridiplantae > Streptophyta > Pinopsida > Cupressales > Taxaceae > Torreya > Torreya grandis. The sequence goes on along the minus strand of JARHVA010000262.1, from coordinate 4,057,615 downwards.
GGAAGGAAAAGTGGAAAAGAGGCACTCTATGAGAGCAAGCATGCAAAACAAGTGGTTGGGCAGCAACTTCTAGAAATAGGCACATCACAATAATGGTTAACAAGCTTGTTTATGCTTTTCTATTGTTGTACTTTGTTAATCTCTCCTCACAATTGTTGTAATGCAAATGGGTGAGTGATTGTAGTTTGACAAAAAATCATTCAGTTGTTGCAGCATGCTCAGGGGCACCTCAGTAATCGCAAAAAATGATGTACAAGTCTGATTTTGGCTTCATACAGTTGTTGTGATATAGATATGGGCTCAACAGCAATTGTAGGAGGTTAATTTCAGCATGTATGTAGTATGCATAGTATGCACATAAGGAGCTGCAATAGATATGGCCAAATGAAGCATGTATATTTCAGTTGTTGTATGCACATTGGGCATGGTTGCAATCAATTTCAGATTTGATTTTGATTTGAAAACACTATGGTATGCAAATATTGATAGTATTGACAGTGAATAAGCATTGTACAATGTATATTTCCTCTATAACAATATGTTGTAGTAGGAAGAATGGCTGCAAATTGGACATAAAAGCCATTGTAGATACTTTTGGCATCATAATAAGGTTGTAACATGTGATTTTAAGCTAACAAATGAGTTGTAACAACGTCCCAATTAGCTTACTCATCATGGGTGTGAGTAAAGGCACAAAATTGAAGAGCATTACTCTTTCATTAAGGAAGAGGAGAATGCATTATCAGCTCAATCGTCATGGGGACAATTTTGGGGAACCAAATCCTCCAGTAGAAGATTGATCCTCATGGGACAGCCATGAGTGGACCACTTGAGGAAGAATCATGTGGGAACCACATTAACAATCAATTGCAGCCGGAAGTAAAGGTTGGCACAACCAACTCCATGAGAGGCAAGTCAATCCATCTCCTTCATTGGAGGAGGGCATCATCTCTTTCATTGGAAGAGGAAGATGTAATATTTTGGAGGACTGTTGAGGGATTCTACTATTAAAGCATCATAGATGCATGATCAGCCCCAACGCCAATAAGAGGGTATGATCAACTCCAACATCAATAAGAGAGTGTAATTGCATTATTCCATCATGGAAGTCTATGAATGGACATTGTAGCTCAAGCATGGTGAGTTCACACACAAAGCCAATCAGATTGCAGCAACATAGGTTGGAAATTGGTTCATCTCTTTCATTTGAAGAGAATAATTTAGACACCATCTTTTTCATTGGAGGAGGAGCTTGAAAGTTGCAAATTCGGGTATGTTTTGTTGTGGGTATGCAGAATGTCTTTTTAGCTAAGGGGGAGATGTGAAATGTGTGGCAAGGGAAAGTGTAGAGGAACTGTAACAAAGGCTCAAGTAAATTGACAAGTTGGGGTCAAGGCCAAACACCAACAACTTCACAAAAGCTCAAAGGATATAGAGGGAAAGAACTCTCTATATCTCGTTTGTAAGTAAGCTTTTGTCAGACCAAAAGTCACGCAAAAATGGAAGGTATGATTTATAAGGATCTATGTAAGTCATCCATAAACTACAATAGAATCCAAGGACATGTCATGGTTCATGAAACATGGAATGTTGAGTGGCAAGGTTGTGCATTGTGACACTTGACAAGACACTTTCTACTTCATGAAGCTGAAACAAATAATATTATTCATCAAAAGTCAAATGTGATTACATATTTGGATTCCTCTCGAAAAGTTGTATACTTTAAAAAAAAGAGCATTTGATTTTGAGTTTGTATGAAAAAGATATGGTCCCTCGAAGTTGAAGGACATTCTTGTATGACAAAACCGTCGGTTTGCATGAAGCAGTGGTTTTGCCACTTCATGCAGCGATTTTGTCACCCGTAGGGGTGGTTTTGCAACCGTTGCTCTATGTTAAACGGTGGTTTGCTCTGCATTAATTGAAGAGTCAAAGTAAGGATATGAAGAAATTGATCTTCTCATTCTTGGGCATTTTAGAGGTGTGGATCTTTGAAGGTACATCTCTAGGAGTGCATAAGAAAGGTTGTGTACAGAGGGATAATGAATTGATGATCATAGACCCTGATCTACAAGGTTGTAGCAAGATGAATGCATGAGGAACGATGAGTAGTTAGTTATTTGTATGATTGTAACTATTCCATGTTTCTTGTATTTCTTCCATCATAGTCTAAGGAAGATAGGAGAGAACATATAGAGGAGTTGTATGCTCTATGAGCTCTTTGTATTGATGCATTTCATTGAGGAAGAAAAAGGAAGATCTATATTTGCCACTCCCAGCTGGTTTTCCGCACATTGGGGTTTTCAAGTTAAAACCCTCATGTTGTGTGTTGTTTCTTTTCCTTGTTAGTTGTGAATGGTTTTGCAGGAATTGGATTCTTTCTAATGCACATTTTACCACTCTAACGCACTATAGAAATTGTCATTTTGAAGCAAGTTCAAAGTAGAACAATAGTATGTGAGTATTTGAATTCTAGCAATTTTGTTACTTATGAGTCTATAGATCATCCTCATTATCTCTAATTGTCCTTCTGATGCATCTCTGTTTCCAACCATGTCAAGTTCGAAGCCTTCTACAACAGAAAATTATAGTATTGATGAAGAAATATGATTTCACAGAGAATCATTTATATTCAAATTGATTGAACATAAAGTATCTCTTTTTATTGATTCTCCCATGTAACATTTTCATGTAGATGACTCAATGCAAATTGTTTTCCGTAATTATAAACATCCCATAAAGAAAAAAATATATTATGACACTAAGTTTTCCTTAAGTTAAATGGAGAAAAAATCCAAAACCTCTATACCATAGAAATTTGCCGTCAAGAGTGAAGTTATTCTATGCATATGTTGTAATGTCCAAATTCTTCATGCCAATTAAAACTCATAAAAAAATTAATAATTTAAAAAATAAATAAATCTATAGTTTATTTTTTTAATTCGTTGACTAAGCCTATATACTGCTAGGCTTAATTGGTTTTGCTCAATCACTACGATTTCATTAAACAAACCAATAAAAATTTCAATAACTCAAATTATGTCATTCCCAACTATTCAATTAAATGACATCTTAGTATAAGTCTAAGTTAAAAAAAAAAAAAAATCTAACTTTTTTTAAATGGGTTTACTTAGCGAGCTAATTAATTAATGTAAAGTAATTAATAATTATTTAACTTAATAATTTAATAAGAAATAATTAAATTTTATTTCCAATAATTCATTTAAATAATCTCATATAAAAATTTAAGTAGAAATAATTATTCAACTTAAAAAAAAGTTTATTCATCGAGCTAGTCAAACAAAAAGTATTTAAATCCAAAAATAAAATGATTAAATTTATTAAATTTCACCAAAGTTATTCAAGTAATAAAATTACTAACACTCATTTATAAATTATTATTTTCTGGTAAGATATGTAAGATTAAATATAGGAATTCCGAGAGTTGCCCTCAAGCAATCACATAAAAGTTATTATTCAAGTTTTGTATATAATTCTATGTAGATAAATTAATAGATATGTTTTTATATATTTAGAAATATATATATTGTTTCGTTTTATTTTATTTATTATTTTTGTTAATTTAAATAATATCACTTTTTTTGTGTTATTATTTTATTTATTTATTTTGCCCCTATTTAAGGTGGATAGATATATATCTTCTTATTTTTAATTTGATTTGTTGAATCTTACATATATATATTAAATTTTATTTCATGTAGATAAATTGATATATATTTAGAAATATATATATTATCTCGTTTTATTTTATTTAGTATTTTTGTTAATTTAAAAAATATCACGAATTTTGTGTTATTATTTTATTTATTTATTTTGCTCCCATTTAAGATGGATAGATATATATCTAAAATATTCTTATTTTTAATTTGATTTGTTGAATCTTATATATAAATTGATTGATTAGTTAATTGTAAAATTTAAATATACATATACATATTTCAAAATAACATCTAACAATTCATCTTAACTATAAATGCAATATCACTAATAATTTTACTTATTTGTTAAATACATAAACTAATATAAAATTAAATTAAACAATTTTTACTTTTAGATTTCAACTCTCAACTAAAAGATAAAATAGATAAATATTTTGTTTAACATCACAATCACATGTAATAACATGATCAATATAACCAATATATGCATTTCTAAAAATGATTTGTAGTCACATTTTTTAATAACAAGTATAACATTGACTATTTCCACTCCCAAATGTTACTTTTATCTTTTTTTTTTAAACTAAGGAAAAGAGAGGAGTACATTTTCATAAACAAATAATATACAACTTCAAGATAACAATTTTTCATTTGTAATTATGTTCTTCTTTGAGGTTCGAGGGAAAGGAAAATAAGTAATATATTTTTCTTTTTAAAACTAATCAGCCATTTTTATCAAGAATATACAATTCATTCAAATGCTACAAGGATAGCTTCAACTCTACATTTTATTCACAATATTTATTTGCATATCATATGAAGACTCTTTTACCCCTTCCGTCCCTCCCCCCTCCTTTTTTTTTTACTAAATATATGAACAACTTAAAATTGAAAAGAATGAAATGAACAAACTAATCAACCATTTTTATCAAGAATATACATTTCATTCAAAGCTACAAGGAAAGCTTCAACTCTACATTTTATTCACGATATTTATTTGCATATCATATCAAGACTCTTTTACCCCTTCCGTCCCTTCGCCCCCCCTTTTTTTTTACTAAATATATGAACAACTTGAAATTGAAAAGAATGCAATGAACATAAATTTTATCATATTTATATATTCAACAAGTAACCTTTTACATATTGATAACAATAACTTAAAATGAATGAGAGGTAGAAACATTCCTCCAAATATATATTCAAAAGGGATTCCAAACATTCCCAACAAGATATAAAAGAGATAAGCCTTTAGTCCACATGGCTAAGATCATTGTCTCATTACAATCCATTACAAGAATCCATAAAAGAGATGTCCAAGACTACAACTTTTAATCAAGGCTTCATCAAAACCTCATCCCTCAAACAATGATTCACAATGGAGAAGAATCTCTTCAACAACATAAAAGACTTGAGATGACAAAAGAACACACGAGAGTAACCATCATGCCCTAACATCAAGATTCAAGTTCCAAGAAGGAAAACCTACACACAAGAAGTTAAGCTCCAAGGACACTTCAAGAAAACACCAAAATAGGTCAAAAGAAGGTGCTTGAGCACCCATCTTATAGGCATCATCGCATGCAAACCTCACCAAGTGAGATTCATGCACAACCTCCTCCAAGCCCAAGGGAAAGAGGCATGCCTCAAACTCATATGCACAATGAATAATATTGAAAGGGCAATGGCTTTAGGTATCAATAATTAAGAAAACAAAATAAAAAAGTGTTCACAAGGAAACATAAAGAGCAAGGAAGTCAAAAGGACTTCACTAAAAGGAAGAGAAGATGGTTCTTGCGTTCTTTGTCATGTAAGTTTATTAATGAACACAAGGACTTCCAAAGCCAAATAAAAAAAGTGTTTGTAAAATAATAATTTTCCTCCTTAGACCTCAAATAATACATCATGCCTTCTTAGGCCTCCCATAACCCTCCTTAGACCTCTTATATCTCATAAAGGAGAGTGATTTTTTAACCTTATCAAAAGATTCCACTTCTCATAAGCAAGTTCATGCTATTAAGGCTAGAGTGGGCTTGTCCAACAAGCCACAAGCAAGAGTTTCACTCTCTCATTCACCAAATACAATCACTTGTGCCAATTCCACATCGGTGGCATAAAGGTGCTCCCAAACTCGATAACCAACATTCACACAACAACAAAGGAAGAAAACAACAAGAAAGAGAAATCATGGCAACGATACAAAATAGAAAAGCTTAAAGGAACCCTGAAAATAAGGTCTCAAATCTAATAAAAACATTTGTTTATTTTCTTTTATATGATTTTTATTCAAGAGAAGAGAAAGCAATTATGCATAAACAAATTAGTAACAAAGACCTACCTCACACCAAAATCTCCACTTGACACTCTTCCAAAAGTCTTTCTCCAAGCATCAAAGCTCTCTAACAATCTAAAATGTATAAACTCAAAAAGATTAAAAAAGGTCCTTAAAAGGAGAAGACAACAAAAATAATGATCAATAGGAGGAGGATGCATGGCCATCCTCATCCCAAGGATGTGACCTCTCTCAATAAATCTCTTACAAACCTAATAAATATCCTTACACACTCAATGTGTGTTCTTTCCTCTCAAAAACATAACATCTCTTTTTTGTACAAAAGAGGGTTGCTTGTGGAAGCAAAATCTAGGCCATAAAGAAGGCATTTCTATGACCAAAAAATGGTCAAAGGGCCTTATAAATCCACCTACCCAATGGGTATAGGTATAGGTTCAAAAATGACTAGTAAGAGAAGCTTTTTTGTCAAATACTCAAGCTAAAAAGTGGTTGAAAGAACAAATTCGAGATTGAACAAATAGGTTGGGTTTGTGGGTCAACCCAACCCTCAACAAGGTTAAATAACCTTATTGAGGGTTAACATAAGTTTAGGGTGATTAAATTAGAAGAGAGGTTAAGTTAAATATCAAAATTTAAAAAAAAAAAAAAAAAAAAAAAAAAGAATTTAAAAGACATAAAATAATACAATTAACAATTTGTAAAGAAAGAAGGGTATAAGATTAAAGGTTTAAGGTCATTTTAGGTGTGCATATGATCCCTCAAGACACGTTTGAGTTTCTCATAATCTTGCCTTTGGCCCCTTGTAACCTGCACACTTAATACAAACATCCGATACATCCATGGAAAAACAATTCATATCTAGAATAATATGAACAAGTATATATAAATGTAACTACAAAACTTCACAAGACAATCATATATCTTGTTTAATTTAATATAATCAACTATAACTTCACAAAATAGAACATCATGCTATTCAATATCAATATCTAAATAACAAAATATATCTACTCATAAATAACCATGCATACAAATAAAATCTACCAAACTGAATAATTAAGGTTTATGAAGTCAACAAAATATAAAATGTGGGCACCCTATTCCTCCAACTAGTCTAACACATATCCATCAAGTCCACAAAAATAAAATATAAAATAGGGAGTGATATCAAAATGGGGTCTCACATTCCCCTCCCCTAAAAGTAGACTTCCTCTTGGAAGTCACTAGAATAGATGCATATATCGAGCTCATAAAGGTGTCACATCCTCCCAAGTAGCTATAGACTCATCATATCTATCCCACTAGACCCTGGCCTAGTATAGCTTGTGGCCTCAAAGGTCTAGTGTCTGGTGAGCCAAAATACACATGGGCTCTAAGATCAGTTGCCCATCCCCCTCGACTTGCAAAGTTGTCCAATCCAAAACATGAGAAATATCTAAAACATATCTCCTCAAAAGTGAAACATGAAAAACATCATGGGCTCGAGATAGGCTAGGTGGCAAGGTTAAGTGGTAGGCAACTGGTCTTATTATCTCCAAGATCTCAAAACGACCCACAAAATGGGGTGCAAGATTAGAGCCTTTTGCATAGCAGATCGGGCTCTTATTTGGTCATACTCTCAAAAATATCTCATCCCCAACTACAAAATGTTGATCTGTCATCTTTGCATCAATATACTTCTTCTATATATCTTGCACCTCCTGTAAGTGATGTCGAATGAGAGCTACTTGCTGCTCCATGTCTTGTAGCATAATGGGCCAATCACAATCCTATCCTCAAGTCTATCAAAACTCAAAGGAGTCTTACATGGTTTTCCATAAATAGCCTTATATGGAGCCATTTTAAGGGAACCGTGGTAACTATTGTTGTAGGCAAAATCAACCAAATTAAGTAGTCCTCCCAATGTGATTATTGATCCATCACATACATGTGTAACATGTCCTCTAACACCTGGTTGACCCGCTCTGTTTGCCCGTATGTCTTTGGATGATATGAGGTGCTAAAGTTGAGTTGAGTGCCTAATGCCATCTGAAGGGTAGTCTAAAACTCAGAAGTATACACAAAGTATCTATCTGAAATAATCTTATGTGAAATCCCATGTAATCAAACAATACTATCCAAGAAGACCTTTTACATAGTCCTGAGATTGTAAGTGGTCTTCATTGAAGAGAAATAGGCCACCTTGGTCAAATTATCCACTGTTACCATGATTGCATCATGGGGATAGGAAGAGAGAGGTAGACTAACAATAAAATCCATAGAAATGGTGTCCCATTTTCACTCTAGTATGTCATATGAATACAAAATACCCGCTAGATGTTGATGTTCTACCTTGACCCACTGACACTCAAGACATCATGCTACAAACTCTACAATGTCATGCTGCAATCCAGGCTAGTGATATAATTGTCTTAGCTCTGCATTCATCTTCTTAACCCTAGAGTGTGCTGAATAAGGGACTTGATGAGCCTCTGACAAAATCAAGTCTCATAGACCACCAACAATGGGCACATAAATGTTCCCTTTACATCTCAAAATACCATCTGAATCCAAGGAATAAACCACAAACTTGCCCTTAAGGGCCTTTTATGATTCTAACATCTATAAAATATCATGATAAAGACTATCCCTAGGCAGCTGCTCAATAATTTTGCCTCCCAAATCAGTGCAAAAGGTCATAGATGCAAACTCATGTTGTGTGTTATCCAACACATCCTGGATAATCATGATCATAACCTCATGTTGCCTCCTACTTAAAGCATCTACTACAACATTCTCCTTCTCTTTGATATACTTAATATTAAAGTGGTACTAACAAAGGAAATCCATCCAACATCATTGATGGGTATTAATGTTAGGCCGAATGAAGATGTGTTGAAGACTCAAGTGGTCTGTCCTCAAAACAAATTGACTGCTAAGGAGGAAATGCCACCATTTGAGAAGTGCATGGACCATTATTTATAGCTCAAGGTCATGAATGAGGTATTTCAACTCATAATCCTTGATTTTTCAAGACTCAAAGGTAATGACCCAATTGTCCTACATGAGAAAGCTCCCAATCCCAATTTGGAAGCATCGATACACACCAAGAATTCACCCTCTAGATTAGGTAATACTAAGATCGATGCACTAGTTATACACTCTTTCAATATCTAGAAGGCTTGCTCACACTTATCTAAACAAATGAACTTCTTCTCTTTTTGTTGAAGGGAAGTGATGGGGTTTGCTATCTGAGAGAAGTCCTGGACAAAGTAACGATAATAACCTACAAACCCTATGAAACTACACATTTCTGTCATATTGGTGGGTACAGGCCACTCTATAATTTTTGAAATCTTCAAGGGGTATATTGAGATCCCCTCACCAAATATGACATGACCCAAGTACTGAACCTCGGTTTGGAAGAGGAACACTTGCTAAAGTTCCTATATAATTTGTTTTCTTGTAAAATTTTCAATACCTGGCATAGGTGTTCCACATGCTCCTCTTCACTTCAAGAGCATATCAATATATTATCGAGGAAAACTAGAATAAACTTATCTAAAAAGGTTCTCAATATACCATTCATAAGGATCATGAAGACTGTAGGTGCATTGGTCAACCCAAATGGCACCACTATGAACTCATAATTCCCATAATGTGTTCGGAAGGCGGTCTTATGAATATCTACTTCTGTTGTCCTAAATTGATGGTACACTGACTTAAGATTAATTTTAGAGAATACCCTATCCCTTCTCATCTAGTCAAATAGATCATCAATCCTTGAGAGGGGTAATGATTCTTGATCATCACCTTGTTTAGCTGTCAGTAGTCAATGCACAAGTGAAGGGAACCATCTTTCTTATTTACAAATGTCACAATTTTTCCCCAAGGGGAAACACTCGGTCAAATGAGTTCCTTCTCTAAAATTTCTTCTAACTTCATCTTGAGCTCAAAAAGCTCAGGGGTAGTCATCCTATGGGGAGCCCTAGATATAGGCTCTACTCCGGGCATAAGATCAATCTTGAAATCTATTTCCCATGAAGGGGGTAGTCTAGGCAACTCATAAGGAAACACATCAAAAAACTCTTAGAGTATAGGATGATCATCAAGTGTCACCCCTGAACTCTCCTCATCAAATCTATCACTAACTATGATGGCAAACATCTAACATCCCATACGTGCATTCCGCCTAAGATACATAGAAAAAATCACACAAAGAGATATGGGCTTCTTGATCCCTATGATAAGAGCCACACTCCTAAGGTCATCACAACACTTGATAACCTTGTTGCGACAATCCACCTTAGCTCGATGGGACTTGAGCCAATCCATACCCAAAACAACATCATAAGAACCCAAGGGTATGATATGAAGATCAAGAGTGGTGGTGAAGATGCCCAAGTCAAGAGTACAACTACTAACAAAAGAGTCTACTATCATCCTATCCCTAGAGGCTAACTCAACATCACAACAATCACCCTGCCTACACACCACCAACACACAACAATCCACAATGGATGGCATAATAAAAGAATCAGAAGCTCTTGAATCAAATAACATTGATACAGAAATAACATGAATATAAATCTTAATCTTAATCACTATATCCTAGTTCTCTATCTGTTGGTTATCCACTATCACATACATGTGGTGAGCACGTCCCACATCACCATTGGTCTGCTCAAATACATGGGCCTTTTATCGACCATCAACAGAAGCTCTAAGTGGGCACTCTCATGCATAATGATCTAGATCTCCACATAAGAAACATACTCCCTTGGGATTCTCCTTGCTCACCTACATCCCTCCTAACCTATGATAACCTATAATATCCCCAAACTCAACCTCAATTAAATCATTGTTTGTAATTAAATCACTGAAGGGTATTGCTGCCAAGAAAGAGGTCACTGCTAAGGAAGAGATTGCAACCAAGAAGGGAATAAATGAACAACAAGAATTCATTATGGATATCACCAACTAAACAATAGTTAGTTATTTATTAATTATTTAGTTAATGTGTTAACCACCATTCATTAAGACAAAGGACACCACCCTTGGGAATATACCTCTTGGAACAAGACAGTTAGAAAAGTCATGTCTCTTTGATGGAAGGATTTGAAGATATAAATAATCAGCCATTGGGATGGAAGATATCATCCAATTATGAATTCAATCATCTAACTTCTTATAAGTGTCATGCTATACAACCACTCTCAAGTATGAAAACCCTTATGATTATAAAAGCCCAAGGACGAAACCCCTTGTGGATTTATATTTTATTTAATTTATTATTTTAAATGCAATATTTATATTTATAAAAAAATAGGATTTTCGAGGAAACCAAATTAATGCAAAATATTTTGATTTGGAATATTACAGTGGTATTAGAGCTATTTTTCTTCCCAGCGTGTGAACCATGGGGTCACTACATAAGGAAATTATGGATAATTTCAAGTCGTACAATGCCCTTTTAACAGAGATTCGGAAAGAAATATCTTTTTCAAACTATTTGGATTTAAAAGAGTCATGGAATGGAAACATACACTATGAGGAAGATGAGTTTTTGAATCATAATTATGACATTGTTGAAGATGAAGATAAATTCAATTTTCAAGAGATCATAGAAGAAAGGAAAATAGAAAACTTAATAGTGAATGTATCTCCTGCTGGCAAGGGCAGTGAGATGGAATAAAATTAGGGAGAGGATGAAGGTTACATGCCAGACAAAGAAGTATTCCTCACGATTTAGATGATAATAATCTTAATAAATGTCAGGAAATAACTGAAACAGTAGCTGACAATGCTAATCTTAACCATTACAACACAGTCTCTACATTTCAATCCATAACAAATTTCATTCTGCCCAAAGAAAGAATGAAGGGTAAAAACTTGATGAGCAAGCTTAAAAGGCGTGAGATGGGAATGATTGGGAGGAAGGCCTTCCAAAGCATAAGTTATGAGTTATGCTTCACGAATTTTCAATTGCAAGAAGAGTTTGATGCTTATGACCCCTCTCGCATTGTTTCAAAAGTGATAACGATTATATTATGTCACCATTGGTCATTGTGGAAATATATGGTTCCGAGGATATCATATTTTATATGGATCAAAGTTCTGTTTGTGCAACATTTAGTAGAATCACTAACAAAAGACTTTGCTTCTTGAATCAGACATTTGATGAAGAGATTATCAGCCTGTTCTACAATAACAACACTGCTTCCCTTATCACAATTTCAGAATATCCTCTACCAAATGACATCAACTCATTCAAGATCCGAGCAACCCCAATTGATTATATTAGGAAAGGTAAATCTGAAGCTTGTTTAGACTTAATTGAGACATAGATGTCCTCAGAGCAGGAGGAAGATTATGTAGTAATCAACCATGTCAATGCAAAGACTGTTATCTCCAAAGACGGTAATATCAATGTGTTTGATCTTAACAAATATACGCTGTTGTATTCCTTATTTGATAAAATAATTTATAAAATGAGATTCGGTCCTGGTGTAATATTGATAACATTACATAGATTAAATACAAATGATGTTCGTATAGAGATTTTAAATATAGAGGATGGCACTATTTTTTAATCTTTTATCTACCAATTAAAATTCCAAAATGTAACACCTTATTTAATTCAGTGGTTCTCCAAGACAGTTATCTTAAAACCTAGAAATAAAAACATCGAAATATGTGATCTTTGGATAGAAAAATTGATAGAAATGAGTAGCAAAAAGTTGATAGAATCGATAAATATTTATTTCTTTGAGCAGGTCCGATCATTTTTAATGAATGATAAAGAAACTGTTTCTATATGGAATCTCTATGGAAAGCTCATAACTTCATCTGATGACAAGTTACTGTGGCTTCACCCAGGCGAGGAAAGGTGTACGACTAGAGATCAATGTTTTATTATTTATGTTTTATTATTTGTGAACATCCTGCATGAAATGGCTTTGTCATTACCATAAGCAACATGTTGATAGGGAAATACATTGCTAAGATTGATCTGAACCAAGTAATTAAGACTATTGATTTTTGCAGTGCTTACTCTGCTTAATTTACTTAGTGACTTACTTCTGAAGAAGATGATATAATGAAACGTTGGATGGATTCTGAAAATAAGGAGCCTCTGTACATGCATTATGCATTTGATTTTAAGGGTACTTGAAATTATATATTTTATTCCTAGAATAAATTGAGAGTGTCAAAATTGTTAGAGATTGTGGATTGGGATACTATAACACGAGAAGAGGATAAGTTTATTCCTTCAAGCGTGTGGCCTACTGATCACATTGTGCTGCTCACACAATTTTGTTATATGGATAATAATGGAAACAATGATAAGAGAGAATAAATATCATGTTTACATTACGGAGGAGCATAAATGGAAGACCTTTGCATTGATTTCATGTGGCAAATTGAGTTCTCACGAACAAGATTTAATCAGGTACTTCCTATTTCACTATTGCTTGAGGACAAGCAATTTGAAGAAGGGAGGTCTGGAATTTCCCTAAACTTAGCCTCAATTAAATTACTGTTTGTAATTAAATCACGAAAGGGTATCGCTACCAAAGAAGAGGTCACTGCTAAGGAAGAGATAGTTGCAAGGAAGAGATTGCAACCAAGAAGGGAATCATTGTAATTTAATAAGGAACAAAAGTAATTCATTATGGAGATCACCAACTAAACAATAATTAGTTAGTTATTAATTATTTAGTTAATGTATTAACCAACATTCATTAAGATAAAGGATGCCACCCTTGGGAATATACCTCTTGCAACAAGACATTTAGAAAAGTCATGTCTTTTCGATGGAAGGATTTGAAGATATAAATAATCAGCCATTGGGATGGGAGACATCATCCAATTATGAATTCAAGTATCTAACTTTGTATAATCGTCATGCTATACAACCACTCTCAAGGACAAAAACCCTTATGATTATAACATCCCAAGGATGAAACCCCTTGTGGATTTATATTTAATTTAATTTATTGTTTTAAATGCAATATTTATATTTATAAAAAAATAGGATTTCTGAGGAATCCAAATTAATGTTTTAATATTCTGATTTGGAATATTGCATAACATAATCCTATAGATACTGTATGCCTCTGATGATAAGATTGTTGAGTCTATGTTAACCTTGACTATTGTCTAACATGTCTTCTATCTCTATTCTGTACCTAGCCACCCTACCCTCTATCTCTCTAAGAATCCTATGGAGGGCGGTGGTGCTGTTGCTAAGGGTGATGTTGAGAATGTTGATGTGACTACTTAGGAGGCCTTGATGAGAACTGAGGGTGTCTTTGACCACCCCTAGGTGGAGGATAGGTGCCTCATGATTTAAAGTCCTGATGTGCTCGAAGCTTGCCCCACAAGCGATCTCTAGCCTCCCATTGCTTCCCTCTATTTTTCTCTACCAAATATACTTTCTCCATAGCAACCTCAAGGGTTAGAGGAGAGAGAAGATGAACTGCTCCATCTATATCTGCATTCAAACCCTTGATGAACCAACTGACTTGGAATTTCTCATCCTGAAGAAACCCCACATATTGAAGCAAGTTTAGGAATCGACTCTCATACTGAGCCACAATGCTAGTACCCTGTCAGAGATTGTGGAACTCCTCAATCCTCTTGTTTTTGAAGTGCTTTGATAGGTATCGAGTATGAAACTACTCTTGAAAAAACTCTTAGGTAACAAAATCTCGAGACAAATGAAGCTTTCACTTCTCATTCCTCCACCAAATGCTCATTGAATCTCTAAGAAAGAGGATAACAAATTGGGCCTTGATAGTAGTCTCATAGACTTGTAAACTGAAACAAGTGTTTAAACTCAAAATCCATGCCCCTGTAGTAAAACCATCTCCCTCCCCATGAAAGGTGGGTGGCGAAGTCTTAACAAGTCCCACATGATAACTCTTGGGTCACTCTTGGGTGGCCGATTCTCCTCGTGCCTCTCCCTATGTGGTGAAGTAGCCCTCTCTGTACACTGTTGTGATGGATTACGTGACCTCACTCTAGGTTGAAAGGCCTTCTATGATGGTGTGGGGAGTGTCTCTGTGACTCCTCCCTAATTATGGGTAATCTCTCCTGAAATACCCCCATCATCTGTTGTAGGTCCTAAAGAATATGAGGTCCATGGTCTACTAGAGGTGGAGGTGGTGGTGGCCCTACTTCTTTTGCATGAACCACACATTTGTCCTTCCACTGCTTCATCTTGCATGAGTACATGACAAGTGTTAGGACGCTGGAGAAGGAAGAATTTAATAAAATATCTACTCAGAGTTCCGATGTTGAAACCAAGCTCTGATATCATAATGTAATGCCTAAAATTTTCACACTAATTAAAACTCATAAAAGAGTTAATAATTTTTTTTTTAAAATTTATATTTTGTTTTTTCAATTCGTCAACTAAGCCCATATACCACTAGATTTAGCTGGTTTTGTTCAATTACTATAATTTCATTAAACAAACCAATAAATTTTTCAGTAACTCAAATTTAGTTAATTGAAGCGTTTTGGATAGGCATTAAATAAATGACATTCCCAACAATTCAATAAAATGACATCTTATTATAAGTCTAGGTAAAAAAAATTAATCATTTTTTTTTAAAATGGGGTTACTTAGCGAGCTAATTAATTAATGTAAACTAATTAATAATTATTTAAATTGATAACTTCATAGGGAATAATTGAATTTTATTTATAATAATTCATTTAAATAATATCATGTAAAAGCTTAAGTGAAAAAGAATTATTCAACTTAAAAAAAAGGTCCAATCACCAAGTTAGTCAAATAAAAAATAATTAAATCCAAACATAAAATGATTAAATTTATTAAATCCCACCAAAGTTATCCACAAGTAGTAGAATTACTAACACTCATTTACAAATTATTATTTTTCAGTTTGACTATGGGCTTTAGGTTCTTCTCATATAAGTTTTGAGGTCGATTCTTGCGATTCAGGTTATTAACGTTGTCCAGTATATGTGGGCCTCATCGGCAGTTCCAAGAGGATTAGTCTCACCTCCACTCGCCCCAATGAAGGTCACTGGGCAGAGTCGCAATATCCCGATTGAGATCGGAGATACCTTTGGATTAAAAAAATAAAATTAAATAACACCCTTTACGAGTAAGAAGAAAAGTAATTTATTTAATAAGTGGTCTAGGAAAGCTTAATGTAAGGTTAAATAAGTAAAATCAATTACAATAAATTAAAGTCAAAGTTTTTTCTCACTTGTAAGTGGAAGAATAAATCAGAGTCATAAGATTAAATGATATTGAACCCTAAGATCTAGGGATTCCATGTGTTGCCCTAATTTTTCAAGCAATCAAATAAAAACTATTATCCATGTTTTGACTCTCATTTTTACTTGTTTGATTTACAGGTTGGAAGCTTGAAAAAGACAAGCTTTAAGAAGAAAAAAAACTCTTGAGAAGAAATTTTTTCATACTCTTAAGCTCTCTTCCCTCGCCCCGCCCCGTCCTTCTCGCGCTTCGCCCCACCCTTTCCATCCGCCCTCCCTTTAAAAAAAATATGTATATATATATTTCATACTCTTAAGCTCTCTTCCCCTGCCCCGCCCCGCCCCGTCCTTCCCGTGCTCCACCCCGCCCTTCCCATACGCCCTCCCTTTTGAAAAAAAATGTATATATATATATATATGTAAAAATATTTGTATAAATATTATGTATAACACACACACACACATTATATATATATATATATATAATTCTATTTACTATTTTTGTTAATTTATAAATATCGGTATTTTTGTGTTATTCTTTTATTTATTTATTTTACTTCCATTCAAGGTGGATAGATATATATCTAAAATATTCTTATTTTTAATTTGATTTGTTGAATCTCACACACACACCAAAATCTAATTCTATTTATTATTTTTATTAATTTACAAATATCATTATTTTTATGTTATTATTTTATTTATTTTGCTCTCATTCAAGGTGGATAGATAAATATCTAAAATATTCTTATTTTTAATTTGATTTGTTGAATATCTCTCACACACACCAAAATCTAATCTAATCAATTCATCTTAACTATAAATGCATAAATAATTTTACTTATTTGTTAAATACATAAATTAATATAAGATTAAATTGGACAATTTTCACCTTTAGATTTCAACTCTCAACTAAAAAGGTGAAAGAGTTAAATATTTTATTTAATATCACAATCACATGTAATAACATGATCAATATAACCAATATATGCATTTCTAAAAATGATTTGTAATCACTTTTTTTTCTAAAAATGATTTGTAATCACATTTTTTTTTAACAATTATATCATTAAATTTTGATTATTTCCACTCTCAAATGTTATTTTTATCTTTTTTTAAAAATATTAAGGAAGAGAGAGTACATTTTCATAAACAATTAATATACAATTTTAAGATAGGAATTTTTCATTTGTAATTATATTCATCTTTGAAATTCAAGGGAAAGGAAAACAAGTAATATATTTCTATTTTAAAAACTAATCAACTTTTTTTTTTTAATCAAGAATATGCATTACATTCAAATGCTACAAGGATAGCTTCAACTCTACATTTCATTCACAATATTTAATTGCATATTATATCAAGACTCTTTTGCTCCCTCTTGTTTTTACTAAACATATGAACAATTTAAAATTGAAAAGAATGTGATAAAAATACATTTTCTCATATCTATATATTTAACAAGTAACTTTTTACATATTGATAATAATAACTTGAAATGAAAGGAGAGGTAGAAATATTCTTACAAATATTCTTTCAAAAAGGATTTCAAACATTGCCAACAAGATATAAAAGAGATAAGCCTTTAGTCCACATGGCTAAGATTATTGTCTCATTACAATCCATTATAAAGATCCATAAAAGATATGTCCAAGATTACAAATTTTAATCAAGACTTCATCAAAACCTCATCCCTCAAATAATGATTCACATGGAGAAGAATCTCTTCAACAACATAAAAAACTTGAGATGACAAAAGAACATATGAGAGAAACTGTTATGCCCCAACATCAAGATCCAAACTCTAAGAAGGAAAACCTACACATAAAAGTCAAGCTCCAAGAATACTTCAAGAAAAAACCAAAATAGGCCAAAATAAAGTGTTTGACCACCCATATTATAGGCATCATTGCTTACAAACCTCACCAAGTGAGGTTCATGCATAGCCTCCTTCAAGCCCAAGAGAAAAAAATATGCCTCAAACTCATATTCACAATGAATAATCTTTAAAGGGCAATGGCTTTAGGTATCAATAATTATCAAAACAAAATAATAAGGTGTTTACAAGAAAACATAAAGAACAAGGAAGTCAAAAGGACTTCACTAAAGGGAAGAGAAGAGGGCTCTTGCGTTCTTTGTCACATAAGTTTATTAATGAACACAAGGACTTCCAAACCCAAATAAAGGAGTGATTGTCAAGCAATAATTTTCCTTTTTAGACCCCCCACAATACATTATGCCTCCTTGGACCTCTCATAACCCTCCTTAGACCTCCCATATCTCATAAAAGAGAGTGAATTTTTAATCCTATTAAAAGGTTCCACTTCTCATAAGCAAGTTTATGCCACTAAGGCTATAATGGGATTGTCCAAAAAACCATAAATAAGAGCTTCACTCTCTCATTTCTAAAATACAAGCACTTATGTCAATCCCACATGGGTGGCATAGAGGTGCTCCTAAATCTCATACCCAACATTCACACAACAACAAATGAAGAAAATAACAAGAAAGATAAATCATGGTAATAATACAAAATAGAATAACTTAAAAGAAATCCTAAAAATAAGACCTCAAATCTAGTAAAAACATTTGTTCATTTTATTTTAAATGATATTCATTCAAGAGAAACAAGAGAAGAAAAAGTATTCAAGCATTAAAAAAATTAGTAACAAAGACCTAACTCAAACCAAAATCTCCACTTGACACTCTTCCAAAAGCCTTTCTCCAAGCACCCAAGATCTCCAAAAATGCAAAATACATAAACCCAATAAGGCTAAAAAAAGGCCTTTAAAAGGAGAAAATAAAAACAATGACTAATAAGACGGTGAAACATGGCCATCCTCATTCCAAAGATGTGATCTTCCTCTATAAATTTTCCTTATAAACCTCACAAATATCCTTACATACACGTGTGTGTTCCTTCCACTCAAAAACATAACACAACATTTTTGTACAAAAAGAGGGGGTTACTTATGGAAGCAAAATCTAGGCCATAAATAAGGATTTTCGATAACTAAAAAGTGGTCAAAGGGCCTTAGAAAACTCACCTACCTAATGGGTATAAGTATAGGTCCAAAAAGGACTAGTAAGAGAATATTTTTTTGTCGAATACTCAAGCTAAAAAGTGATTGAAAGGACAAGTTTGAGATTGAACACATGGGTTGGGTTTGTAGGTCAACCCAACCCTTAACAAGATTAAATAACCTCATTGAAGATTGCCATAGATTTAGGGTGATTAAATTAGAAGAGAAGTTTAGGTCAAACACTAAAATTTTAAAATAATAAAGAGAAAAATTTAAAAGACACATAATAATACAATTAATAATTTGTAAAGAAATAAGGGTATAAGATTAAAGGTTTAAAGTGATTTTAAGTGTGCATATGATTCATCAAGGCATGTTTGAGTCTCTTGTAATCCTGCCTTTGGCCCCCTATAACTTGCACACTCAATATAAACATCAAATATATCCATGGAAAAATAATTCATATCTAAGATAATATGAACAAGTATATATATATATATATATAACTATTGCTAAAAAACTTCACAAGACAATCATATATCTTAGTTTAATATAATCAGCTGTAACTTCATAAAATAGAACATCATGTTATTCAATATCAACATCTCGATGATAAAGTATATCTACTCATAAATAACCATGCATACAAATAAAATCTTTCAAACTAGGTAATTAAGGTCCTTGAGGTTAACAAAATATAAAATGCGGGGGTCTAACACATATCCATCGAATCCAAAAAATATGTAACAAAATATATAATAGGGAGTGATATAAAAATGGGGTCTCACAAATGTTCCAACAACTTTTAGAAGGCCTTTAAAAGTTTTCATGATATTTTACATGAAAATAGAGTGCAATGTTCTTATCACTTGGGAAATAGTGATGAAACTTCAATAGCCAAGAGCCCTAGGGCTACACTTATTAAAAATGCATGTAAAAAGTAATATAGCTCTATTTTATTCCTTGGTAATAGGGCTAGTGGAAATAGAAGAACTAATTAAAGCGCATTTTGTATGCCCTTGAAGAAACCTTGCATTAAGTTGAGTTTTGATGTTGCAGCTAAAGGTAACCCTAATTGTGTTGGCTTGGGTGGGATTTTCAAAGTTAAAAAAGGATCCCCTCAACTTGCATTCTTTGAAGCCCTTGGCAAAGCTTCTAAAAATTTTATGAAAGATAAGGGTCTATAGAGGGGCCTTATAAGTTTTGGCAAAGGGAAAAAAATGGACTAAGTTGGAGATTGAGGGTGATTCAAAACTAATCATAGAGGCCTTTAAAAATTTAAGAAATCATTGGCAACTAGCTCCCATCATTAAGGATTATGTTTAGTTGGAAAAGTTGTTTTCAAAGCTTAATATCTCTCATATTAGAAGGGAAGGGAACAAAGTGACTGATCATATGGCTAATCTTGTTGTGGGTCTCAATCACTCTCATAGCAACTTGGCTTATAACTTATTCACCCAATGATTGATTCATGCTCAATACAATGTTAGAACATGATCTCATGGGTCTCAAATATTTATTTAATTAAACAATGGGTTTAAGTGATGATCATTATTGTGTGCTGCCATTTATGGAGAATTGAATCAATACTATGTGCTTCTGTCTATGGATAATTTAGTCACTACTATGTGCGTCGTTTATGGAGAATTTAACTGATTTGAAAGTACAATATGGGAGATGGTGGTTGATGAGTGTGGAGGCCTTTATAACCCTTACCCCTCTCCTACATTTGACATTTATGCATGTAGTGGGAGTGACAATGGAGATAAAGGTCATCCACATGTATGCATCTCTTCTTCTTTTCTCCTATCTATGTATTTTGGTTATGCATGAGCATGAAATATTTTGTCTTCTCTAATGTGGGTGGTTTGCAATTGCTTGTTACTTCAAAATTTCTTTTGTTCAACAGAATTTATATTTGCTTGTTATTTGGATTGAGGATGGTATCTTGTGTGATTTTATCTCTGAGAGTTGGATTTGGGTTGTTCCATTTTGTGCTTATGAAGTAGCAGTTTTGGATTATATTTACTCTAATATTAATCTCCTGAAAAGAGTCTTTGATTTTTTCTTTAGGGTTGGTTTTATCCATTCATAGTCTTCTTACGTGCCATTTATATTTTCGTAAATCTTATTATTTTCATTTAGGGTTCTCCCTATGCCCTGTTTTCAAATGGCATAATCTCTCAAGGGACTTCTCTCCTTGGTAAGCGGTGTGTGTCTTGTAATGACTGGAAAAGAGTTTGATAGGGGTGGTAGGGGTTCCTCTTTGCAAAAAATTTATAGGATTTTTAAAGGGAAACCTCTTCTTGGGGTATCATCAAGGTGAAAAACATAGAAATGATAAATAAATATTTAGTAGATGATGTTCATTCTTCATTCTTGGATTTGGTAGAAAACTTCAAGCTCATGCAATTATTGAAAAATGAGGTCTTATTGGAAAATAAACTAGGATGAATGTGGAGCAAGGTTTAGATTTATGGAAAAATACTTTGTTGGAAGGTATCAAGGATGATAAGCTTTTGAAATGGGCAACCACTAATTTATTCCAAGCACAATTATCTGCAAGATTGGGAGATGGAGCTTTAGTCGACTGCTTCCTTTAGGTTATGAATGACCTTAATCAGTTAACTCTGATGCTTGATATCCTCAAGGTGGCATAACTCATTGGGGTATAGATTACTCTGTTTGGGGCCAACAATAATCTTTCCATCCATGAAGACATGTAACAAATGGAAGTTATCCTAATGAGTAGGATGTATCATGTCGAAAGTTACTGAAAGAAGTTGCAGATGAGGATATGATGCAAGGCCTAAAGATTGACACCATTTTCACCAAGCTTTGTATTAATCTTTCCACCTATGCACCCTCCCAACTGGCTGAAACTTTGAATATGCTTTGATCCTAGAGGAGGAGGTGGAACATGGCCCTACTGTCATGGTTCCAAACTCTAGTGATGGGACATTCTCTCTCTTTTCTCTGTAATAGTTTTTTTGTAGTTTATTGTAGCTCATGGAAGATTTCTAAACATAAGGTGAAACGATTTATTCAAACTTGCTTGATTTATTTAGGGATTTTTATTATGCTAAAATGATAGTAGTGGGGCTGTAGTCCCTTTTTTGACCTTATTAAAAACTAATGTTCTATTTTATTTAAAAATTAGCATGCCTCTAGGGGATCATATTTTTTCAAATGGTATTATCTCTTATATTATAAAGTCTCTATTTTGTACTAGTCCCAAATCCATGAGTCAAATCAAGGTTTATCACTTGGGAATGTGAACATTTTGATTATTGTTGATCGTTGGACTTAAAAGATAATCCTATTTAATGTTTTTTGGCTAATAATTATTTAGGTTGATGCATATTCTGAGGTTTTTGATGAGCCAAAAGGGCTTCCTCCTAGGTTTTAATAAAGAATATCCAAAAGGAATGATGAGAGTTCAATTACTTTTGAATAACTACAAAGATATCAATTGTCGCATTGGCTAGGGCTTTGCTGCAGAACAAAGGAGGGCTCGCCACTAGGGGTTCCTTGGCAAAGTCCCTCTTTAGGAGTCCCCATTGGTTTGGTCATCCATTGAAATGTTTCCCATTATCCTCAACTCTCTTTGAAATTTACCTAAATTGTCTATAAAGATACTGAGAAGGGGTGGAGTGCACAAGTACGAGCCTTCATAACTACTCCATTAGACAATTACTATATGTTGACAGCATTGTCCTTCTAGCCAAATTATTGCGGCCTCACATTAAATGTTGAAAAAACTAAAATCATGATAATCAAATCTAAAAGATCAACCAACCCTGAAATTTCCATCAATTATCATCCTCTGGAGATGGTTCATTCTTACAAATACTTGACTATTGATCTCAATCATAAGCTAAACTATAACCTTAGTTTGAAAAAATAATTTTAACAATATTCTCTCTAGCTTCGTAACACCTTTGATCCTTTATGGTTATGAAGTTTTAGGTGGAATCATCATATTTTGGGAAACACTGAACAAAATCGAACAAATCCAAACACAATTCATTATTTATAACTTCACAATTAAAAGCAATACCCATTACCCCATCTTCCTTGTGGATGCAAGTCTGCTTCCTATTAAAATTGAATCCTTAAAACCATGTATGTTATATGAACACAAGTTGACAAAGCTAGAGAAGGACAGACTTCCCATCATTACCCAATAATCATGCCTAATCTATCTATGACTAAAAAGAGATTTGGAAAATGCCTTTGAGAAATGGTTAAAATGTTGGGATATCCAAAATGATATTAACTTCTCAAATGATGAAAACCTAAAATTATATAAATTGAAAATAAAGTATCTAAAAACCCTTAGAAGGATGAAAACATGAAAAAAAGAAGAAAACTATGTTATTATAAATACGTCATCAATCCCAAACTTGAACATCCATCGTACCCATATAACATTATAAGCTTTTAATTAAAAAATGATTGCAAAACTGAGAACTAAACCACATGAGATAAATAGGGAAATTAGTAGATGGAGAGTCCAAAAATACTTTGGGAAAAAAAATTCTGTAAGTTATGTATCTTGTGCATTATATAATGGTAATAGTTGTGTTTACATCGATATTTGCAATCACAACTCTGTTCACAAAACCCTAAATAAGGACAACCAAACTTAGATTGGAGATTTTATTGTGTATCTAAATTACCATCGAAATAATGATGTAAGCAAGCAAACACGAGATTTTGACAACACAATCTTTTGTGGACTAATAGGATGTTGAATAACATCCCTCAATTTTGTCTTTTTGCAGGTTTTTGTTTTCAATCATTTATTATTTTGATTTGTTTATTAGTTGTCACTTCCTTCCAAGGGCACTTTAGTTTCAAAAGGTCCAAGGATATCAGAAGATGACATTGACAAAGACAAGTAGAAAATTCACACTTTGCATAGAAGATATAAGCGAATTGCATTATCTAGACACTTTGTTGGGTTCTATAGACCAATGTGGTCTCAAGGATGTTAAAAGTGATTGTCATCATCATTGACAAGTCCTTAGGACCCCATTTTTACAAGGAGAGTGTCAACTAGAGGGCCAATCAGGGTTGGGTCTCCATTCGGCATATGCTGTCATGAATAGAGAGCAATCTATTCTATCAAAAGCAATGAGACAACCATTTTTTACCCCAACTAACATTGGGCCTCCATGAATGTGGGGGAACAAACCTTGATAAGGCTCAAACTCTGGCCTTCTTAGTAACATTGCGTAGCTTATTGTTTACCTGTAAAGAGATTCTATAAATCTTTGTGTTTATTGATGCTGAAAATAATTTGGGATCTCAAGCAACCACCTTTGAAATGCTTAAGTTATTTTAAGTCTGAAGATATGGGTGTTCCAAACCCTCCTAGTAGCATTCCCCATAAAAATGTAGAGTGAATTTGTAATAAAGGGAAGGAAAAATGTAGTGACTCTGCTCAGCCTAAGAATTGGAAATGCCCGCACCCAATTAAGGAGATAATAACATTTATGAACATGTTCATGACTTTATGCATGGTCTTTGGGTGGAGGTGGTTAAATTTGGTAAGTGGAAGACTGCAAAGGTCTTAGACAATGAGTTTCAAGAAAGTTTAAAAGAATAAAGTTAGAAATGCTATTGTTTATAGTTGCCTTCTAGAAAATATAGCTTTGGGAGAGCTGCTTGACAAGAATGTAAGAGGTCAAGAAACAACATTTTTGTAAAGTATGCATTTCCTTTATGATTCTCGAATGACAAGGCACAATGTTGAGATTTTAGCGATGAACCAAGTCATTGAAAATCTTGGGTATGAAAGAACCAAGATCATTGCTCTAAAAGATTCTATTTCTCTATTACATAAGGAGGTGTATTCTCAAATGAGTCAAACAATGTTTATCTGAAAATCATTATTAGCAAGTTATATCTCCTTGAGCAAAACCAAAAGCATATTACTTAGTCGCAAGGCTTTACTCTTCCTTTTGTGGTTGTTGATGCCTTTGTGGAGGATCTTTGAGGTCAATTGTCCCTAGATGATTTCACCTCCATTGCTATTGTGAATTATGGTGTTAATCCCCCTTGAAATAATCTGTTTGATACAAGGCATTATATGGAAGCCTTCAATTACCTTATACAAACATATGACTAGGTTGATCCTACATTGGTAAGAATTGTGATTCAAGGGTGACATAATGGGCATTACATGCTCTAAAATATTTACTAATGGGGAAAGATGTTAGAGGGTGAGAAGTCCAAAGCGATGGATTAAATTCACAATTACTATTCCCTACTAATAATGTGTAAAATGCTTGTGTGCTAAGTGAATCCCCTTACCTTATGATTATTTATTTAAATATGATACTGATATTGCAACCTTGAACAAAAAGTAATCTTCAATAATAAAAAAGAACCAAAAGTATGGTTCTACGTACGAGTAACATTTAGATCAGTTCATACATGTGAATTTTCTAGATGGAAAAATAAGTATATCCAATAGAGTGACTTTGATATTTCTAGCACCCATCACGGAATTAGAAGCATCTCACCTAGAAATAATAAAAGCATCATCAATTACAAAGTCTCTTAATTTTTCCATTTGACCAGCCATTCGAGTATCCGAACAGTTCTATCACTTGAAGCACAAACTTGTTTCTTCATTTGATCCATCAACAAAAAAAAAGTTTTTTCCAAGTCGTGTATTTTGCAAAAGCCACAAAATAATGTGTTGTATGTGACAATATCTGGAACCAAACACTTGGCTCTCATCTCATCCAACACTGAGAAAGCAATGTCAGGTTTGTCTTCTTTGCAAAAAAATGTCAATCATCACGTTATAGGTTACAACATCTGGAGAAATGCCAACCATTTTCATGTTTTCAAGAAGCTTCAGAGCCTCTTTCACCAATTTTGCAATGGGCATTAATTAAATAGTTATAAGCGAAAACATCAGGTGACATCAGTAAATATGCACTAGCAAGATCACCTAATTTGCACAGACCGTCAATGATTGTGTTGCATGTTACTGTATCAGGTTTCAAATCCCTTTTTTCTGTTTCCTCTAACATTTCCCATGCCTTGTTCAACTCTTCTGTCCTACAAAATGCATGAATAAGAATAGTATATGTCCCTACATTAGGAAGACATCCCCTGTTTTCCATCTCAGAAATAAGTGTGAATGCTTCCCTTACCTTGTTAATCTGACATAAACCAACAATCAGAGAGTGGTAAGTAACAACAGTTGGAGAACAGCCTTTTCTTGGCATCTCTTTAAACAACTTTTGAGCCTTTTGCACCTCATGTGATTCACATAGACTGCATATCAAAGAATTATAAGTAATCACATCTGGCTGCAAACCCTTTTTGGACATGTTATGAAAACAATCCCAAGCCATGCCCATTCTACCAGCTTTACACAATCCATCAATAATTCCAGTAAATGTCACTTCATTGGGAAAAAGACCAAACTTCAATATTTGTGCAAATAGATTGTAGGCTTCATCTATTTTCCCAGCCTTGCAAAAGCCATCTATCAAGGTAGTATATCTAATAATGTTAGAAAAATAACCATCTTGTATCATTTTAGCTACTAATCCTAGAGCTTCATCTACTCTTGCTCATTTACAGAGACCATCAATCAGGGTGGTATATGTAACAACATTGGGAGAACAATGAGCATGTCTCATTATAGCTACTAACTTGAGAGCTTCATCTTCGATATCCACCTTGTAGAGACCATTAATTATGGCACTATAGGTGATAACATATGGAAGAAAACCATCTTGTATCATCTTAGATATAAATCCTAGAGCTTCATCTACTCCACCTTTCTTGCAAATTGCATGAATTAGGATGGTATATGTGACAATATTTGGAAAATAATGAGTATATTTCATTTGGTGCAAGAACTCAAGTGCTTCCTCAATTCGACTCCACTTACACAAAGCCTTAATGAGGATGCTATAAGTGATGACATTAGGATGAATGTCCATCTCTTTCATCTCAGCAAGAAGGGAATTGATTCTACAGATATCACTAGAGTGCCCAAGACCACCCAAAAGCACGTTGAAGGTTATGATGTTTAGAGAAAGGCCTTTAGTTTTAGCAAAATGAAAAAGGTTCTAGACGTTGTTTGTGTTCGATTTACAAAGGGCATCGATGAATCGGGTAAAGCGTATGACATTAGATTTAGGATTGATGTCGTGCATAGTGCTCTCTATGTCTCTGTCAATCTGTGTGTCATGCAGAGGGTTTGCAGAAGGTATTGTAACGAAAGAGTTAACAGAGAAAGAGATGAGCACAAAAAATAATAATGATGATGAGGGTATTGTTAATGGTGTTAGCTGTATTTGTTTGCATTTCCATTTGAACGATGGCACCACCAATTTTATGTTGTGCAACAACGTCATGTTGGGGAATGTTTTGATTTGATAGGGTATCTCAGAGGAGCGTAATGTCGATGAGTTACAATGGTGGTTGAATTTGAATTGATATAGTTTATTTGGGCTTCACACTTTGTAAAGGTAGTCCTGGTTGTGGATTCGATTCACAATTTCGATGGAGTGAGGGCCCATTTCACATCTATCCAAAATTTATAAGGAGTCCCACCTTATGTTAGAATAACTAGTATCATGGATTAGACCAATCAACCTGGATTCATTCCTACTATAAATATATATATACAATGTAAAGTTTAGCATGCAATTTTTTTCCCCCTATAACTAATCAAAAAACTTGAATTGATATATTATTTTCAACATGTAAAAATTGAAGAATATTCTTTAAAATTATTAAACAATATTTTAATTTACTTTGTACATTGATGTTACAATTTATACAAACAAGTTTCATAACAAATGCTTTTCTAATTAGATATTTATTTTCAATTTGCATATTTTTATTTAAGAAAATAATATATATTATATTTTTTTTTTCAAAAAAAACATTTTCTTATTTTCTAATTTTCTACTTACCATTTCAAAAAAGACTTTTTTTTAAATTTATTTAAAAAAAATATTTTTCATAATTTCTAATTTTCCACTTAACTATATAAAGAAGGCAGTCTTCTTAATTTTATTTTTTTACTTAATGTTTTTTGCTAGTGTTAGGTTGTGGAGCTAAAAGCTTCACCAGGATGCAAACAGGAGGAGTTGCTGAAGTGTCATAGACATCGACATCGGTCAGGCCAACCGATGTCGGTCAAGAGTGGACAAGAAGCTGCCGACATTGGTCAGGGATCGACCGATGTCGGTTATCTCCAGGCACACAGGGACCGACATCGGTCGCCTGTGCGGTTCCAGAATTATGAGTTGACGAACAGTTTGTTAACGAACCGGTTGTTTGCATGTTAAGAGGCTAATTATAGTCTTGAGTTGCGAGTCTAATTATTGTAATTAAGAAAGTCTAATTATTGTATGCATGAGATCTATATAATAGACTCATGGGCTGTATTGTAAAATTGTACTAGAGTGAGAGAGCAAAGATTAGCTCCTTCAGAAGAGAGAGAGCAAGAGTGCTAGATAGCCAAGAGGGCTTGTATAAGAGAGCAGGGATTAGCTTCTCCTAGTTCCAAAGGGGTGCTGAGTGTGTATGATCAGGGAGAGTTGCAGTTTGTGCAAGTTCTGGTAGAAGATCCACTGGGGTACTGGTTGAAGAATCATAAGGACTTGGTGAGGCAAGGACAAGGGTTCTTCAAGTTGTAGAGACATTTACATGTGGTAAGTAAGGTCTGTTGATTTGCAAGTTGATGCAAGAGTAGGGAGATCTACTTGGAGTACGGTTGTGTACTTGGTGTACTGGCAGCGTTGTTACTGACTGGTGGAGGTGAACAACAACTATGTGTTTGAGTTGATTGTTGTGACCATAATTGAGAGAGTGAACTGTTGAAGGAGAATTACAGGTGAACCCTAGAAGTGTGGGAGCTCTAGAGGTGTGGGAAGAAGAAGTGTGGCATCTTCTTTATTATATTTTCTTCTAATTGAGTATTAATTCAATTGGGTATTGTCTCTCATATTTTGTGTTGTTTTATATTTCTAGTTGCTTATCATTCTAGTTAAATTTCGTGTTTAGTTACTTATACAACAAAGGTAATCATGTGTGCCCTCAGTGGGCAGTAGTTCTTGACATTTGGTATCAGAGCATGTTTGTTGTTCTAGATTACCTGACAAGTGGTATCAGAGCTAAGGTTGCAGGAGCAGGTGGACCAGGTTGGTACCAATCTTGATAAGTTGGTATCAGAGGGTGGTTAAGTTACTAACAAGTTGTATCAAATCTGGTTAGTGTTTGTTGATTACAGGTCACTCTCAGGGGTTTCAGATTGAGTGGGAGTATAGCAATGGTAGAAGAAAGTAAGCTACAAATGGAGAAACTGAATAGCACGAATGGTTAGATTGATGGAAAGAAAGAGCAGGTAAAGAAAGGTTGTTGGTTGGTAGAAGATCAACATGAAGAAAAGGAAGAAGCAGATGTTGCAAGTGTTGTTGCACATGATGCTCTGGATAAAGTAGAATCTTGGTCTATAGATTATGTTGCCTCTTTCCACGTAGCCCAAAATAGAGCATCTTTTCATGAGTACGTCCAGGGAGACTTTGGAGAGATTTATTTAGGGGTTGGTGAGCCTTATCAGATTGTTGGCAAAGGGGAAGTGAAGCTAAAATTGTAGACAGGTAACACACAGGTGTTGAATGAGGTCATGCAGGTACCAGTCTTGGAGATGAGTCTAATTTCTTCAGAAAAGTTGGGTGATGAGAGATGCATAATAACTCTCACAATGGATGCACTTGAATTAGACGGTGGTAAGAAAGTAGGTATCCTTTATCTATCTACTTATATTACTGATTCACCTTCTATTGCAGAGATGTGGCTTTGTAGGCTTGGTCACATGTGTAAGAAGGGAATGCATGTTCTTAAGCGGAAGACAGATGTTTTTGACAAACTTCAGAATTGGAAAGCCTTGATGTTCATGGAGGAGATGATGGACAGAGATCAGCTGAGGGGACTAAATTATTCTGAGTAGGGCTGTGTTAATTTGGACAAGGTTTTGATCCAAGGGGAGCTTGCGGATAAAAAGTCATCACTCACAGGTGAACACAGGTACCAGCGTCGATTAGGAGGAACCGACGTCGAACAAATAGGCACCAACGTCGATCATGTGCAGATCAACAGAGTCGGTGGTGTCGGGTAGGTGGCAACCGATGTCGGTCATTGTGAACTGACATCGGCAGTAAGGGTCAATCGCAGGGAACCGACGTCGGTTGGGTGCAGATTGGGAGATGGCCAAGATCGGTCACTGGAACGAATGTTGGGCAGATAGTAAGCTGTCAAGGAGTCTCAAACACCCATACGAAGGATTGAAAGGGTAAGTGGACCTCATATTCATTGTTCACCTTCTTACTTGTTGCTTATTGATGGTCAAGAACCAGGAAGATGTGAAGAGGCAATACAGGGAGAATCCAAGAAACAGTGGGAGCATGGCATGAATTCTTCAGAAGAGAACCAAGCGAGAGTTTTGGTAGAGTTGCCAGCTGGGATAAAAGCACTGAAAGACGAATGGATTCCCAAGTTAAAGAAGAGACTAGATGGATACGTGAGACAGAAGGCCAGGGTATATGGTCTTGAGGAAGCTGCAGGACAGTGGTACAGGTTTTGATAGGTGGATGACAAAGCAGGGCTTCAGTTAATGTCAGTGTAACCATTGTGTTTGTCTTTACCGGGTTGGATGATGATTGCAACATTATCCTGTAACTGTTGTGTGGTTGCTTGTTGCAGGATTACACATGCAGGGAGTTGTTGAACTAAAGGTAAAGTTAGTTCAGAGGTATGTCATGAAGAATTTAAGAGCAGCAAAATTCTTTGGCATAAGAGACATGGAAGGTCACAGGTTGATTTTGTCTCCAGTGGGAGCTGATGTGAAGAAGGTGTTGGTGGGGTTCAATACGCAGGATGCAAAACCGGTAAGCACACCAAGGGCTGGATAGTTCAAGCTGAGCTTAGAACAGTTTTTGAAATCACATGAGGTCTGGTGTAGACCTGAGTTTTCCCAAGCAGTGGGAGTTGTCAGAGAGTTTGGAGCCAATTCGGGGAAGGTGGATTCTCAGGTATCTGAGAGGGACTAGCAGCAGGTTAACATGCTATGCAGTGTCAGGGACTTCACTACATGGGTTTGTAGGTTCGGATGTGGCAGGTTACTTGGATGACATGAGGTGCACCACAGATTGTGTGGTGGTTGGTCTTCAAGATTGAGCTTGAAGAGGGATACAAGCTAGGAAATGAATTAGATGAAGGTACAGGTACAGGTACAAGTGTAGTTGTTTATCTCTAAGTGGGAGATTGTTAGGTTGTGGAGCTAAAATCATCACCAAGATGCGAACAGGAGGAGTTACTGAAGTGTCACAGACACTGATGTCGGTCAGGCCAACTGACGTCGGTCAGGAGTGCACAGGAAGCTACCGACATCGATCATGGATCGATCGACGTCAGTTATCTCCAGGCACACAGTGACTGACGTCGGTCGCCTGTGTGGTTCCAAAACTGTGAGTTGACGAACAGTTTGTTAACGAACCGATTGTTTGCATGTTAAGAGGCTAATTATAGTCTTGAGTTGCGAGTCTAATTATTGTAATTAAGAAAGTCTAATTATTGTATGCATGAGATCTATATAATAGACTCATGGGTATTTTAAAATTGTACTAGAGTGAGAGAGCAAAGATTAGCTCCTTCAGAAGAGAGAGAGAGCAAGAGTGCTAGATAGCCAAGAGGGCTTGTAGAAGAGAGCAGGGATTAGCTTCTCCTAGTTCCAAAGGGGTGCTGAGTGTGTATGATCAGGGAGAGTTGCAGGTTGTGCAAGTTTTAGTAGAAGATCCATCGTGGTACTGGTTGAAGAATCATAAGGACTTGGTGAGGCAATGACAAGGGTTCTTCAAGTTGTAGAGCCATCTACATGTGGTAAGTAAGGTCTGTTGATTTGCAAGTTGATGCAAGAGCAGGGAGATCTACTTGGAGTACGGTTGTGTACTTGGTGTACTGGCAACATTGTTATTGACTGGTGGAGGTGAACAACAACTCTGTGTTTGAGTTGATTGTTGTGACCGTAATTGAGAGAGTGAAATATTGAAGGAGAATTACAAGTGAACCCTAGAAGTGTGGGAGCTCTAGAGGTGTGGGAAGAAGAAGTGTGGCATCTTCTTTATTGTATTTTCTTCTGATTGAGTATTAATACAATTTGGTATTGTCTCTCATATTCTGTGTTGTTTCATATTTCTAGTTACTTATCATTCTGGTTAAATTCTGTGTTTAGTTGCTTATACAACAAAGGTAATCATGTGTGCCCTCAGTGGGCAGTAGTTCTTGACAGTTGGTATCAGAGCATGTTTGTTGTTCTAGATTACCTGACAGCTAGTCCCATGATTAATTGGAAATGCACTTGAGGAAGAATGAAGAAATAACTAAAAAAATCGGGGATTGATACAATGATAGTATTGTAGAATATCCATGCAGGGACACATATATCTATGGGAAGGTAGAATCAATAAGGTGAAGTAATGTAGATATCCGTAAATATTTCCCTTTTTTAGATAAGACTGAGATTTGAATCTGGTCAAAGGGTAGCTCACTTATGCAATCATCCCAGTCAATGATATTCATTATTATGTGAAGAGTTTTATTTAATAGTGTGCTTTATATACTTTGTTTCATTAGTATTGTTGCAAAAGTAAAATTATGTTTTTAGTTTTAAAGGTATTTGGTGTTGTTTAAGGAATTTGATAACATCATGATCATTTTGTCGGTTGTCTTCCTACATGTTTATCATTTGTCTTGCTACTATAATATGTTGGCATTTTTTTATGCATATGAGTCAAAAGTCTTTGTTCTTTTTCTAATTTTTGTTAGATTCATTTGCATGTATATTTTTATTATTTTTCATGGAGTTTTGATTTGAGTGTGTATCTTTAATTTATTTATGTGTATCGAGGCCTAATGTAAATTCACTTTAGTAAGGTTTGTACATTGATTATTGTTATTTGAGACATTTTTGCAATTATACATCCTTGATAACATTTTTCACTACCATAGTATTTTATATTCTCTATTAGAGCATGCTTCAACGATTTCCATAGCTATGCATGTTTCATATTTGAGAGGTCCTTATATATAAAGAACCCACCAATTTTGTAAAAATCATCCAAGTTTGTTATGATCTCTACAAAATCCCCCTATTACTTACAATCAAGAGCCTATTTGTATATCTCTTTATTTTGATTCCATGTGAGCATTATGCTTTGTTACTAAACTATGTTATAGTCTTAAAAAGCAGTCATTCAAAGAGATAAACATCAATTTGAAACTTCAAGATTGGTCAAAAATACTTATTTTTCATTGGTTTTAATTTTAACTTCATTATTAAATGCACATTCTTTGTGTATACATTTATGCTTTCACAAGTACAAGCAACACTATTAGAGGCAAATGTATATTGTATGCCTTTCAACTCATTTGTAACAAATACAATGTTCCAAATGAAACACTTCAATTATCAAACAACACAAACTTGCATTGCCACTCTTGTCAACAAGAAACTCCTTATGCCAATACCCATCGCCTCATTTGTAACCTAAAAGCTCTTAAAAATAGCTACCAATAATGCTTTCTTTCAGAGCCACTCTTCAAAACATTACTCCCTGCATTAACAAAAATCTTGCATGGAGATTACATAAAGGACAAATTTGTCATCATCCACATGCTTCGAGCATTCTCTGTTCAAGCAACATTTACACTCAACCAACATAGACACATTATACACGTTGACATAACAAACTATAATAAAGGTATGTCAATTTATTACATCCCACCTCAAACCCACTCTTTTCCTTTTTTGAATTGCAATTAAAAAAAAATTACATCAAACTAATTCTTATACTTGCTTTCATCTTGTATCCATTTTAAATGTCTCAGTGACACTACATTTTCATACTTATTTTATAATGAAATATTATACCATCTAATATAATATTCCATTGATAAAATTAGATACATCCATAAAGGCGTTATAAGATAATATTAATTATTTATATATTTGACCTTTTTTTGTTAGTAAATAAATAAATATGCCTAACCTCCGGTGCCAAATTTATTGGAAAGCAAACTTTGTGACGAAAACATGTGACTCAATTTTAGTAATCCCTTTTGCCTACCGCTGAGCCACAACCACTAGGTTATTTATTTGACTTTATACTATCCATACGATGTTTTAATTAACATTTTTATTTAATTAGTACATTACATTAATTTTTTTTTAACTTTTTTGTCTATCTTATTACACTTCACTAAAAAAAATCACATCTATGTTCTATCAAATAATATTTTATAACAATCATTATTATAATATTGTACTTAAATCAATTGACTTCCAAATATAAGTCCACACTAAAACATCAACGTTGGGCAACTTGCTAGATAAACATTGACAAACATATATAAAGCATTAAACCTTCTAAATGTTAAAATTTATTAAAAAATATTTTAATCAAAACTTGTACAAATATCATATATTTCAATGTCTTCTCAAATTATATATATCATTGCATGTCCATTGCAAGTCAATGATAGGAAATCTCCCTTACAATTATACAACCTTTGTTTTATTGACTTATAACTTAACCTCCAAAATTTCTTAATTTCAGATTCTATATATTATCTTAAGTTTGAAAATTGTAACACAATTGACATTATAATTTTTAATATAATTAAAATAATAAAAATAAGGGTTAATTTACACCACCCATATTTCTTTAAATAAACAAAATTTAAACTATAAATTAAAAGATAGAGAAATAAAAATAATTATGATTCAATTGTGTATAATATGCTAAAATTTGTTTTAAAAATATTTATTAGGGTACCATTTTTTTAATTTTAGAAATCTAATTAAAAAAGAGCTAGGTATAAAAAAGAAGTAGGTGATGGTACAAGAAAAGCACCAATACATATGTTCCATTATAAAAATATCTATTTACTCCAACTTTAAATTGAAGAGCCCATGCCAATCCCAAGATTTATGTCGTATGACAAGTAGGTTGTTAACACATTTTCAAATATGTGGTAAAGGGACCCCAACCCTAAGTCTAAGGTATACATATTTAGTATATATTAAATAAACAATCCCATTTAATTTGTCAATAAGGCTTCAAAACTTCAGTATTAATTTCTTTCTTGAGAGTAT
The DNA here is from genome assembly GCA_037957365.1 of Torreya grandis. NCBI lineage: Eukaryota > Viridiplantae > Streptophyta > Pinopsida > Cupressales > Taxaceae > Torreya > Torreya grandis. The sequence continues at coordinate 4,022,185 of JARHVA010000262.1, read as the reverse complement.
TAATTAATTTAATTTAATTTAATTTAATTTTAATTTTAATTTTTTTAAGTTTAACTATTACCCTGTCCATTATGTACAATTTTTCTCTAAATGTATATTCATTACTTATTTTTAAATTAAAAATTGTAGTATATATTATGGAATTAATGAGATTATTGAAAGTAAATTTATATAAGAAAATTTTAGATTTTTATTATAATTTTTAATTTTGGATATTAATTTATAATTTAATCAATGGGTATGAGGTAGACTCTTAAAAATGGTTTTTGGATATTTATTGGTTGTTAAGTTACATAATTTTATCATGTTTGTGTATTGTTAATTGTTGCTCTGAATTGGTTATTATTGGCATGTTTTTTTACTTCTAATGGTCCTTGTCCCCTTTCTCACCTCCCTTTAGCTCCCCTTTTCTTTCTCTTCTAATCTCCCTCCAATTGGACTTCCTTTTTTTAAAGCATTCACATACTCTTGAAACCTATCTGAAGTGTCTATATGCTTTGGACACTCTTTTGAGTAGCCCCTTTTGGCTTAAATGTTGTCATCCCTTGATTCCAATTTTTTCAATTCTTAACCATTAGAGGTAAGTTTGGGTGCCAGTAAAGTCCTAATTTAAATTCAATTTGTCTATAATTATACACACACTATTGATCATTTAGGCATCTAAGTGAAATCATTTTCACATGCATTCACTAAGAAATTACAAGCATTCTAGAGAAGATAAAGCATTCAATATTGAAGCACTTAAGTTCATATTAGAGGTATTGCATGGCATTAATTTGCAAGCTTGAATTATTACAATTATTGAAGTGTGTTGTTTTTGAAATTGATTTTGTTGAGGGTTGGACAAATATCAAGATAATTCCACTATTCTCTAATATAATGCAAGCCCCAAAACACATTTTGTTTTACTTATATTTTTCAAGTATTACATCTCATTTAGGGCATGAATAATTTTTATTTTGTAGGTTATCATAGCGAAGGCGCAAGATTCTGAGCAAAGTTTTTAAGACCAAAACCAAGTGACACAGTGGTAAAAAATACTTGACCTGCTTGCAATTTATTTTGGAGTTTTTGCATAGTCCAAAGAGTACATTGCGTTATAGAAAACATTCTATGTTTGGCATGAATTATCTAGGTCAACTTTGTCTCATCTCTAACTGTACATTTTCACTATTGATTCCTAAAGACTATCACTAGATTTCTTGATAATCAAGATACATCTCTAAACCTTGCATGACACCTCTTTTATCTATATTTAGAATTAATTAACTAGCCTAATTGTTATTTTATGCATATTATTTAATTTCATTAAATGTTTATGGATATTTGTAAATTACAATGTTAGTGTCATTTATCTAGAAATATTTTGGTGACCTCACATTGTCTTGCATGCAACCTTATGGTTTCACATTTTTTGTGAACTCTTGTTGTTTTAGACCCCCTCTAGGCATAAGTTTTATGCCATAGTTTCAAATCTAAATTTGTTTAATTTTTTAGGGTTTATCCCTGATTTAACCTTTTAGGGTTTATTAAGTAAATCCTATGTTTAGATTAAAGGCGTTGAGATGTTTAAATTAGTTAAATAAATTACAATAATTAAGTAATGATTTGTTATAGATTTTTAATTCATTTGACTTTCTAAAAATAATAATTAGGCATAAATATAGACTTATCTGAAAAGTGACTATTACAGATGATCTAAGTTCTAAAATTTGGGTTCTGAACAGTTATGAGTATCATCAACAAGATTCTAGAATATGTTTGCTCACTAGATAGTAACACCCCATATGGACAATAGCACCATGTTATTGTAGTGTCCTCAAAGTGGTTGTAGTGTCCCTTTTGTAGGACTATTCCTATTTTTTGGGAACACCTGCACCAGTGTTTTTAGGTCCTATTCTTGCATGCATGAAACTTGGAACTCTGTGTTGTGTCTGAAAAACCTAATTTAATGTGCAAACCCTAATCCTCCTTTAAAGTATGGTATGGGCAATAATTATGTGTTCATTATTAGGATAGATTGGACATCCTCAACACCTCACTATGAAGAGAGTTTCCTACATATCAATACTCTAAAGAGGGATCAAGCATGATGTAATTCTTCTACCTAGTGCTTGATGCAAATTGAAGTGAATGTTAGAATGAGAGTGGAACTTGGATGCCTTGAATGTGCTTGAGCTTTGAAATATTTGAAAAATGGGCTTAGGGCTACTATAGATGGTAGTATGCATAAGCAGTGTAGAATAGGGATCAAATACCTTAATTTTTCTCAACTTATCCTTGGTTTGAATGTTCTTTTGTATATATTTTCCATCTAGTGAATAAGGATCAAATAGACTTGTATTTATAGAGAATTGTAGATTGTGTGGATAATAAAATGTATTTAGGATGACCTTAAGAGGGGCACACATTTGAAAAAGTACATGTTCAGGAGGGTTAGGGCTAAGGACAGTAGTGCCTAGTTGGGGACACTAGCGCCATGTGGTTGTAGTGTCCTAAATATGGTGCTAATGTCCACTTGGAAGATGACTGAGCAAGTTGAGTTGGGATTTGATTAAGTTATCATGGGACTATGTTTTGGCTGATTGTCAGTGAATATGGTCTGCACAATGACTATAAAAGTGTGTTTAAGGCTCTAGAATAGGTCTAGATTTAATCTAGGAATAGGTTAACTTAAGAAACATTCTTAACATATAATTACCACTTTTAGGTGATTAAATTTCCCCTCCTTTATGTTATAAATGCATTAAATCAAAATGACTAGTATAAAGAAAAAAGAAGCATACCTAGACTTACCTTAAAGCAAAGCTTGTGTAACTGATTCTTAGTATATAAATTTGGGTCTGCGTATGTGAAACATGATCCAAAGTAATGTACTGTAATGAAACATGTAAAAATTATTCCTTAATTAAGAGATGATCAAAATTAAAAGACTATGCTAAAATAAAGTAACTGAGTAAAGAGAGAAGAAAAGAATGAATACACCTCATTGGGTATGCAAACTGATACATGAACTTGGTAACAACCTGTGTGTGTGTGAGTGTACATAGTGATCATATCATTAAATAGCTTGGACTAAGTTGATGGCTTGATCAATACTCATATGGGTAGCTCAAGAACTATGGTCTTGCATGCTCACCCAAAGCACGCAACTAGAGACTGGTTCCCATAGGTTATGTTGCACAATAAGATTAACTAGTTATATTCTTTGGGTTAAACATATATTTAATTAGATATTACATAGAAGGAAATATAAACTACTTTGATCCTTGGATTACTAAGCTCAACCACCATAACTATGCATATTAATGCCATTATAGTTCAGATTTGTTACTTAAAAAAAGTGAAAGTTAGCATAAATTTCATATTAAGAACCATTAACAAGTGCTCAACTAAAACCTACCAAAGATACACAACTATTAACTTAACTAGAACATGAACATTCAAATGAGATTTAATATCTAAAATTCATATATTATGCTTTAGCCAAATGCTATCTAGAATCTGTCATCACAATGCTTTACAACAGGGGTCCTTATACTTGTTTATTCCTGACTAAGTATTTATAACATTAATGACAGGAGAGACATGGGCAATAAACTCTTTATGAACTATGAGTCATGGTGGTCCATAAACTTATGTCTTATAAGGCCCTGGGCCTTTTCACCTCCAATATACTCACTCTATGCTAGATCCTTGCTACCATGTGTCTAATTCCTTGTGGACTGGTGTAAAACTCTAATTGATAAGGTTTAGGTGACCCTCAAGAACTGCTCTTTAACCATCCCCTACTTCCCATGCACTCCATAAGTATTTTGCTATTATTATGAGTCCTATGTTCTCATTTTCCTTGTGGTTAATTCTCCTCTTTGATTGGGTCCTCTCATGCTGGTGCTTCTGCACCCTTGTGCTTTTGCACCCTACAGGTTCTATGTCATGGTGCTTTCGTGTTATTCAAGTTCCATACCATAGTATTTATGCACTATACTCCTTTCATGTCATACTGATTCTATTCTAAAATATCAAAACACTTAGCCAAAATTTGGGATCTAACATCATTCCACACTACGCTCTTATTCTATCCTAGACTAAGTCTTACTGGAGGCCTCCATAAAAAATTCAGGCCCCATCTACTCAATATGATTCTTAACATTATCCCAATGTGACAATGTGTCGAGCAACTTAGCAATTATTACTTCAATGGCCTCTTTGGAATTCTTCATCTCCTTGGATTGGTCAGATGTCTCATTGGCCTTCTTGACCAAGTCATCCAAGGATGTGTTGGCACCCTTCTGGATGTCTTTAAGTGTTGAGGCTTCTTCAACAACTTTTCTTCAAAGGGCTGAAAAACTAGCAGTCAATTATTGGTGATGTGCATTGATTTTTTCTTCCATTATTTACACATCCTTGAATGCTTTGGTGCACTTGATGTGATCCTTTATTAAGAGGGTAAAATTGATCTGGGCAGCAATTTAGGCGACAATTAGGGTGATAGTTCCACCCCAATTGATGACAAAACTTTCAGGAGCCATAACTTTTGCACTGTAGCTCTGATTGACTCGCCGTTAGAAAGCTAAGAATGAGGAGAATGTCATGAAATGGCATTGAGATTTTCTCAATGAATTTTAACCCCTGAAAACTGAACAAAAGTGCCCCAAATTTTAATTTTAGTAGTGTAGTCTAAAAATAGTAAGTTTCTAAAAATAGTAATTCCTCAAATTCTGTATCATTTTAAAGTGTGGAAGTTGAACCACTTAATCTCCCTTTAGATTGGTGACCTTCCACATCCTCCCCCTGATTTAAAAATGGGTATAAATGAATATGTAACCCAAAATGGAAAATCAGACATCTCTTCCCAGAGATAAGCATATAGTTGTATTGCAATCTTGAGTAATAATACATCTCTTCTCAGAGAATTCATTGTTACTATGTTATTTATGTGTTCTTTAAATATTTATCAACCATAACTTCTAAGTTTTGGATCAAAAATCAACCATTTTCTACCTCTAGGCTTATTCTACTTGAAGTTGAGCCTCTAAGATCTTATTCGGGTATGCTAACCATTTAAAAATCTCATCTAAGATGGGGATGACTTCCCCAACTCTTTCAAGGGCATGTTTGGATACTTCAACTACCTCAGTGAATTACTCTAATATTTCCAGTCCCTTGTTCCTCAGTGCAAGCTACTATTTGTAGTGCTTCAAAAGGAGGTTTGCCAAGGTCTCTATTTTATCTATGGCATCCCTGTTGAGAGGCACATCATCTGTTAGTGTTGGCTCCTAGCCAAAAATTATCTTGCATAAATTTAATGTCTTGACTTTGGTCTCTATGGATTCCTTTACTTGTTGCTTCAAAGTAGCCACTTCCTCTATGAGCATCTTCTTGGCAGAAACTTCCTTCTCATACATACCCACCACCTGGGCATGATTCTTCTCTACATCATATACATCATAGTCTGACAGTATATTGTGGTGTATGACTTCAAAATCCATCTTAAAGAATGTTGTGTTGGCTTGCAAAGGGGTGATATTTTAGGGATCAACCCATAGTGGTTTAGGCAGTGATGGAGCATCAGACCCAAGATAAGGCTATCTTGAGGGAGCTCAAAGGCACATTCCTCATTGTACATGTCCAATAAGAAGGACACCTACCACCTTGTATCCAAGGTTGCATCTCGGGGAAGGAAGTGTGGCCATAGATACAACATCCTATTAGGGATACCTATTTGATACTAGACACACAAATTAGTAGATACATCAATGGTAGGTTCTTTTGTGGACCTCGTTGGTTCCTTCCCTTTGTTCAGGTTGTGCTCCAATACTTTGACCTCTACATTGGTAGATAAAGTACTATTGATGGCCATTCCACTCATCTATTATTATTCACCATCCCCCTCTTTTCCATATAGGTTCTCAATAAAAAATGGTGAGTCTTCAAAGGTGGCTTCCTCTTCTCATGTTGGGGAGGGTGTCTTCTCAAAATTAGACTCTGATTCTTCCATTTAGATTGTAGGGACTTCTTGCTCAATCTCTTTCTCTATGGCTCATTGTGGTAAAACTCTTGATGATGAAACTTTTGGGGGGGATGCCCATAGAGTTGTCTTAGGGGGTGAAGGTGGAGTTGGAAGAATGTGTGGAGGAAAACGTGGAGGTGGAGGGACTTGTGGTGGTGGAAATTTGGGTGGAGAAGGTCGAGGTGGAGAAGAGCAAGGTGGAGAAGGGTGAGGTAGAGAAGGTTGAGGTAGAGAATGTTGGGGTGGAGAAAATCATAATAGATAAGGGTGCGATGGAGGTATTGGTGGTGAGGGGCTCGACTATGGCAGTTGGGCAATCATTTCCAATTTTTGAGGAATCTACTGAGAGCTTGTATCGGCATCATGGCCAACTCACTTCTTCTTCATGGGAGGTACTGGTGGGAGCTTTTCCTTCTTATGTTTTGCACCCTTTGATTCTTTATTCCTAGGCTGCAACATGTAGAACATATTATGTACCTATTTTCCCACCAATATTGGCTTGAATTGAATATTTGTTTGGTCCATCTCCTTCTTCTCCTTGTAGGCCTTCTTGCCTAAATAGACATACATATTTTGAATAGTGTGAATCTCTAAGTCAATCTTGTCTACCTCTAAGGTAATAGGATGTGCATCATAAATATGGTTCATAGAGTTGACGAAATACCACACCAAAAAGGCATATGGTAAATTTATCAAAGTAGAGAGGTCTCTAAAAGGGACCATTTAAATGCACGCGAGAGAGAAGTATTTCTTCACATTGAACTATGCTTGTTCATCAACCAAGGTGGGAAAATCCTTCGAAATGCACTATTCTTTCTTGAATTTCTCCTTCATCCCATCAAACTAGGACTTCATTTTTATTTTGTAGGAGGGGGAAATATGCCCTGGGCATGTGAATGCCTTATATATCTCAAAAGGAGACTTGTTCTTGGGTGGGTATGCCCACTTCAGAACTCCCATGGTATAATTTGTTACACCAATCTCATCAAACACCATCAAAAGTAAAAATACTCCCCATGAAAACTACAAATCTGAAATCTCGATCCATGCTTTTCAAATCCGAAAGCATACCCTTTGACTCAAGAACATGCATCTCCTTCTTATTCATATTACCAAGCCTATTAAGCCACATCTTTAAATCTACAGCTGAAGTAGATAAACTAGAAGGAGAATCAATAATACAAGTAGATAGATAAAGTGTACCTACTTTCTTACCTCTTGCTACAACAAGTGCACCCTTGGAAACTTTACAAGAGTTCGATGTGAGAGTTACTGTGCAACCCTCATCACCCAACTTTCCAATAGAAATCAAATTCCGCTTTAGGACTAGGACATGCATGACCTCCTTCAACACCCATGTGTTGCCCGTTTGCAATTTCAGCTTCACTTTCCCTTTGCCAACCATTTGACAAGGCTTACCATCCCCTAAATAAATTTCTCCAAAGTCTCCCTGGACATATTTATGAAAAAAATCCCTATTTGGGGTTGCATGGAAAGAGGCACAAGAATCTAAAACCCAAGATTCTACTTTATCCAAGGAACATACCAGAGCATCCTGTGCAACAAAATCTGCAACATTTGCTTCTTCATGTCCTTCATGCTGATCTTCATTCACCCAACAATCTCTCTTTACATGCCCTTGCTTTCCACATTTCCAGCAAGTTATTCTGCCATACCTGGATTTGGATCTCTTGCCTATCTTTGACCTTGATCTCCCATGCTCGATCTTCTCTCTTTGCCATCTCCTACTTTCAACACTCAAAACATTCCCTAATGATTCACCTGTGCTTTTCCTGCGAATCTCTTCATTCAAGATTACACTCACAACATCATCAACTTTTAAAATTTTTGAAGCAGATGCAGTATTACTAACTACCATTACCAAGCTCTCCCAACTTTTAGGTAATGAGCATAAGATTAAGAGAGCCTTAATTTCATCATAAAAAACAATATTGACTGAATTTAACTGGTTTACCAAACCATGGAAATCACTAAGATGACTGTGTATAGATCCACATTCCAACATTTTCAAATTAAATAACTGCTTCATAAGAAATACCTTATTCGAAGCTAAGGGTTTTTCATATAAATTTGCCAAAGATTCCATCAACTCTACCGTTGTCTTAGCCTGTGATAAATTGAAAATCACAGACGATGCAAGGCTCAACCTTATAGATCCCAGAGCCTTCCGATCAAGAACATTCCATTCTTCATCCTTCATATCCGTGGGCTTGCATACAACCCCACCCAACGGTAAGTATAAATCTTTTTGATACAGATAATCCTCTATCTGCATCCTCCATAATTGATAGTTTTTGCCATTAAACTTCTCCATTCATAGCTTACTTTCTTCTGCCATTGCTATACTCCCACTCAAACAGAAACTCCTGTGAGTGAGTTGTAATCAACAAACACTAACCAGATCTGATACAACCTGTTAGTAACCCAACCAAAAGCTCTGATACCAATTGTAAGGAATCTAGAACAAACAGCTCTGATTCCACTTGTCAGGATCCTACTTCACAATAAGAGTATATATGATTACCTTGTATTAGCAACTAAACACAAAATTATACCAGAATGAACAAGTAACTAGAATTCACAAATGACATAGAATATGAGAGACAATATACAATCTTGTATTAATACTCATCCAAAAAGAAAATACAATAAAGAAGATGCCACTTCTTCTCACACCTCTGTGAGGCTTCCCACACCTCAAGGGCTCCCAGTAATTCTCAATCAAGAGTTCACTCTCCTACCAAAAACGGTCCCAACACACAACTCAAACACAGAGTTGGTGTTCACCTCCAACCAGTCAGTAATAACACTGCCAATACACAAGTACTCAAAGTACTTCAAGTAGATCTCCCATGAACTTGCAACAACCTGCAACTCAAATGATCTTACTTACACGTGTAGATCTACCATGAACTTGCAACAACTTGCAATTCAAATGATCTTAGAATTGGAAGGATCTACCTTGCCTTCCTCTATTGCTCTAATTACAATACATGCCAATGGGTCTATAAATAGATCCCATACTAAAAAATAACTTAGACTTCTAATTTACAATAATTAGACACGTAGTTCAAGACTCGACATAGTCTTTACATGCAAACAATCGATTCAACAAACTAACTGTTCGTGCAACAAATAGTTCTGGAACTGCACAGGTGATCGACGTCGGTCCCTGTCTACCTGGAGGTGACCGACGTCGGCTGACTCCTGACCAATGTCAGTTGCCTTCCTGTCCACCACTGATCGACGTTAGTCAGCCTAACCGACGTCGATGACTGTGACACTCAGCAACTCTTCCATGTCTGCATATAGTAAAGCTTTTAGCTCCACAACCTAACATTTATTGAAAGCAAGAAATCCTATACTAATGGCATAAGCCTTATTGTTATAAAATGTAAACTATTTAGAGGTGAAATATGGATAAATTTGACTTCTATTGTAATGCCCAAGAAAGAATTGATTGTCTAACCTTTGTAATCGACAAGTGTTGGTAGGTCAAATGATATGGATGACAAAAGGACCATCCCAGTGAATAAATGTCAAATCTTATACGACTCTAAGTTTTCTAGAATAGAGCATGAACTTAGAGTTGTATAGAAAGACTTTCATGCCTGAAATAAAGGTTTTATGCTTGATGTGTCAATCATGCCATGCTTTCTATTTGTGTTTTTCCAAATCCTAATTTCAATGAGCAAGGAAATGGGATTCATGTAGATGCAAAAAATTATCCAAACATGCCTTCAAGGATGATTCCTCATCCAAGTGTCCAATGCACATAATACGAAGAGATGGTACCAAGAAATCAACTGGTAGGACCACCTCTTTGCCATATACTAAATTGAATGGTATGTTCTTTTTCAAATGTTTATAGGTTATTCAGTAAACCCATAGTACTAAAAATACTCTATCATCCCAATCAGTTCAACCAATATTACAATTTTTTATAAGTGTTGTGCCTAGGATTTTATTGATGGCCTCAACAATTCCATTGGCTTGGGGATGATATGGTGTTGTTTGGTGATGATCAATCATGAAATCAACAAGGAGGATGTGAATAGTTTCATTTAGGAAATGGGTGCTGCGATCACTAGTAAAACTTAGTGGGCATCCATAATGAGTTATGATATGCTCCCAAATGAAATGCATAGTAGTGGAAGTTGTACAATCTCTCATTGGTGTAGCTTCAACCCAACATGTGAGGTAGTTAGTTACTATGATGATATACAAAGATCCTATTCATCATCTAATTAGAGTGATGGTGCCAACAAAATCAATAGAATACTTCTTAAAGGGTTCTTGATATGGAATTGGATGTAAAGACACGGCATCCCAATGATTTGGTTTTCCTACGCACTAAAAAATGTCACACGTCCTGACATATAGCTTAACATCTTGAAAGAGAGTAGGCCACCATAATCTAGCCAACAAAACCTTGCGTGTGATAGCCTCTCCAACATAGTGTCCACTTGTAATGCCTTCATGAAATTCTTGGAGTACCTAAGAATGCTCATGTTTCATAACACAACATCAAAGAATTAAATCATGTACAAACTTGTAAAGGTCCCCTCCTATGAGTTGAAAAGGTGTGATGTAGATTGTGAGTTGTTTCTTGGCCTATGAAGTGAGATAATTAGGTGCTGAAAAATAGTTATAAAGGTGGTAATATCATCTAACTCCTCAAGAACATGGGCAACACAGAAGAGTTGGACATTAGGCAAGTCATCTTCAATAGTGCATGGTGGTTCTCCAAAATCAATTTGAGATAGATGGTCAGGGCCACAATTAGCTTTTCTAGGTTTGACCATAATAGAGAATTAAATTTCTTGAAATAACAGTATCCAATGATAGATTCATCCATGTAGCACCAGTTTTTTTCTAGGTAATTTAAAGCCTCATGATTTATATAGAATACAAAGGGAGTTACCAATAAGTACTATGAAAATTTCAATAGAGCATAGACTATTGAAAATGTTTTGCGCTCTGTGGTGGTGTAATTTTGCTTAGCTAGAGTGAGTTTCCTACTAGAAAAGTAGATTGGGTGATCCAAGTGACCTTGACTTGGTTATGCAAGGATTGCACCAACTGCCATTCCAAATGCATCAACATGGACATGGAATGGTTTTATCCAATTAGGAAACTAGAAGATTGGAATGGTAACCACTTTGTCCTTTAAGGTCTAAAAGGCTTCTTTACAGGAGCAAGTCTAGATGAAGTACTTGTTATGTTTTAAGAGTTCTTCTAGAGGCACTAAAATATTTGCATATCCACGTATGAATTTTCTATGATAACATGTATGTCCTAGAAAGGCACGAACCTCACACTAATACTTGGGTGCTGGAAGGCAAATAATGATAGATACTTTTATCAGGTTTACCAGAAGTCCATCCTTACAAATAATATGTCCTAGGAGAACACCAAAGGGTGTAGTAAATAGGCACTTCTTTAAATTTAATGATATTTTAAAGACTCGGTAGCACTCAAACATGAGCCATAGATTAGAGAAATGGTCCTTGACTAAGCCATAGACCGTCCAGATCCATGTAAACTTGAAGGAACTTATGGATGAAATCTTTAAAATATTAAATGGCTATACATGAGAACATAACTGGTGTATTCTTCAACCCAAATGACATGATAATATACATGAAGGATAACCATTCAGTGGCAAACAAAGTCTTTGGTTAATCTTTCTCAGCTATCTGGACCTGATGGTATCCTTAAAATCTATCTGTGAAAGTATATATCTCACACCCAATGACACCTTCAAGTATTTCCTCTATGAATGGTGTTGGGTAGGGATCTATGATGCAAGATGCATTAAGTACCTGATAATCAATGCAAATTTTAATGCATCCCTCTTTATTTATACTAATCACCATGGTACTGGCCCACTTGGATTTATCAATGGGAGTGATTACTCCAGTGTGTAGCATACTATCAATCTTTTCCTTTACACGTGCCTATAAATTAGGATTCATCCTATATGGCCTTTTTTTGATTGGTCGAGCACCATCAACCAATTTAATATGTATCTTTCCTAGGGATAGAGGAACTCCTTCATCTCTTTGTAGCTTCTTGGAAAGACATCTTGATATTCCTTTAATAACTCAAATATCTTTGAAATCTTAGTGTTAGTTCAATAATTTCATATAATAGCCATTTTTGGTTCTTGTTCTATTCTAATGTTATGCTAGACAGTTTGGATTGGCCCAGAGTAGGGGTGGTTTGCATCAGTATTAATATCATGAAAAAATCATGTTCCATAGTCTGTATGAACATTTAAATTATTTGACAGAGGGTCAAGTGGGTTGGACCCTTCACCTTCTTCTACCTAGAACACTAGCTTCTAATTTCCTAGATGGATCTCTTCTCATTGGTTCTAATCAAGGACTAGTTCTACTACAAAAATACTTTGTGTCGATGGTTCATTGAAGAGACTTAAACCTTATTTAGGGATGTTATGTATATATCTTAGGTGATCCTCAATGGGATTAGGGTCACCAATAATAGCTTTGCACATGGCCTAGAGAGTGAGGCATAAATACATCCTCAAAGAAGAATAAGATAGTATCAAGTTTATGTTCTCCTTTTATAGATGCCAAAATCAGGGTTCCATTTGTCAATCTTCGTGAACATACCATACTTATGCCTAGGTTTATAGAGTTATATAAAATGCATATACCCACAAGTACTCTAGTAAGTAGGACTCTTCGGCTCTCCATATTGACTCACAAGCCTCTATATGGGTTCCAAGTGCTTATACTCTGCTACAGTTGATTGTTCCCCTGACTTTGTTGTCATGATGGAATCGGTGATGAAAGGTAGAGCATACTTGATCCCATTGGAGAAGTTTTTCATGATGGGTATGCCACCATCTTGTAATTTTTTCATCAAAGAGGTGAAACAAGGATCATATACAATTATTGTTAGAGTTATAAAACTCTTCAAGGTGTTGGACAAAGTCATAGACTTCCATCTATCTATGGAAGTGTGGGGCTTCATTGAGTCTTTTTAGAGGTGCATCTATCATTGATTCCATCATGACTTGGCCAATAACAAGGAAAACAAACCCATGACATTTATGGTACTAGCACAAAATATTATCTCAACTATTAATGGTACTACATATTCTTCCAGTGAGATCATAGTCACCATGAGCTTAATAATTACAAACATTGATTGTAGTGTCAAAAAGGGACTGAGTGTCCATCCATCATAGAATGCCACTAGGGTTAGGATCACATTAATCATAGCTCCTAGCAGTGACATTATGTATGTGGTTTATATCTTCTTACATATTGACATGTTCTATGTAAGGGGGCCTGTGTGTTTGATCTAAAGGAATAAAAAAGAGCTGGTAAGTGTTCTCAAAATTGATGTAATGCTTATTGAAAGTTAGGTCTACATTATTTTCATGACACCAAGGTCTCTCCAATAAAGCTGAGAAGTCATTAGCCTCTGCTAACTCGAGAATCTCAACATCAACTTTGAAAGGTACTCCAAGTATATCATCTGTTACATTCTTGAGGATACCAATTAGTAAAGCACAAGTTTTATTAGCCATAGACAACACGTGCGATGAAGGTTGCAGTGTTGGATTGGATATTTTTCACCATACATCCTTGGTGAGGATGTTAACTTTAGAACTAATATCAAGTAGTATGGCTCGAATCACCCAACCATTGATGACAACATTCACTAATATCTCTTTATCTTTTGGAGGAGTAAGAAGAATAGGAGTATCTTGCCTCTGAGCATGATTCAGATAATGATCCTCAATCTACCAAGTTATTTGAGGTTGAGCATCAATTGTCACTTGTACCTAATTCTTAATCCAAATGCCTAGTTGTGGAACAATGTCTTCATCTAGCATATGCTTGCAAAACTCCTAGAAATCATCTCACACCATGTTTTGAGGCTATACTGCCTTCTGCATATCAACATATTACATTGATTTTTTGTCCTTGAGAATTGAAAATTTCTCCTTGGATTTTTCATACCAATATCATAATGTCCTAGAGTACATCCTTCTACTGTTAGGCATCAGGATACTTTCTCGCTCGTGGCTCTTCATGATGTACCTTCTTAATAGGATTGGAGGTAGATTGAGATTATCCTTCATTATGTATAGTGATATTTACCTATTGTGTTGTTGGGTTATTTGAACACATGCACCAATGTGGTTTCTCAATATGAATCATACTTACACCCTTTTCTTTCCTCTCCTTGGTGATGGTTGTGTATAAGTCAGGAGACTCTTCCCACCGATGATCCTTTCTACAGAAAGCACATGTAGGGTAAACTGGATAATCTCTTTGATAGTGGTCTAGGGATCCACACTTGTAACATGTTCATGGTGGGAAATGACCACCTCCTCACCCTCATCCTCTACTTCAACCATGATATCCACCATTATCCTAATTGTTAGCCATAGAGATTTGACATGTGTTGCATGCACATGCTTCATGGATATCACTAATTAGCTTGCAATCATTAATGTCATGGGTGTAGGCATCACATATTTTAAAATAGTCAGACACCTTCGAATGTGTAGCTCACTAAAATAGAGGATAAGAGCATACATTATGGTCCTCATAGAATATTTAACATGACTACTTTAGTATAGCTCAATTGTTCTTGTGCAAGTAGTTGCTTCGGGTATGTCCTTCAGACTTGCAATTAGTGCACCAAAGGCCACTACAAGTATCATGTGCTTTATTTGTAGTTAGTTTTTTAAGTATGATGCCATTAAAGCTATATGGGCTTCCATAAAAGGACTGATCCTAGTATCAATACTACCAATTGCTTTAGCATGAAGGACGGCTTCCAAAGCTTAGCATAGGCTAGTGAAGGTCTTCTGGGATAGTGTTCATTGAAAGGGAAGTAACAAACCTCCCATGAACCACTATGCATTTTTATCAACATTGATTTCAAATAACATCTTGGAAAAAAAAATTTTGAATGTTGCATCATACTCCCATACACTTTCAGTAAATTCTTGCTTTATATCCTTCAACACGGTAATACTTTGTTGCTTGAATTCAAGAATGTCAAATTCTTGAAGGAATTCTATTTTGAGTTAATAGTAGTCAACCACTACTTTTTATGGATCGAACTTTTGATACCATTTATGTTCTCTCTAAAAGTGTAGTCATCAACTGGGTAGCCTTCCACTTAGAAGAGGTGATGCCTCATGCCCTCTAAACAAGTTCAAACTTATGGACTTATTCAGCTACATTCTCTACACATCGATATTCAAGAAGGTGAAGTGTCATTTCATAGTACACTATTGGTAGCTAAGGTACTTGCATTGGTGGTTGTTGAGAACCTCTATATCCTATCTGTAGAGGGGGAAGTCCACCACTTCCTCTTGTGCCATGTCCTAGTCCACCTCTGATGCCTCCAATAGTAATGCATGTGTCATAGGGCATGGTAACTGATTGATTAATGAGATTTGGGCCTGTACTCTATCCAATATGAATGCCAGGTCCCCCAAGCATTCCAAATTGAGCCATGAAATTCCCTTGAAGAGGGAAAGAAAGTGATAAGTCTATATGAGTTATAATTGGCTTAGCTACAATATCCCTTATATGTTTAGTCTCTGATTCCATGCTATCTATATCCCAATTATGTATATGTATTTCATTTGATTCAAAAGCATGAGCATGCACTATGATTAGGGAGCCTGGTTGGTTTAGACTTGGTTCTTCAATTTTTGTCATCCAGCAAGTTTCTCCTTTATATGATAAAAGTGGCATGGGGCATGGTTCAAAAGTGATGGGGTCCTATTTATGTGTTTTTACTTCCCTACGAATCCTAATAGTACTTCTTGAATTTTCTCGGTCCCTTCCCATGTCACTTAAACCTATGATCCTCTGTCGAGCTTCATCATATTTTCACTTCAATAATGCCCATTGACTATCTACCATTTCAAACCTAAAATCTTTTACCAACTCTTCTTTATTCCCATCCCAAATGTGTAGCTCATGCAAAGAGGGATTTATCTCTCCATTGGCATGGTCTCAATCCCACAATCAATAAATAACTTCTTGATCTCTAAAGATAAATGTCTAATATAATGACCACATGATTCTTTGAAGAACTAAAACTTAGCTTCTTCAGGATAAGAATAGGTAGTTACAACATACTCTAAAATGTAGCTTTTCAATACTCCTCTCCACTAGATGTTAGCAACTCATGTCCATAGTTTTCCAAGTTGTGCTAAATCTCTTTAATGTTATAACATCCAAGACTATCTTCTCCCAAAGTTTCGTGATCATCCTTGATCATACGTAGATATCCAAGTATGCAAATGAATTAGGATCTCAGTAAAGAAATTTTCATACAATGCACTATAGATATTCTATTCTACCCACTACTGTGCAAAAAATTCTAGTTCAAGGTAGGGAACAACAAAATTATCTTCAACTCCAGTAATCCATTGCTCAATACTCTCAAGGGTGATATGCTCAAACATATTCCATTACTATGCAAAAAGTGCTATAGGTCCCGACAATGAAACCAAAATTTTGGGTTCTTATTATTAATATTACCTTGGGTGCTAGAGTGTAGTACCAAAAAGTTAGCATGTTGGCCCTTTCATGCAAGACTATGGTCTTGTGCACTCCCCTGAAACGCATAGCTAGAGACCGGTTCCTGCAAGTTATGTTGCGTAGTAACATTAACTAGTTATATTCTTTGGGTTAAACATATATTTAATTATATATTACATAGAAGAAAATATAAACTACTTTGATCCTTAGATTACTAATCTCAACCACCTTAACTATGTAGATTAATGCCATTGCATTTCAGATTTGTTACTTAGAAAAAGTAAAAGTTAGCATAGATTTCATATTAAGAACAACAACAAGTGCTCATCTAAAACCTACTAAAGATACACAACTATTAACTTAACTAGAACATGAACATCCAAATTATTTTTAATATCCATAATTCATATATTATGCTTCAGCCAAATGTTATCTAAAATCCTTCATTACAATGCTTTACAACAGGGATATTTATACTTGTTTATCCTTGACCAAGTATTTACAACATTAATGATAAGAGAGACATGGGCAATGAAATCTATATGAACTGAGAGTCATGGAGGTCTATAAAATAATGTCTCCAAAGAACCCAAACCTTTGCACCCCCTATATACTCACTCTATGCTATATCCTTGCTCCCATGTGTCTATCTCCTTGTGGGCCAGTGCAGAACTCTAATTGATAAGGTCTGGGTGACCCTTAAGAACTGCTCTTTAACCGTCTCCCACTTCCCATGTGCTCCCTGAGTCTTTTATTATGAGTCCTATGTTCTCAAGTTCCTCATGGTTAATTATCCTTTTTGATTAGGTCCTCTTGTGATGGTACTTTTTCACCCTTGTGCTTTCATGCCCTACAAGTTCTATACCATAGTGCTTCTACACCATTTGAGTTTCGTGACATAGTCTTTATTCGCTATACTCATTCTGCACCATGCTAATTCTATTCCAAATTATCAAAATACTTATCCAAAATTTGGGGTCCAATAGGGCCACAATATAAGGGACAGGGCCATATGCCACTAAATTTGAGAATTAATACATACAAGGACATGTTCAAATGTCCACATATGCAACAATCAATTTGGCATAGAGCCACATAGAAGGACATTTTCAAATGTTTGAATATATAAGAAGGCACATACAATGGATATGGGCACATGTCCAAGGCATACAAATAGAGAAGTGGTGTAGAGCCAAATAACAATGACATATTCAAATGTCCTGAAAGATGGAAGAATCATAGGAACACAATCAAGTCTAATCTAGGAAAATTAGAAATGAAAATATGTATAGCTGTGTAGTACACATCTATGTAGATGTAAAAAGGCATATAAATTGAGTTTAACTAGTGATAGTTAAGAAAAAATTTGAGTAATAAGTAGCAATGATCAATATCAAGATGTATCAATGCGTAAACTAGAATGTATAGTATGTAAGGATAGTTCTAGTAGTACTAATTGTGTATGAGATGCCCCTGAGTGGGTGGATGTATCAAATGAATAAAACTAGATCAATGTATATGCCCTTAGTGGGTAGATGATATTAAGTCTAGATCAATATAGTGGACTAGAGTCCTGTATATAATCTACAAGTGCTCAACAAGATCAAGTGAAGCATATGTGTATGATAAATCTGACAATACTAAGATAGCTATAAATATGCAATATCTGGCAAGTAGTAGAGATGTAAACATAGTGATGCATACAGTCTATAAATTTGTGTTTTCTAAGTAATATTTGAATGTTTTTGTATTTTGACATGTTATATTATTTTTGTGTTTTTTGAGTATAAACTATGTACAAGCAAATGAAAATAAACTATGTATATGGAATGAGAGTGAGAAGGAAGTATGTACAAGAGTAGGAACCACACTAACTGATGAATCTCATGGGATACTCACTATCATTGTGGCATGTGTCTAAAATAGGAATGGTAATCTATCATGTAATGTGATTGTTATGTTGTAGTTGAATGTTGTTGCAATAAGAATCTGAGTATTGTTCATCATCAGAATCATGATATTGTTCATCGTTAGAATCATAATAATAAGGAAATGCTAGAGGGAAATTCCTTATACTATTAATTTGACCTTCCTATGTTGTTCTTTGGAATATTGATTATGATTTTTCCCTTTGAAATTGTGCTTATTATAGACATATGGTGTCGTGGAGTCTCTTTTGATAGAAATCATTATTTTAGAATGCTTATTGGATGAGCATGATTTTGACTTTATGACTAAAGCTCTTGCTCTTTCTATAACATGTCCTATGTATTTGGATGTTTTGCCTTGATAAACTATATTTATGATTGATGTGCCTTAAGATGTTTAATAAACCCCAAACCTTGTTGACCAATATTATGAACTTATATAATAGGATAAGTGATGTCTTAGGCCTATTTTCTAAAGCCTTGACCATGATAATCATACTATTGTAGATGATTTTGATTAAAACCATATAATATTGAATGTTTAGCCTCATTTCAGAGAGGTATATTTGCTTGATTTATCTATGATTGTTGTACCATTTCTTGGTGTGATTGTGCTTTTGGAACCTTTTGTTGTTCTGAGTTATGTTTTGGTAACCATTTTTGTACTGTTTCTAAATTTGACACTTTTTGAATTAGTAGATGTGCTAGTGCATGTTGTTTGGATGAAGTGTCACTATGTGAGTCATTTGTATCCATGATCTATTGTATTTTCCTTTTCAATGTTAAACATGAATCGATGTGGTGCCCATGCATTCTATGAGATGCACAAAAATATCTAGATCTCCTCATTAGGTGTAGAGGAGATAGATTGATCAACTTAGCTTTAATCATTTCCCTTAGTGTCTCACTTGAACTACTATTTGACCTTTGAACAATTTTTGATCACTAGTTGTATATGTACTTTTTTATGATTTCATGTTCTGATATGTAACATAGTTTGCCATAAATTAACTAGTTGAAGATGCATATACATGGTTTAAACTATTATGCCCTAGAGGCCTTTATCTTGTACACTGATTTTCCAATATTGTAATATTTTCATGTAATAGTTGATTCTAATTTTTTTAACCTATAAATTTTTCATATTGATAAGTTGATCACATAGAGTCTCACAAGTGTAAACCCTAGTTATTTTTGATTAAACATGTAGGGACACATCATGTAGAGAAGAGTTGTGAATAGGCTGAGTATGTGGAATAGTGACATTGGTATAGGCTGCTTCATCTCATAGAGGAATGATAACATGGACTTGGTTAGAAGTAAAGTAGCTATCACCCTCATGGAGATCAATAGGAGAAGGATATTCTTTCTTGTGCATAAGATATGACATTGAAACTTGAAACATAGTTGTTAGCTTATGTAATAAATCCTCTATGTTTGTATGGGTTTGCTTGTTAATGGAATTCCACATAGGATAAATATATCATGTTATGAGATATGACATACATTGAAATTGATATAAAGCATAATCTATATATGTGTTTATGTCTTTTCTGAGTTCATTCTGAATTAAAGGGAACACACATGCAAATGAAAGTATTAAACTCTACAACAAAAAGTGATTAATTTCTTCTGTCATTATGATTATGATTGTATGAAATATAAATCAAAAGATGTATGGATCTAAAATATGAGTATAAATATAAAAAGGAGACAAACCCTATATTTGTCTAGGGTTAGGGTTTTGTTGAACTAGGGTTGTTTTGTAAAACTTTAAATTAGATTTAAATAAATGAAACCCTAATGTGTAATTGATTTAACTATCTAGGTTGTCTAAAAAAATCAAAAAATTAGAAGTATGCAGCCCTAATCTATTGCACAAAAAATTGGATTAATGCAAACTAGGGTTTGAAGTAATATTCTAAGTAAGTTAGGTTCACCAAATGATTTAACCTTTTAGGGTTTTACATGTGTAATTCTTATGTTTGGTTAAAGGGGATGAGATGTCTAAATAAGTTAAATAAATTGAAATAATTAAGTTATGATTTTTGATATATTTTGACTTTCTAAAAATAGTAATAAATAGGCATAAATATAGACTTATCTAAAAAGGAACTATCACAGATGATCTGGGTTCTGAAAACTGGGTTCTGAATAGTTCTAAGTGTCATCAATGGGATTATGGAATATGTTTTCTCACTTGCTAGTAGCACCCTATATGGATAGTAGCACCATGTTATCATAGTGTCCTTGAATTAGTAGAAGTGTCCCCTTTGAGAGACTGTTCTTATTTTCTTGGAGCACTTACACTTGTGTTTTTAGGTCCCATTCTTACATGCATGAAACCTAAAACTTTGTATTGTGCTCAGAAAACTTGATTTACAGTGCAAACCCTAATCCTACTTATAAGTTTTGCATGATCAATAATTATATGTTTATTAGTAGGATAGGCTACACATCCTCAACATCTTGCTATGAAGAGAGTTGCCTATATATGAATACTCTAAAGAGGGATCAATCCTGATGTAGTTCTCCCACCTAGTCCTTAATGCAAGTACAAGTGAATGCTAAAAAGAAAGTGGAATTGTATTCCTTGAATGTGCTTGAGCTTTGAAATCTTTTAAAACTAGGCTTAGGACTATTGTAGATGGTAGTATGTAGAATTAGGGAAGAATAGGGATCAAATACCTTAATATTTCTTAACTTGTCCTTGATTTGGATGTGCTTTTGCATCTATTTTCCATCTAATGAATAAGGGTCAAATAGACTTGTATTTATAGAGATTTGTAGCTTGTGTGGATAAGAAAATGTTCTTAGGCCAACCTTAGGAGGGGTACACATTTGAAAAAGTATTCGTTCGAGATAGTTAGGGATAAGGACAATAGCGCCCAGTTGGGGATACTAGCACCATGTAGCTATAACATCCCAAATATGGTGCTAATGTCCACTTGGTAGACTGATAAGCAAGTTGGGTTAAGATATAAGAAATTTGTCTTGGGACTATGTTTTGGCTGACTATAAGTGAATGCAGTTTGCACAATGACTAAAAAAGTGTGTCTGAGGCTCTAGGATAGGTCTAGTGTTAATCTAGTAATAGGTTAACTCAAGTGACACTCTGAACATCCAGTTACCACTTTTAGATGATTATAATTCCATTGTATTCTCTTATATTCAATAGACATAGATTCCTTGTGTTTGATTCCAAACCCTAGGTTATTTATTTTTAAATTTTTATTAAACCCTACTCTTATTGTATGGTGTATATTTTTCATGCTTTTATTTTATACTACCTAAATTTTCTAGTTCTATGATTGCAACTAAGAAAAGTGTTGTAATTAATCAATAACCTACTGATTTTGTTGAATTTCCTTTGGTTAATTATAGATTTTATTTGAAAAATAAAATAAAATATTATAAGATAACTAGTGTTACTTTTAAATTCTAAATTTATTTTCACAAAAATTCATTGAGCAACTACAAGCATTCTAGATAAGAGCAAGCATTCATTAGATAATTAATTGAAGCACTAAAATTCATGTTATAGATATTACATGACAGTGGTTTCCATGTTTGGTTTGTTATAATTATTTATGTGTGTTATTTTGATATTGTTACCGTAAAGAGGCTTGAAAAATATCAATATAATTCCACTATTCTCTTGTATAACACAAGCCCTAAAATACATTTTATTTTCCTTCCATTTTTCAAGAATTGAAGCTTAATCAAGACAAGAATAAGAATGTGTGTTTTACAAGTGATTGGACCAAAGACATAAAATTCTAAGCGATGTTTTTAAAGACTAGAACCAAGCAAATGTTGACATTGAAAAAAATTGGACATGTTTACAATTTTTTCGAGAGCATCTGTATGGTCCATACATTGTCTAGATAATACACTATGTTCTAGATAACATTCTATGTTTGGCATGATTTCT
Organism: Torreya grandis; assembly: GCA_037957365.1. Taxonomy (NCBI): domain Eukaryota; kingdom Viridiplantae; phylum Streptophyta; class Pinopsida; order Cupressales; family Taxaceae; genus Torreya; species Torreya grandis. The sequence goes on along the minus strand of JARHVA010000262.1, from coordinate 3,999,736 downwards.
TAGGGTCGACTTTGTCTCACTTGTAGATATGCATTTTAACTATCAAATCCTAATTATGTCACTAAATATCATAATAACCAAGATACATATCTAAACCTTGCATGTCACCACTTTTCTCTAGTTTTAAAATTAATTAACTAAGTTAATTATTATTTTATGCATGTTATTTAGTCTAATTAAATGTTTATGGGTAGTTGTGTTTCAATACTAGTGTAAATATATTTATTCATAAAATATTTTAGTGAACTCACATTTTCTTTTATGCAACATTAGTGTTTCACATTTTGGGTAAACCCATGTTATGTTAAATCCCTTCTAGGGATAAGTCTTGTGCCATAGTGTCAAATATATTTTTTCTAGTTTTTCTAGGGTTTATTCTATTGTAATCTCTTAGATTTGATAGCCATTACTTCCATGTGCTGAGTCCAAACCCTAGGTTATTTATTTATCAAATTTTATCAAACATTAGTGTGCTTGTATGGTATATAATTTTCATGCTTTCATTTTATGACACCTAAATTATTTGTTTTGTGATTACAACTTAGAAAGAGTGTTATCATTAATAGATAACCTATTTATTTTGTTTAAATTCCTTTAGTTGATTCTAGATATTGCTTTGAAAATAAACTAGAATTTGTAAAGATAGCAAGTGTTGCTTCTAAAATTGTGCTTTCTATTGAAGATGATGGGAATGACGTACCTTTAAATGATAATGGTGTGAACGACTCTAATTGATAATATATATGAAGTAAATCATGATCGACAAGTTTTATTAGATGAAAAAGATAGAGATAATAATATTGTACATTTTAGGAAACATGTCTTAGAAAACCCTAGTGAAGTAGCTAGATTAATGAATTTTTTGAAAGAAGTTGCAAACCAAACCATAGGTCAAGAGGATCCTTTGGAAAACCAAGCTAGGGTTAAAATTTTATAAATACACTTCAAGGTATATAATCGATATATGAGTTACCATAATGGTGATAATACTTCATATTTTAGTGACTTTATTTCAAATCATCCAAATCAATTAAATGTTTTAAGTAATGCCATTTAAGAGTTGTAACATATGTATTCTCATGAAATCATTTATCAGTTTCTTCTAAACCTACCAATTCTCAAGTTTTTGTTTCTCATAATGTTGTTTCTATTGATCCACATGATTTTCCTACTTCTCAAGATGTTATAATTTCTCAACATGTCCCCATTGCTTCTCAAGTTGTTCAAAATTCTAAACATATTTAAATTGCTTATCAAGCCCTTCTAATGTCTCAGCATGTTTTTAATATTCCTCTTGTTCAACCATATTTTACCAAAAATGGTTCTCAAATTGCATCACATGTTAATCATTCTTTTTTTTTTTTTTTAATTTTAATTCCAACTATGAGAGCACAAAGGGTAAATCTCAATTCAAAATCAGCTAGGATCTTTTGAAAGGTCAATATTGTATGACACTTAACCTAATTTTTCCACCATATATCACCCACTAACTACATGATGTCCAATTACAGACTACCACCTATAAGAAGGGATTTTGTGTCACTTGGAACATCTATATGTTCTAAAAGTGGAATGACAAAATATGATTTTGGAGATGCACCATAGTCAAGTTACAAGATGCTTCAAGGTGGAAAAGACAATGGCAATAATTTAGAAATACTTGTATTGGCCAAAGCTTTGTCCTGATGTCAACTAGTATATTAGATCATGCAAAACATGTGAAATAGAAAGACTAACCAATAATAAGCAGGAAATTTAAACACCTTTACCAATTCTTGATTAACCTAGGGATTAGTCTCCATGGAATTACTATCAAGGTTTCCCATGACTAGGTGTGGTCATGATTGTATCTTCATTGTCACTAATAGATTTTCCAAGATGGAAATGTCATTGCCTTGTATGAAGGGGATCAAATATAAAGAAACACAAATCTACTTTGAACATGTGTGGTCTACTTTGGCTTACCAAAAACCATTGTGTCAAATAGGGACAACATGTTTCTTGTGACTTTATGGACTACATTGTTGTCCATGATGGACACCAAGCTAAGCAAGTCCACCTCTTTTAATCCAAAGACAAATGGGTTAATAGAAATGGTTAAACCTATTATTTTGTATCAACTTTGGATGTATAACTTAAAACATCCACAAACATGGGATGATAATTTACCATACATCTAACATAGCTATATTCAATCCCTCCATGGCTCAATAGCGATAACACATTTTAGGTATGTCTTGGATTAAAACTATGACCCCCATCGATGTGGTATTCCTAATTACATTGGAGGAAGTATCTCTACATGCACATAAATAATCACATGAGGCCACCATATTTTTTGAAAAAATATAGAAAATCTAACATCATGTGCTTGAAATCCTACATAAAACTAGCCAAAAATATAAGTAACATATTGACCAACATGGGTAGCCCTTACCAATTCTAGGTTGGTGATAAGGTATGTCTACATTTGTATAAAAAATGTTTGAAATGCTAAAATAGGGAACTCAAACCTATTTGATACAGGTCCTACATAATCATCAAGCAAGTGGCCACTAATGTATTTGAGCTAAACTTACCACCCTATCTCAGATTGCATTCAATGTTCAATTTGGAACTACTCTGGTTATACTTTCCACCTCTCTTGGAAACTTTATATATTGTAAAATAGTTGGAGGTCACAAAGTTAAATATTGACTATTTAACGTCATTCAGTCTTGATAAGGTCATAGATGCAGTGGTAAAAGTTAAGCAAATCAACAAATTCCCCTATATCGAGTGATAAAGTCAAGGTAATTTATTCACCAAGGAAAGTGGCTTGTCAAGAGCTATATTCAATAGAAATTTCCACATTTGGTTAAATAACTAGATGCGATGGGGCCCATTTCTTCTCAAGGGTGTAAAATGATCTCGATAGTGACTCAGGCTCGTTGCATGATAATTTGGGGTCATTTTCAAAAAAATATGATTTTTTCAAAAAATAATCAATATAATTACAATTTCAAAGCCCTTTATAAAAAATTTGGAGCTTAAAAAATGCAATCACTTTGATTTATATAAGGGGCGATCAAGATAGTGAGTCAAGATTTCCAAAAAGGTAAACAATTATGAAATTAGAGCATACCCAAAAAAGTTGAGACCCTAGCAAGGTGACAACTTCAAATGAATATAATTAGCGATTCTTATTTGTGTGGATTTATTTTCTTAGAAGATTTATTATTTGTATGCCTAGGTGATCCAGGTGGATCTTCCAAGTGTAGTTGTAGTGATAGTGCAAAGTCCATGTTCATAGCTTGAAGTAATGATGGTTCATGTTCAATTGTCTATGGTACTAACCAAATCTAGAGGTTCATGATACTTCCAAGGTCATAAATCTATCCCCACCAGATTCCCTACACACTTCTACAATGGCACAATGAAATTTAGAAAAATTAGACAAGCTAACATCCATGCATGTGTTAAAACTTATGTGGTTTACACTAATGGCTTCCTCTAGGTCCCAAACACGTACATGCCATGCCACTAAGTTCAAATCACACTACACAGTACCAAAAGGTGCAAACAATTTTTTTACCTCTATTCCAATAGAGGTGGAGTCCAAAAAATGAATCAAGTACATAACCCTTGTGCGAATAAACAACAACAACCTATGACGAATTGTTCAAACACCAAATTTTGACACCAATTAGCTCAACTGATGGAAGGTGAAGAGTCACACATTTCCTCAATTTATCATGCCTTCAAAACTTTGTAATATATGTATACACATGTATAGAATTAGATAAAAATAAATTAGTAGAAGATAGATAGACATACATCTCCCTCAATAGTGTGTCATGTATAGAACACACGAATTAATATAATTTTTTAATCCACTCCATTATTTTCTCTATTATGAATTTTTTTCATATTGATTTGACATATACATATAACACATCTCGATACTTATTTAGAGTGTTTTCCCATTGACCTCATGGGATTCAGATCATTGGTATCAGAGCAGTTCATCTTGCATGCCCCATCAAATAAGTTCATAGTATCTAAAACTTGGCATCAAACCATGAGATCCCTTAAGCTGTCTATCATTTCAATTTAGTAAAGTTCAGATGGAAAGAGAAAATGAAACATGAGATGAAGTCCAACCACTGATAAAAAATGAGATTGCAAAGGCTCTAGAAAAATAAAAGACTTTTTTGTTTAACCAGTCCATTGAAGTCCTCAAATAGGTGGTTCCATCACCTAACAAATCAAGTAAAGCTTGTGGCGGTCAAGTCTATGATAAGTTTCTAGTAAATTTATATTTTCTTGTGTTTGAGAGGAAAATAAATGTAGATGCAGTAGATAGATAATTATATTAGTTAGAGTCATATTTTTCTATAAATGAATTTTCTAATGAAGAGAAGATCAAGATTGTACTTCTAAAAGTTTATTCACCCATCAAGAAGTGTTGGCAAGCCCATACTCAGTGGGAGAAGGACCAACAAAAGAAGAGTTTGAAGCAACTTGGGAAATTTTCTTAGAATCATTCAATGATGAATATTATACTAAAGATGTCTATGATGACCAATGCATTAAGTGGAAACAACTATGGAAAGGACATGACTAGTTAGTCCAGAACTAATGCCTTCCATGAATTTTGTGCAAAATGGGGTTGCTTCAAGCTAGAACAACATATATTCCTCAAGGACCACAATGGCCTCAAAATGTTTATTCAATCCAAACTAAATCTAGCCAAGGTCAAGAACGCAAGTGAACCTATCACTTTGTAGAAACCATTGAGGAAGATTCAAAGATGAAGGGAAAGCATGACACATGTTCCATGCCAAATAAGACTCATGCTTACAACAATTAAAAACCATCTACAACTGGGAAATGGTGTGATCAACAAAACACCAACTGCCAATAAAAATTACAGTTTCATGCTCAAAAGAATTTACTTACGGGTATAGAATAAGAGGCTATGGAAGTAATAGATAGACCCAAAGGCCACTTGTATTAGCACAAAAACCACACCAATAGTGGTAGACACTGAAGTAAAACACTATTCCATTCACATATGTGGTTGTAAGGGTATCCACTCATTTTTTCATAAATGGTGGTAGCATGAAGAATTTTATCTCTAAAGTAATCTACAAGCGACTAAATACGCCAACCATGCCTCATCTATAGTGTTACAATTTATGATGGTTTAATTATTGCAACACAAAAGATACACATATCACTCTCTAATATCTCTTCTCATATGTTATCCATGATTTCATAGGGGAGCTATTTTTTTATGTATCACCACTTGATGATTATGATATAATCCTCAAGCATGCATATATGCATAGCCACCATGGTGTGTATAAAGCCAAACCTAGAAGTATCACCATAATAGTGGGTAGTAAGAGATATTGTATTCCTGAAGTTAGTCCATGCTTTACTCTTGTTACATGAACTCCTAATAAAAATATGTCAGATCCCATGCCTACATAGCATAACCTCAGTGGTTAGAAACAAACCAGATTCTCAAAACTATGTAAACTCAGAACTTGTCTATGCCTGTATATAGAGTTGTCATAATAGGACAAAACAATCCCAAAGGGAAATGGTTCACTAGATATTAGCTTGAATTGTTTCTCGAGGAAGAGTGAATGAACCAGGTGGATCCTCCATCAACAATTCCAATGATGCCACTAACTACAAGTTAATATGTTATGGTAATGACTTTTCTTTTCCAATAGTCTGGCATACTCCAAAACCACATCCAAAAGTTCACGGTACTTCTAAGATCATCAATTATCTCTACCAAATGTCACACACACTTATATAGTGACATAATGTAATTTGGGCATATCAAACATGGTCCCATCTATGTGTGCACCAAACCTTATGTGGTTTCCACCAATGGCTTCATCAAGGTCCCAAATACCTACGTGTTAGGAATTAAGTGAATTTAAATAAGATTTCTTAACCACCATAAAATCACAAAATCAGATTTTAAATGTGTGAAAATTATATTTAACTATGCAAAAATAATTGCTTCAAACCATAGTTTAATGAAAACATAAAAGGAGAGAACAAAACCAACAATAACACATAACATAAATATACCGTGGTTCACCAAATATGGGATACATCCACCGAGAAAGTCCAGAAATAAATCAATAATCTGAAACAAGATTACAATGAACTCTCACAGAGACAAAAATCTCCTGTAGAAAATGCTGCACAAAAGCTACACTTTCACCTTTACCTACACGATATTGTACCTCACAAGATGCTAAACCACACCTTGTAAATAAATACCTGCACTTTTTAAAACACCTACACTTTGACTTTGTCTCTCAAAAGCCACACATTTAAATAAGAATTATCAACAACCTCTCATAGGTCATACCACACCCTGTATAAATAGCAAATGGTGTGGAAAACATCCTCCCAAGAGAAAACTCACCATCTTCACCTAGGATAGACTCTATCCACAAGATGACACACCATTTTCACCTTTCAAAGCATATCTAAAAGATCCTTAAAGGAGGAACATGCCATTCCTCTCCAAATGGCACAACTTCCAATATGGAAGTCCAACCCACTTCCATAATACATCAAGAAATTATTAAATACTGCATTTAATAATTTTTGTCCTCCTAATGCATCATAAAAATTATTAAATGCATCATTTAATAATTCTCTCCTAATGCATTATAGAAATATTAAATAAACAATTAATTCTCTAGAACAAGGAAATCAATCCCACTTCCAACAAATATGGAAGAATACATAAAAATTATTAAATAAACATTTAATAACTTTCACCCACATGAGGAGCAAAGGAAAAATGCGCTCCCCACATCCTTGTAGCTCTCTAGGCCCTCAAAGTGTACCAACAAGGTCATGTGATAGCCCAAAGGGCTCCACACTCAACAATCTCCCACTTGGAGACCTTTTCTCTTGAACAAAATCTATCATTGCTCCATGACCACTAAGGCCAACCAAATCTGAACATAGTCTCAACTTATCCAATGTGACCACCTTGGTCATCATATCTATAAGATTCTGGCTAGTATGAATATTCTTCAACTTCACCAAGTTCTCCTCCAAAGCTGTCCTAATGAAGTGATAATGTAACTGAATATGTTTCGTCCTCGAGTGGAAAGCAAAGTTCTTTGCCAAATGAATAGTACTCTGAATATCACAACTCACATTTTAAGGTGCCAACAACATTGTTGCCTCCATTTCAATAGGGGCAGGACCCCAAAAATAAGTCAAGGGCATAACATATACTCTCAACACACTCTTATCTCTTACTTTACACCACATATGTTCTATAAGGATTAGGCAAACCAATCCACTCCATCATCCAACATGAACAAACCAGATTTAAGTTAATAGTAGGGCTTTAAGTGAAGTATTTTGAGTCTGGTGGTGAAACTACTGCGACAATTTTGAAAGTGCTAATCTATAAAAATTGGTGGTCTTATTCTAATAATTGTTTAGGTAAAGTAATAATAGAGGACATCTCTTTAGATGCTAAAGATGATTTCAAGTCCTTCAATGCACGAAAGGACACTCTTGAGTAAATTAAAAAAGAGGCATAAATCCAAAGAAGGCATGGGAGAATGAGAGTGGCAAAGTCAGTGTTCAAATCGGTTGTAAGAGAAGTAATTAGGAAAAGAGACGCTTTGAGTGAGCAAGATAGGATGATGTATGTTGTACTTGTTCAATGAACTCTTTCTAATCTGTTTTTGGCCATAAAAAGATAGGAAATTAGGCAATTACCACTTCCAACTAGTTTTCCCCCATCTTAGGGTTTTCTAGACCAAAACGCATGTCCTTTATTGTTCATGTGTGTGCTTCTTGTGTTGGTTTTCATTTCCAACCAAGTTTCAATTCTACAAATAATGTTAAGCTTCTAACAACACGTTACACTAATTTAAAGTCGTTAATGCCTTCCAAACCATCATTTTGTACTAGAATCAAAATACAACAATAGATTATGATTATGTAATTTATGTTAACCATTTGTATTTAAAGTTCATAGATCATGAATGCCCATTTATGGAAAAATAACTAAATTTTGATCGATGATGTTATTATTTTTAGTAGTACCACTCGTGGGGGTCATATCTCCTTGTCTCATGATTGAAATTCAAGTGTGTAATATGCTTGGAAAGCGCTTCAAGAAAACTACTTTATGGCATACATTTATGACAAAGTTTCAAGGCAAATTATGCACCAGACGGCCAATAAAATGCAAAACACGAAAATGTAAAAAAACTCTAACAATAATACAATTTTTTTTTCTAAATTTCGCTCAGAACGAACATCTACATAATGGCTAATATTCAAAGCATATTAGTCATGGAAAATACTAGTAATCAAATTACCAATGCTATCATCCAACATATTCTGTCCAGAAGAGGACATTATTTTCTGTCCAGAAGAGGACATTGTTGTAGACATTAGAGGAAGCATTTCTTATAGTGTCCCTGCTCCTCTACAAAGAGGAAAAAACTGGTGTGTATTTATGTAATATGAACAAACAAACTTACATTCTATTGGAGAAGAATGGGATAAAAATCACCGACTCCGCTCAGATCCATCAATCAATTTTTAGATGAAGAGCAGGAAAACAATCCATGTCCGAAGGAAATCCAAATTTTTGACTGCTATAATTTGCATTCTACTGTCAGACCAGTTAGCTGCAATTATTGTGTTTTCAGTTCCTTCTCTGAAGCTAAATATGCAATTACCGATCTTTATTCTGGCATAGTATACTCCTCATTATAAGTCTTTTTAGTATGGCTTATGGAACCGATTTTACAAGATAAGTTTAATAAGCAGTTGATAGTTCTGGACTGTCACGTCATATTTTGGCTTTGATATAGAGTTTGGTTATGAAATAATTACCTGAATGCCCCACAAAACTTTACAACTAGCTCTCCAGAGTAATACTGGTTATACTAACCCTAAAATATTTCATGCTAGCTTTACTTGATAGAGTTTTGAGTGCAATACTGAAATTTTGTATATAAAGTTGTGGAAACGTTCAACTTATTTTATAGAGTTTAAGCGCCATACTATAATTTTGTGCGATTGTAGCTTGTCAACAGAAAGTAAGCTTTAATAATCAGAGAAAACCATTCTTATGCATCAATCTGAAATATCTCAAAATGAAATAAATTACTGAAATCTGGGGTTTCTACAAAACTCTAGCCAAAGCAAATATTTTTCTAATTTCTATCAGCAAACCCTAGTCGTCAAACCTTCACACATTGCTGCAAATTAATTATATCAAACCCTAGCAAAAATCTATGAATTATTTCAATAAAGAATAGGGTGTGAAAGAACCTTTCCCAACTCAAACCCTAGGCACCACGAGTGCTAGAAAATTATAGAATTTTATAGAAGCCTTTTCATCATGATACCCCAATATCTTATGATCAAAGAATTACCAGAAAATTGCCAAATAATCAACTGATTTAAATATATTTTTCCAGCAAGTTTGCAACAATAATTATTGGGAAAATTTTAATAAAATAATAGAAATATTATGCAATGTTCAGATATGTAATTAGGCTAATTAAGCCCTAGAAAATGATGCATTCACTCCCCATAGGGGGTTGTCCAATTGGAAAACAACAAATGATGATGTTCTTATCCATACAACCCTAGGACCCTTGCCAATGACTCCCAAAAACAAGCCAAAGCACCAAAACTAATAGTCACACTTGCCCATGCAAGTCACTCTCTTAGAAGAAGGTCAAATCACTAAATCTGAAATGCAATTATAGCACCTAAAAATAACGCTGTCCTGATTAAAAATGGAGGTTTTCATCTCCAAACCCTTGTGTCCTTCAAGGTTTATGTCTTCAAATCACTTAACCAAGAGTTTCATACTTAAACCTCAAATTAAATATCAAAATTCATGACAACCTTTAAAAAGATTATCATACCACTTTTTATACCATATTTTCCCATAAATTATCCTAAAAAGGGGTGTTCCACTTGGAGGGAGGGTTAAGGTGGTTTTAAAATATCATTTCCTTTTTTTCATTAAGGATTAAGCTAACCCTTACTCACAAGTTACCTTTTAATTTTAAGTTATAAAAAGATATATCAAAAAGGTATCTTTTATAACTTAAAATTAGATCCAATGTATCATTTTTTTCCCTTTTCTTCTCTTAGCCTAGGGAAAACATCAAAATAACTAGGCTAAAGGTCATGTTCGTGCTGAGGTCAAAAAGGGGAATATAACAATCCTCCTCACTTAAAATTGCTTGCCGTCAACTAATTTCAATAGCCAAAGGGGTGTCCTAGCACTCTTCATTATGCATTGTCCCCTTGTAGTTATTTCCTAGGGAAGAGAAACCACCTCTAGTTTCTCTTTGTAGTTGTACCTGTTGTTATTGGGTGGGGACTAGCTATAGTCATCTTTAAAATTGGCCACCAAGCTCATCCCTCTCTCATGCCAATGGCTGCCCTTGTTGTAGTCTTCAATGCAGAACTAATAACAATTGTTACCCCTCTCAAAACTACCCTCCAAGCCTATCATTTCAAGCTCCATAAGGGCTAGAAACTTATTCAAAACTAATGTGACCCACTTTCCTCGGGTCATGTGTTGACTCTTCTTCAAGCAGAATACTCCAAAAGTAAGTATGTACTTGATGTTTATAGGACTATAATTGAAGACTATAGCCTTGTATTTGTCAAAAAACTTGAAGTTACTCACTCTCAACTCATCCCTTGGGAGTTCCCTCATGCATATCACCCTCAAAGAACATGTTATGAGCCTACAACTCTCCTTAGAGGGGATAGAATATTTATCAACAACTTCATCATAAAATGTATCAGGGTATGTGCACGAAGTTGGGGGACAATTCTATGGATATTTTAAGTAACACGATCATGTTATTTAATTAATGTGATCACGTTATTGAAATTATGGCTCGATAATTATCGAGCCATAACACATACACGTTATTAAATTTAAAATAATGTGTACATGTTATTATAAATTCAAATAACATGTACATATTATTATAAATTATAAGTTTACATTTATATTATTACATTTAATTTCTTATACTTTAAATTTATTTTAGTAAATATAAGAAATTAGGGTCACTCAATATCTGATAGAGTTGGTCTCATAGTTGCATGCCTTACGATGTGGAAAATAGTTTTTTAAAATCCAATCACATTAGTACTTAGACATTTTTAGGGTTTAAGTATTAAACCTATGGATTTTAGGACACAAATTTTATAATTGATATTCTTTTTTTAGAAAACATATAGTCATTTTTTAAATTTTTGTGCCTTTTAGATTGATTCCTGGCATTTTTAGGAGTCTTAGGTTTGTCAAAATTAAAGTTTTCAAACCATTCACTTTGAAATTGGTAAAAAGTGGTGTTATAGGGGTAGTGTAGGTCACATTGATGATATACACACATCAAACAACCACTTTACATGTTAATTTCACTTGATCATCACCCCTCCCTCATCCTTGATCACTTCCTACTCATCCCTCATTACCCCTGATCACTCTTTCATCAATCCTCATTATCCTTAATCAATCCCTCATTGACCCTCATTATCCCTAGTCATCTCTAATCACTCTATTATCATCCATAATAACTCCTCTATTGACCCTCATTATCCATCATCATCCCTAATCACTCTCTCTTTATCCTTCTTCATCCATCATCACTCCCTCATTGACCCTCACCATACCTTATCATCTTTAATCACTCAATCATCATCCTAATCACTCCTTCATTGGCTCTCACCATCCCTCACCATCCCTAATCATTCCCTTATTAGCCTTTACCATTACTAATCTCTACTTCATCATCCCTAATCAATCCTTCCTCATCCCTCATCATCTCTAATCACTCCCTTATTGAACCTCACCATACCTCATCATTTATAATCACTCCCTCATTGCCCCTCACCATCCCTCATGATGTAGAGCCCTATTACATACTCTACTTGTCCAAGCTCTTTACCAATATTCATGTAGCTTTCACTTTGTCTTTTCTTTCTTGATCTCTGTCTTTGGACCCTCCACACATTTTAAATTCACATTTGCATTTTATTCATTTCATTTATTCTCCATCATTATTTGGATGGTCTTACTAAACTCTTCATTCTATTCTCCTTACTGAATGCATTCAATCTCTCTTACTTTGAGACTATCCCCCTTACTAGTCTTTACGCTTTATAACAACTTAGATCAAATCTTGTCTTTGGTTCTTAGGATTTAATAGGGCTCTAAAAAACTTCCTTCCACTCCTTTGAGTTCTCTCTAACTTCTTCTCAACCCTACTTAACTTTTCAACACAATCCTCGTATCATACAATACCTCTTACTCTGTCATAGAATCTTCTTGTATAGACTCAAATCATCAAATCAACCTTTTATGGATACCTTGTAATATATCCCATTTATTCACAAAGTTCTAATCTTTGGTTCAACTATTTGATAACTTATTTTGGCTCTTTCCACTCTCAAATTATGTATTTAGGTTTCCTTCTACCTTGTCTACCACACAATCCTCCCCCATCTATACTTATCCATACTTAAAAAACTTAAAAACACTATATTATCTTTGTGCACATTGAAATCAAACTTTTCACAAAATTTCATGAATTATTGACAGTTACAACTCCTAAAAACTCACTTTGAAAGTAAAAACCCTAATACAGGGTTTGGATTGGTTTCACAAACCTGAGAAGGGTCAAAATGAGATTTCAATCTTCCAAAGGCATTTTTAATGACTTTTACTATTGTATTATGTCTAATTTTACCCTACACACATTTTCCAAGTGTTATATTTCCATTTTTAAGCTACAATAGATTGACATAACCAAATTTGAATAGACTGTGTACTCAATCATAGGTCTGTAGTAATCCAAGAAGAGGTTATTTATTCTAATTCATTCAAAAAAGGGTTATAAATCAACATTAAGGTTTAAACTCCTTTTCACAATGTTTAAACACTTTAAAAAATCAATTCCTTTAATCTATAACACTCAATTTGCTAATTTCCGCAAGATACCACTTTGACTGTGTTAAGTTTCTTGATGATTGCAGGACTGTGTTAGTTTTATTTTTGCTCATACAAATATATGAAAGCTAATTTAAAGACTATAAAAATTCATGATCATATGAGAATAAACTCACCAACATATACATTTTAATGTTCACTCCAATACATGCATATACCTTCTCACACAAATATATACTCAGAACTTTTGCTTGTAGAAGACATGGTTGTTTTATTTAACATAGAATGTCCTTAGCAGAATAACAACTTACAATGTTTAAATATTATTAAATAATTTTTATTTCAAGTTACTAATTACTCATACATTCCAAAATCCCACCAAATAAAATCTCCTCTTCCACAAGACTCTAACTTTCACTTAGATTTCAAGGCATAGTTTGTAAATGCACATGGTATACAATTTGTAATTTGAACATTCAAAAGATTTGAAACTCAAATGACAAATGATATAATCACCATCAAATAAAAGGTATTTTAAACTTACCACTGAAACAAAGAACACAAAGAACTTGTTACTAATCATGTTTCACGATCATGCACACTGTCAACTATCTTTGCACATATTCAAGAAGATGCAAGGTTTATTTGATTTCTTGTTTGAAAATAATAAAAACTTGTCTTTATTCACTTGTTTGGGGTTATTTACATTAATCCTTTCGAATCATACCCCCTCCAACTCTCTTGAATCTAACTCTGAATATAAAATAAGACATGGACAAGACTCTTATTACCAAATAACCATCGACTAAATTCTAACTTCTTTTGTATGTCGAGAGTGTCCTCAACTAACTCAAATACTAACATATTTCTCAAATATAAATTTAGGTATATGTGTTGTAACATCCTAAAATCCTCACTAAATTCTAACCACACTAAATTCAACGTTGGACTTCTTGAAACAAGATTGAAGTCTCTATGAAAGTTCAAAAATTCAAATGAAAGATTTGGTGGGAAATTCCAATACAACTCTAATTCAAAATTGACATAAAACTAGAAACTTAGAAATACTCCTATAGACTTATTATGACCTTGACCACCTTCTAAAGACTCTAAACATGTAAACTAGATCACTATTTATATTGGGTAGTGTTGTTCCTACATCACCTCATCATCCCTAATCACTGCTTCATCATACCTCACCATCTCTAATCACCCATTCCTCATCCCTCATCTCCCCTAATCACTCCGTCATTAATCCTCACCATCACTCATCATCCCTAATCACTCCTTCATCCTCCCTAATCACTCCCTCATTGATCCTCACCATCCCTATTGATTCCTTCATCATCTCTAATCAATTCCTCCTTATCCCTCCTCATCCTTAATCACTCCATCCAATACCTTGATGGTGCTATTTTTTTGGATTTTAACAATGTTAGGAGATACAAGTGGAGATTTAAGTGCTAGCATAAAATATAAGACATAATAATCAAAATAATGTGGAGGCAAATTTGAAACACAACTATTTAACACCTATGAAAAAATATGGGCTTATTAGAAATGATGTAATTCACAATTGAAAATCCACCAGAAAAAGAGAAGCAAGTAAAACCACCATAACACCAAAAATGGGTAGTAAATACATGAACATCACCAAGCTATGCGATTTCCTAAAACTAATCAATTGATTTTCATATGAGGACATTTTATGATCTAAATAATTATATTTCAGGCCTTCTATTTGTTTGTATATTGATTGAGTCATCATACCAGAGAGTGAAAAATAATTTTCAAATGATTAAAACAAGTAGTCCAAGATTGGAAAGTGGTGCTTAATTCATAACTTCAATATTCAATCCAATTAAGAGTGTCACACTATGAGCTCTCTAATTGTACATCTAAGAAATGGGTACAAGTTATCTATCATTACAAAAATTCAAGTAGATAATATATTATGAACCCAATGATATGGTCGGTACTAAAAATATCTCTACTTCCCTCAATAAAAATTATATGAATTAAAAATATTGTTTCATTAACAAATGTAGATCAATGGTGAGACAATACACTTCATCATTTCTAATGGAAGTCAAAAGAATTTAATTTCTCCTAAATCATATTTTCAAAAATTAAACTTGAAATTTATACATCATCCCTAACCATATGCTAGTGTATGGTCTAGTGTAGGCCTTGAGAAATGGATCACCTAGTAGTGTCACTTGGTGTACAAAATCAAACTTTTTAAATATGAAATCCTTTGTGACATCTCACCATTATAGGGTGTGATGTTTTACATGTGTTCAACCATGTATTTACCATTTACATGTAGTCTATGAAGTAAATCCTTGAAATTTTGTGATAGATTGTTTGGATCTGAAATACCATATATCATAGTTAGTTCATAAGCTTTCAGTCATTAGTGCTAGGAAGTGCAATAATATTTTTAGTTCTAGTAAGAATTATATTGTTAATGATAAGAATTAAATGTTTAATAACATCCTTATGTCACCATATCATAGTGTGGTTTCTTTAACAATAGCAAATATGAAATAATTAAACCATAAACTAGATGAATACAAGGATATCTTTCAGTCACTTAAATAAGTTCTTGCATACTATACACTAAACAATACTATTGATTTGATCCCTTAACTACTTCTACCTCAAACCTCTTTATACAACATATCATTCTATAAAATGAATAGATCAAGTGGTAGATCCATGAAATCATGGATAATGGACACATCATACCCAAATCATTGCCTTACAGAAACCCAATTGTGTTTGTGCCAAAGTTGTGAATCAATTAAAAAATCTTAAAAAGATTAAAATGAAGAAATATATCCTCATTTAAATTTATTAGGTATTATGATGGATGAGAAGTGAGTGATTAGGGATGATGAGGGATGGTGATAATCAATGGAGTGATTAGGGATGATAAGCCTGAGTGATTAGAGATGATGAAAGATAACTAAGGTCAATGAAGGAGTGATTAAGGATGAGGAGGAAGTGAGTAGGGATGAGGAAGAAATTAGGTATGATGAGGGATGAAGAAAGAGGGATGAGGGATAGTGAGGCTCAATGGAGGAGTGATTATGGATGATAAGGGAGTGATTAGAGATGACTAGGGATAGTGAGGGTCAATGATGGAGTGATTATGGATAATGAGGATTGATGAGAGAGTGATTAGAGGTAATGATGGATGAATAAGAAGTGATCAAGGATGAGGGAGGGATGATGATCAAGTTAAATTAACATGTAAAGTGGTTGTTTGATGTGTGTAGGTCATTAATGTGACCTACGCTACCCCAATAACACCACTTTGCATCAATTTAAAAGTAAGTGGTTTGAAAACTTCAATTTTGACAAACATAAGACTCCTAAAAATGCTAGGAATCAATCTAGAAGGCAAAAAAACCTAAAAAATGACTATATGTTTACCAAAAATGGATATCAATTATAAAATTTATGTCCTAAAATCCCTAAGTTTAATACTTAGACCTTGAAAATGCTTAAGTACTGACCTGATTATGTTGAAAAGTTAAGTAGGGTTGAGAAGAAGTTATAGAGAACTCAAAGGATTGGAAGGAAGTTTTTTATAGCCCTATTAAATCCTAAGGAACCAGAGACAAGATTTTATCCAAGTTGTTATAAAGCATAAAAACTAGTAAGGGGGATAGTCTCAAAGTAAGAGAGATTGAATGCACTGAGTAAGGAGAATAGAATGAAGAGTTTAGTGAGACCATATGAAGAATTATGGACAATAAATTAAATTAATAAAATGCATATGTGAATTTGAAATGTATGGAGGGTCCAAAGACAGAGATCAAGCAAGAAAAGACAAAGTGAAAACTACGTATCTATTGGCAAAGAGCTTGGACAAGCAGACTATGCAATACGGCTCTACATCATGAGGGATGGTGAGGGGAAATGAGGGAGTGATTATAAATGATGAATAATGGTGAGGTTCAATAAGGGAGTAATTATAAATGATGAGGGATGAGGAGGGATTGATTAGGGATGATGAAGCGGTGATTAGGGATGGTAAAGGCCAATGAGGGTGTGATTAGGGATGGTGAGGGATGGTGAAATCCAATGAGGGAGTGATGAGGGATGAGGAGGGATAAGGAGAGAGTGATGAGGGATGATGAGGGATAGTAAGGGTTAATAGAGGAATGATTATGGATAATAAGAGAGTGATTAGAGATGGCTGGGGATAGTGAGGGTCAATGAGGGAGTGATTATGGACAATAAGGGTTGATGAAATAATGATTAGGGGTAATGAGGGATGAGGAGGAAGTGATCAAGCATGAGGGAAGGGTGATGATGAAGTGAAATTAACATGTAAAGTGGTTGTTTGATGTGTGCAGGTCATCAATGTGACCTACACTACCCCAATAACACCACTTTGCATCAATTTCAAAGTGAGTGGTTTGAAAATTTTAATTTTGGCAAACCTAAGACTCCTATAAATGCCAAAAATCAATCTAGAAGGCACAAAACCCTAAAAAATGACTATATGTTTACCAAAAATAGATATCGATTGTAAAAGTTATGTCCTAAAATCCCTAGGTTTAATACTTAAACCCTTAAAATGCCTAAGTACTGACCTAATTGGATTTTGAAAAACTATTTTCCACATCATAAGGTTTGAAACTGTGAGACCAACTCTATCAGATGATGAGTGACCCTAATTTATTATATTTACTAAAATAAATTTAAAGTATAAGAAATTAAATGTAACAATATACAATGCATAAATGTTATTTGAATTTAAATTGAAGACTGAGCCTTTAGGCTAAAAAATGGCTTAGATTTTCAAGCCAAAGACTTGGGACTATGCATCTACAATCGAGACCAAATTTTTTAGGAAAAATTAACAAATTTCAACTTCAATCATCAAATACGCTATAGATTTCAACATTAAAATTCAAAAAATTATTACCATTATGACGAGCACATTGTCATCTTTCTAAATGTATGATTTTTATAATTTTTGACTTATTTTAAGGTTCAAACTATATTTATTTCTAAAAAAACTTTTATTAAGCCACTACATGCCTCACCCATACAAAAAAACTATATGTCAACAAACTAGGCCTAATTCTACACACATTAAAAAAAAAATCAATTTTCATTTTTTTTTGAGGTAGTTAGGGTGGGTTGCACGAACAACTATCCATTTTTGTGTCATTTTTTAGGATATACTTAATTACAAAATTAATAAAAAAAATATTCATCAAAAAATAAAAAATAAAATTCATAACACACTATAAGATCTAATATAAATATTCACCAAAGGGTTTCTAACAATATTTAACAAATCTAAAAAAATAGTGGGTCGCATGGAATGGTACAATTCAAATTTTCTTAAAAAAATAGGAGGTCCTATTCAAATTTTAGATGTTTGGCCTATTTTTACTTAACCATTTTAAATTTTTTTTTTTTTTTTGGTAACTAGACTCAAAATGCTACAATTCATGTTTTTATACCATCTTTAAATTTTGAGTGTAGCCATCTCTAATTATCTACAAAAATTCACATTTCTAGAATTTCCAAAAAATCATGTCCACGATTAGGCCCTTTTTTGTCCCCCAAGTTGGTGCACTTACCCATCATGGCTTCCCATTATGGCAATCTTCCCTTATATATAGACCTTAAAATGTGTGCTTCCTTATAATTTTTCCTAATGCTCCTTAGGGCCCCCAACGTGCCTCAAAGATTTAACATTAAACCAAAGGTTGGACTCACCAATTTTCATGCAATAAATAATTTTAAACAACCTTGGGAACATACCCTTTATGCAAAAACCTTGTAGAATTAGGGAACTTTGACTTGATGCCAAAATGAGTGTCCATTACCTATCCTCTTGCTTCCCTTTCCACATGCCTCCAACATACACCATGAATGCATAAGATTTTAGGGTTTTCCCTCACTATGATGCTTCCCTTGACATGACTTCCTTTCTTTATGAGTTGAAGACCATTTGTAGCCACCATACCCCTTTTCATTTCACATTTTTGAATCTTCATTTTTATTACATGATCTTATAAGGGTTATTCCCATTTTGTAAACCCCAACTCCTTGTCACAAGTGAAGGGTCAAAATTCTTCATCATTTATAAAATTCATTAGGGGTTGTATTATACCAATTTTTTCACAATTTTTTATATCTTTCTTGGGCTGAGTTTCCATCATTCTTTCAAAGTTTGTTACCACACAAATTTCATAACTTTTGGTGCATGTAACAAACAAAATTTGTATAGAGAACTCAGAATTTTTTGAGTATGTCATGAGCCTATGCCTTATGAAGATTTCAGATTTCCTTATACCATCCACAAACTAAATTTTTGCCCATTTAAAAAGTTTCCCAAAATCTTCACTTTTTGAATTTGAATTACTTACTGAACATGAAATGGGGTGGATTCCCATCTGCTGTAGTGGCTGCCCTAATGTAGAAATTACAACCTTCTTTACCTTCCTTGTTTCCATTGCAACCGGCTCAAGTTGTGCTCCTACACATAGAGCAAACATGTTAATGAAAATAAGAGCATTTAGCAGCACCTTTTTTATCACCTTATCGAACCTTATAATCATGATATGAACTCCTCTTCAATGTCTTGTTTTTCCTTTCCAATTCCTTCTCACCCAGATTCCAAAAGATTTGCTTATGCCACCCTTGTCATAGCTGTAGCATGTTATTTTATTCTTCAAAATCATCCTTATAATGTCTATAAATCCTCTTGTGCATGCTTGGATCATTTCCACAGTGTTGAGGGGTAGAAAGCACATCTTTCTAGGGCCAATATCCACCATAGTAAAAGTAAACCTTAGAGGTAGCAGGCTAGAAACGTGAAAAACAACAATCATTAAGTTACAAATAGCCCTCCCATTGATCCTAAGATCATGATTTCTATTGCTTACCACCCTCTTCATGATTATATAAACTCTATCCCTTGCCTAGAAACATAAAATAGAGTGGAAATGGATTGTATATTGGTTGTAACGATCATTAATTGCTCAGTTTCCCTTTCCAGATAATGATGTGTATATTACACAAATCATACTTTATGACTCCACATAACCAACCCTTACTTACACAACATTAATCAAGGTGTTCCCCTTCGTATCGTGGCTATTGAAGGATGTTTTTTTGCATGGAGTCCGATTTAAAAGGGATGGAAATGAGTCAATATTGGTTGTACATACCTCAACCTTGGCCAAGGGTTATACATCCTTGTCTTATATGCTTCCCTTAGTTAAAACCACCCTATGTATAATTTGAAATTTTGTAATTAAATCATGATGCTCACCAAGGCACTCTCTCCATTTGGTCCCTTTCATCTTATCTTCATGGTTAGCATGGCCTTCTTGATGATCAAAATATTGTAGGAGCATAGTAGGGGGGTAATATAACAAATTCTTGCCATAAAAACAATTAAATTACTTATATTTATATTTTGTTCTAAAAATTCTAGCAATTGGAAGATCATCATATGAAGCTTGTGAGGCCTTTCCCTTATATGCACACTTCCCAACAAGACCTTCCCGAGATTTCTCTTCATCAGGCTTGGGAAAATCTGATTTTTATTCATTTATATGACTACCATAGTGGTGTCTTAAGAACTCACCTTCCTTTTAAACTCTAATAGGTGTTGTCTAGCTTGAAAGGCCACCAATTTTTCTTCCTTTTCCCTCTTTATCCACTCCTCACACCTTTCTTAGGTCCTTGATATAAGGACATACTTTCCTCCCTCTTGATTTATAATATTTTCCCCTTCTCCAATGAAAGGAACAACTGTAAATATATCAAAATCAGAATTATTACCCTTTGTAGATCTCAAAATATTACTAGGATCCCACACCTTTTGGCCACAAAAATTATCAACTTGAATCAAGGGGTCCCCATGTCCCATGTTGTAAATTGTATGCCTCCTTTTATCACACCTTTTAGCATGCTTCTTATGAGGGTAACACAACTGAAATGGCATAGTGTGAAACAATAAATATGATATGTTACCAAACTTTTCATACCCTGGGTTACAAACAATCAACTTGCCCTCTTTTGATGAAGTAGGGTTTGTGGAAACCCTTCTATACTTGTAATCCCCCATTTATTCAAATGTATGTCTCTTGACATTGTTGTGCTGAAAATCAGTAAGTTGTTTGTCAACTTTATCCTCCAATGGTTGGGCTTCAACCACACAATTCTCTCCCCCATATTGAAAATTTGATACCACTGAAATATCCCAAAATAGAATAAATTATTGAAATCTAGAATTTATACAAAACCCTAGCCAAAGCAAATATTTTCTCTGATACCAATTGTCAGGTACCTAGAACAACAAACATGCTCTGATACCAGTTGTCAGGGAATCCAAGAACAAACACACTTGTTCTGATCCCACTTGTTAGGATCTTGCTCCTCAGAAAGAGCACAATATGATTACCAAACTTAAGCAATTAAACATGCGGAAATATACCAGAAACACAAGTAACTAGAATTCACCAATAACACAGAATATGAGAGACAATATACAATCTTATATTAATACTTGTACAGAAAAGAATACAATAAAGAGCCGCCACACTCTTCCACCTTACAGAGGCTTCCCACACCCCAAGTGTACAGTAATTCTTCTTCAAAACACTCTCCTACCAAAAAACGGTCCCAACAACCAACTCACACACAAAATTGGTGTTCACCTCTCCAACCAGTCAGTAATAACCCTGCTAGTACACCAAACACTCTATAGTACTTCAAGTTGATCTCCCATGAACCTGCAACCTACAATTCAACGACCATACTTACAATGGAAGGATCTTCCTTGCCTTCCTTTTTAGCTCATTAGTGGAACTAGGAGAAACACACACTTTGTTCTCTTCACTAGCACACATTACAATGCATGCCAATGGGTCTATAAATAGATCCCAGACTTAAACAATAACTTAGACTCTTAATTTGGAATAAATATCCATGCAGCTCAAGACTCTAACTGGTCTTTACATGCAAACACTCCGTTCACTAAACTAACTATTCGTGCAACGAGCAGTTATGGAACACATAGGTGATCGACGTCGGTCCCTGCTTGCCTGGTGCTGTCGACATCGGCCGACTTCCTACCGACGCCAATGGCCTTCTGCACTGATCATGACCGACGTCGGTCATGCTATCGACGCCAGTGCTTTTGGGTCTTTAGCAACCTTCTTTTTTATGTCTGCAACAAGTTGAAGCTTTTAGCTCCATAACCTAACAATAAATATGATATGTTACCAAACTTTTCATACCCTGGGTTACAAACAATCAACTTGTCCTCTTTTGATGAAGTAGGGTTTGTGGAAACCCTTCTATACTTGTAATCCCCCATTTATTCAAATGTATGTCTCTTGACATTGTTGTGCTAAAAATCAGTAAGTTGTTTGTCAACTTTATCCTCTAATGGTTGGGCTTCAACCACACAATTCTCTCCCCCATACTGAAAATTTGATACCACTGAAATATCCCAAAATAGAATAAATTATTGAAATCTAGAATTTATACAAAACCCTAGCCAAAGCAAATATTTTCTAATTTCTAATAGAAAACCCTAGTGATGAAACCTTCACACACTCTTAAAAATTAATTGTATCAAACCCTAGAAAAATTTTAACTATTATTTCAATTAAGAATAGGGCATAAAATAATCTTTCACAAATCAAACCCTAGGTGCCACAAGTGTTCAAAAATTTTAGAATTTTATAAAAGCCTTTCCACCATGATACCCTGATATTTTATGATCAAAGAATTACCAAATTATCTACTAATTTAAATATCTTTTTCCAGTAAGTTTGTAACAAAAATTATTACAAAAATTTTAATAAAATAATAGAAATATTATACAATATTTAAATCTAAAAATTAGGCCAATTAAGCCCTATTAAATGATGCACACACTCCCTAAAGGGGGTTTCCCAACTAAAAAACAACAAATGATGATGTCTTTATCCACATAACCCTAGGACATGGGGTATTCAACTAGAAAACTCTAATGCATCCCTAATTAAAAGGGTATTCGACACAAAAACATGTTCTTTACCCATAAATAACCCTAAAACCATTGCATTGACTCCTAAAAACAAGCCAAAGCACCACAACTAATAGTCACACTCTCTGATGCAATTCATTACCCTAAAAGAGGGTCAAATCATTGAATCAATGAATTTCAAATGCAATTATAGCACCTGAAAGTAGTGTTGCCCTAAATAGGTGTGGAGGTTTTCATCCCCAGACCCTTGTGTCCTTGAAGGTTTTTATCTTTAAGTCACTTAGCCAAGCATTTTGTGCTTAAGCCTCAAAATTAATTATCAAAATTCATGGTAACCTTTCAAAAGATCATCATACCACCTTTTATACCATATTTTTGCACAAATTCTCTTAAAAAGGGGTGCTCCACTTTGAGGGAGGGTTAAGGTGGGTTTAAAATATATTTTTCATTTTCTTCATTAAGAAATAAGCTAACTCTTACGCACAAGTTACCTTTAATTTTATGTTATAAAAAGATATATCAAAAAGTATATTTTATAACTTAAAATTAAAAGCAATATTTCCCTTTTTTCACTTTTCTTCCTTTAGCCTAGGGAAAGCATCAAAAGAACTAGGCTAAAGGTCCACCCGTGCTTAGACCAAAAGAGGGGACATGACACATTATAAACTATGGTATATAAATTAAGTTAGTTAATCTAGAAATAACATTGTCCAAGTGACTTTCTAGTCCTTGTACAAAAGTATGTTTCTAGTCTTTATATAATAATATGCTTCATTCTAAACTATGGTATATGACTACAGTTAGTGAAGTTAGAAATAATATTTTCCAAGTGATTTTTTAGTCCTAGTACAAAAATATACCTCTAAATACATGCCCTACTATCTCAAGTAGGATATGTCTCTTTAGGAGATATTGGAATTAATTTTACAACTCTAAAATACTCATTATATTTTATATTGAGATGAGTACATATGTGTCTCTTTTCTAGCTGGAACAAAAAACATATTCAGAAAAGTGAATTTGATATATCTATAACTCACCAAGGTAGACAAGATATGCTCACTTAACAATAACAAAATCATCATCAATTATGAAGTCTTTTAATTTTTCCATTTATCCAACATCAACCACCCACTTGGGTGTTCGAACACTTTATCACTTGGACAGAAAAGTCTTGTATTTTGATGTAGGTGCAAAATAATGTGTTGGAACTTGTATGTGACAACATTTGGAACCAATCCCTTTGATCTTACCTCATTCAACATTGAGAAATAACTCCAACTTTTTGTTATTTACAAAACTTGTCAATCATCATGATATAAGTAACAACATTTGGAATAATGTCATCTGGTTTCATGTTTCCAAAAAACTTCTAGGCTTCATCCATTTCACTAGGCTTGGAATGGACATTAATTAAATAAGTGCAAGTGACCACACTAAGATAAAAGTCTTCATCTAACATGTTATTTATCAGTCAATTTAAGCTGGCAAGGTCACTTGCATTACACAAGCCATCAATAATTGTTTTTTATGTTACTTCATTAGGTTTCAAACCCCTAGTTGATATTTCCTCTAATATTTGTGATGTTATGTGCATGTCTGATGTCCCACAAACTATACAAATCAAAATATTATGTCACCACATTGGGAAGACAAACCTTGTTTTCTATATCAAAAAGAAGTGTGAGTGCTTCCCTTGCGCAGTTAATCTGATAGAAGCCAATAATCAAAGATTTATAAGCCTAGTTGCAAGAAATGTGAAAAACCCAAGGACATATAAAACAAACATGTTTCCTAATGGCCTTTCAATATATTCATTTCAATGTAATGGACTTGCAATACATCCATTTTGAGCACCATTCCAATTTTACAACAACATGCAATGGCCCAACAAAACATCTACTTTGGGTGTTGTTACATTGGAAAAAAGTAGTACATAACATCCCTAAAATGAACCTACTACATGCCCATATTGGGTGCCATTATACCCATGCAAGAATAACATGCAACGTCCCTGAAACAACCCTACAATGTATCTATTTTGGGCCATATTGCACCCACACACGGTGCTAATAACCACATTTATTTAAAAAAAAAATAAACCAATTTTTGAATTTGTTTTTTTGATGAAATGTATCAATATATTAATAAAATATATAATATACAAATAATTCACAAAAAATAGGTGGTATGGAAGCACGCCTCAAGTCAAACTAGGCCAAGCCTAGGAACAAGCTACTACAAAAACAAAAATAATGTTAGGCCCCACCTAAGAACGAGTCATCATAACATCATAAACAAAAAGGGAAACATAATTAAGCTGTCAGTGCAGGCCAGAAGGTAGAGGATCCATAACATCTAGACTCCAACCCAAGCTAGGCAAGTCATTACCATCTGGATTTGATTCCCAACCAGAAGCCTGAGCAGTGATCTTATTATCTTCCTGTTGCTAAGTAGGAGAAATATCAAGAAAGAGCTTGGGGAACTTTTCCAACATATATGTGCGACCTCTAGGTGATGCCTCCAAAGCATTTAGATGTAGAGGAGGAGGAAGAGCACCCCAACCATCATGCCCAGTAAAGGAAGGAGGTGGGGGCTTCAACCCTCGCTACTTTCCAGGAGGAGATATGCACTAATACATTTTTGCATTTGTTTTCATAAATGCAAAACCTTAAAAAAACATTTTTAAACTTATTTTGCAGTTCACAATTTCAAAAAAAAAAAAACTCAAAACCTAAAAATCCTTTTAGAGTTCACTATTCATAGGAACAACAAAGAAGATCAGTAAGGTAACAAGTTAACAATAGAGAACAACAACAAAGCAAAATAGAGCAACAAAAATTAATATAAAGAAAGGTATGTTTCCTCTATTCATTTTGATCCCATGTACATCATTTAAAAGAAAGAAACAAAATCCTAGGTATGTTGTTCATTGTTAATGCAAATTTATTGGACTCTTGTTAAGTCTCAGAGGTTATCATACCGAAGGCATCCCATTTATGAATAAATTAATTATACTTCAATGCCCAAACTATATAAATTTGAGCAAACAATAAAAATACAAGCTAAGTCCCAATTTTATATCCTCATGACATATAAATTTGGGCAACCCTCCACATGCCCGTATCTTTTTTTTTCAATAAGCCCTAGGTACAATATAAGTTCAAAGTTAAGATAATGATTGTGAAATTTGTGAAACCAATGAAGTAAAATTCCTATTACATTTAGTTAGTTTATTAATGATTAAATCCATCAATTTAAGTGTCTTAGCTTGTTGAAAACTTAAAAATAGCATATGAAGGTGATAGTTTAAGTTATTGGCCATGATATTAAATGCAATAGAGATTTACCAGTTATTAGAGTATTCTTATATGTAAATTTAAGAACATTGGCAAGTCATTATGCCTACATAAAACTTGTTAAACTATCTTCTTCTACATAGTACATTTACTGATAATATGTAGTCCATGGAAGCAATCCAATCACTTGGATATCAGCTATATTGAGTTTTTTATTTTCCCTTGTGACATCTTAGGGTTAGAAAAAACTTTTTCCAAGCTTGGATCAATATATTATCTTTCAATATGTAACATTTTTTTAATGCATTGAATATGTCAAAAATAATAGGAAATGAAGAATTAGGTTCTATGTTTAAGAAAGTTTGTTCTCAAATATATTTTCTCTTGTTTAGATGTTTTAGATTTATAAAAACATTAAGATAACATGAAAGTCAAATTATATCATATTTTTAAATTTTTATGATTTAAAAATATGAACACATGGCATCCAAAAATTAGAAAAAAGAATCAAGATAATTTGGGGAAAAGGTTTTATTCTTCAACTGATATGTTGAACTTGAAGACAATTCACTTACAAGATTATTAGAGTGTATCAAAGGCCTAAAGGACCTCCAAAAAAATCACAAAATAATTATTATAATAAATCTAGCGAAGATATCATGAGTTTCAAAGATACCAAACCATACAACAATTACCACCATATTTAAACTAGATCCCATTAGAAGGCACATCACTTGACTCCAAGGAGAGCTTAAAAGTCATTTCACTAATCAATTCTCTCTAAATGTCAGGGCAACATAAACAAAACCCAATATTACCCATGTATTCCCTAAATTTAAACCAAAATTTTATCATAATATAAATAAAATCACCTAAACATATTCTCTAAGAAGTGTTTTGTTAGCTTCATCACAAATAAAATCCACACTTATTGATCACTTCTTCTAAAAGTTTGGGATATGTAGATAAATTCCATCCTCAATTCCCCACATAAAGGCATAATGGAGATGCATCTAATAAAGGATAATAAATGGAATATCTAGTAACCATGATTAAATTCATGATCTCATAAATGTGAGATTATGGCGGCTCTATGATCAATGGTGATGATAAGTTTATGATTGAGGTGCAAAGGCCCGCTTATTTGGAGATAGGCTTGGAAAGCATTCGGCTATAGAATTCAAGGCAATAGAAGCACTCATATTGCTTTGCCTTCTAGTATAGGAGGGTCTTTGGTGTCACAAAAATGATTTTTTGATGAATCATTGTAATGATATTTGATTTTTAAACATTTATAATTTATATATGATGTACAAATAAAATATTGAAAATAGACCATCTATTTTGATTTTATATATTAATATTTTTAGTGTTTTTAATTTTTTCAAATGTCAATACTTTTTATATTCTTACAATTAGTTATTTGCATAAAATTCAGCTTCGATGTATGTTAATTCATTGATTTATGATAATTTAACATAATTTATTATGTTTGCATGGTCAAAACTTGATCAATG
Organism: Torreya grandis; assembly: GCA_037957365.1. NCBI lineage: Eukaryota > Viridiplantae > Streptophyta > Pinopsida > Cupressales > Taxaceae > Torreya > Torreya grandis. Next base: position 3,971,902 of record JARHVA010000262.1, on the reverse strand, counting down.
TGCATGTGAAAAAATCATTTCTTATCTGCAACCTCTCTAACAACATTTATGGTTATGTTATTATTATAGTTATCATTTATCATTTGTAATAACTCTATTTATAAGTAACAATATTAGAGAACATCCTTATTAACATCTACAAGTAAAAAAATCTCCAAGAAGACCAGTAAAGAAATGTTATAACTATGGTAAAAAAAACATTTTAAAAAGTAGTGCAGATTTTAAAAAGGTTGACGAAGGTAAATCACATGATGAGGCGCCTTCCACATAAACAAAGACCTCCATTGATGAAGTAAATGATGTGTATTTGGCATCTTCATGTACATATTCATGTCATGATGCATGATTGATCAACTCAAGGGTGTTTCCTTAGATATGACTCCCCACAAAGATTGGTTTTATAAATATGAAACATATAAAATGGAGGTGACATCTTCTAGGAGACTACTCATGATATAAGATCATAGAATGTGTAAGAGTTAGGGTGATGTTTAAAGATGGGTTAAAACCTTCCTTAGGGTTTTATGTATTCCAAGGTTGGCTATAAATTTGATGTGTGTGTGTCTGTGTGTGTGTGTGTGTGTGTGTGTGTGTGTGTGTGTGTGTGTGTGTGTGTGTAAAATGAATGATGTAAGTGTGCCGGTAATGTTTGAGAAGCAAGAGGAGTCCATAGTGAAACACTATACAAGATTGAGCAAACATTGTGAGTGATGGATGTAAAGGCTTTATTGTTTTTAAAGTTAACAATGAAACAAACTAAACCCCTATGTTATCTGTAGAGAAGACAAGGCTTTGGCATTGAAGAATAGGACATATTGAAGAGAAATGCCTTCCATATTTTCACACTAAAGGTATGACAAAAGGAATTTTTGATTATCCTTAAATATTAATTTCTATGAACATTGTATATATGGTAAACATATTAGTGTAAGGTTCCCCGCTAATACTACAAGATCAAATAGGATTTTGTAACTACTACATGGTGATGTATTAAGATTTGTGCATAATCTATCACTAAGAATTTCTTGGTTATATGTTTCTCTTATAGATAATTTATCAAAGAAAACATGGGTATATTTCCTTTGGCTAAAATATGAGGCTTCCATTAAATTTAAAGAGTTTAAAGCTCTTGTTGAAAACCAAATAGAGAAGTAGATAATGCATTGAGGAGAGATGATGGTGAAGAGTTTTTTCAAATGAATTCAAGCAGTTTTGTTAATGCGGAAAAATAAGGCAAAAGAGAAATCCATGTACTCCATAACAAAATGGAATTATAGAGAGAATGAATAAGATGATGACATAAAAATCAATTATGCTTGGTGATGTAGACTTAGAACACAAAATTTGGGTAAAGCTAGTAACGACCACATGTTATTTGATCAATCGATCACCTACATCAACACTTATTAATAAAAATCCATAATGGGCATGGACTGGTAAGAAACCATCTCTTCGACATCTTATAGTTTTTTATTTTGATGATTATGTGCGTGTTCCAAAGGAAATAATATCTATACTAGATTATAAATCATAAAAGTGTATCTTTATGCTATGGAACCCATACATGATGAACATTGTCTATATTTTTGATGCATTCTTTTGAGAGTTTAGAAGTCTACAAAGAAAGTAGACCCAAAAAAATTACAACTTGAGTTAAAAGATGAATAATTTATAATTAAATATAAATCTAGAGAAGAAGATGTTCCAGATGAGGAAGAACATCAAAATCCAGTCTTGAAGAAATTAGCTCAAGAAAAAAGGAAACCAAAAAGGTATAGCCCACTTGATTTTCATTTTGCCTTCGTTTTATACACTACTAACAATGATCCTAGAACTATTGGAGAGGCACTTGATTCAAAGGAATGTAAATTCTAGAAGAAGGCCATGGATGAATAAGTAGAGGACTTGTACAAAAATATGACATGGGATTTGGTCAAGCTATCTACTAGAAGAAAACTCATTAGTGGAAGATGGGCATTCAAGAAGAATTTCAATGCAAAAAGTAAAGTGGATAGGTATAAATACCACTTAGTAGCCAAGGGAATTGACTTTGGTGACATTATTTCTCTTATTGATAAGTTAACTTAAATTAGATGTTTTTGGTGGTTGTTGTTGCTTTGATTTTGATTTTGAAGTAGAAAAAATGAATGTGAAGGCAACATTACTACATGGAGATCTTGAATAAGAAATATATATGTCGTAGCAATAAATTTTATAAATAAAGGAAAGGAATTATTTTGTAGGTTGAAGAAGTCCCTTTATGGTTTAAATCAATCACAAAGGATATGGTATCATAAATTTGATATTTATGTATTGGGACTTAAATATGTACAAAAGAAAGTTGATCACTATGTATATTTCAAACATGTTGGTGATCATTTTATTATCATAGTATTATATGTTGATGATATGTAGTTAATTGAAAATAATAAAAATATCAATGATGTTAAATCTCAACTATCATTTCAAGTGGTATTATATTTTTTTAAGAAAAAGAAGGAAACCCAAAAGGTATAGCCCACTTGATTTCATTTTGCCTTTGTTTTATACACTACTAAAAATGATCCTAGAACTATTGGAGAGGCACTTGATTTAAAGGAAGGTAAATTATTTAGACACCTAAAAATTGGCCATCAATGACCTCTAATCATATATGGTTAGTATGGTGTTAGTTCCAAAATGAAAACAAAATGAAAGAAACACACTAACTAGCATAACATATCTAGGCCTAGACACTAGGGAGAGCTTAGTTAACAAACATAAATAAAAAACACAACTAAAATGCAAAAGAAACCTTCTTTTACCTTCGTTGGATGCTAAAAAATACTTGGTGTAATGGCTTGCTTAGCTTATGCTCATGAAGTCCTTGGCAATGAAAGCTTGTCTACCTCCATCTCTCCTTAGCACCTTTGGCTTGTGGCTTGGCTTGGCTTGGAATCAATTTGGCATGGTAACACTAATTGCAATGGATTTTTTAAGATATTTGAGCATAATAACTTTGAACCAAAATATTTTAGAAATGATGTTCATGGCCTCTCTATTTATAGATTTTTTAGAATGTCTAGAATCAACTTGAACTGTCCATCCTAAGATTGAGATGTGTGGTTGAGGATTACTTCAATTTTTAGAATTAAGTTTATAATTATCCTCATCATGACATTGGAATAAGGAGAAATTAAGAGGCATGGAGGGTATCATGGAAGGTATTGATGAGGCATGGAGGGCATGAATCCTGATATTTGTGGCATTTATGACCTAGGGATGTCTTCCCAAGAAATGAGGTCCCCTGATAATGCATATATTCAATATTCATTTCCAAAAAATAAATTTTCAACAAGTTTTTATGGAATTATTAATTAGGCCTTGATTTGGATTAATTATCTCTTAAGCATGCTTAAGCACTTTGTGCACAATTACTCGAATTGATTAGAATGTCTTGTTATTGGTCTAAAATTTGATTGGATTGGAATTGGAAGGTGATGTCAGATGCATTGGAACCATGATCCAATTCAGGATGTTACCAATAAAAAATAACAAAGGCATGTGTCTCATGCAATAAATTTGATAGGAAAGATCAATCTAGAGCACCCATGTGTAAAATTGGCATTTTGACTTGAAATGATCTGATCAAAGTTAGCTAGCCCATAAAGTGCATTACCCCATTTAGGGATACCCTGGCCAAAATTGGCACTTGAATATGTCAGTTTCACATCATTTAGCATGTTTTAGCATTTTTAGGCCAAATTGTGCATTTAAAGTGGAAATTGGCCAAAATCTTGATTGGAGGTCATTGATGGCTAGTTTTAGGTGTCTAAAAATTCTAGAAGAAGGCCATGGATGAATAAGTGGAGGACTTGTAAAAAAATATGACATGGGATTTGGTCAAGTTTCCTACTAGAAGAAAACCCATTGGTGGAAGATGGGCATTCATGAAGAATTTCAATGAAAAAAGTAAAGTGGATAAGTATAAATCTCACTTAGTAGCAAATGGAATTGACTTTGGTGAGATTATTTCTCTTATTGCTACGTTAACTTAAATTATATGTTTTTGGTGGTTGTTGTTGCTTTGCTTTTGCTTTTGAAGTAGAACAAATGAATGTGAAGGTAACATTCCTACATGGGGATCTTGAAGAAGAAATATATATGTTGTAGCAATATGTTTTTATAAATAAAGGAAAGGAATTAGTTTGTAGGTTGAAGAAGTCCCTTTATGGTCTAAATCAATCACTAAAGATACAATATCACAAATTTGATATTTATGTGGTGGGACTTAAATTTTTACAAATCAAAGTTGATCATTATGTATATTTCAAACATGTTTGTGATCATTTTGTTATCATAGTATTATATGTTGAGGATATGTTGTTAATTGAAAACAAGTAAAATATCAAGGATGTTAAATCTCAACTATCATTTTAGTTTGATATGAAATATCTTGCTACTAAAAACTTTATTTTGGGCATAGAAATAAAAAGGGGTCATTTAAATAGGGAACTCTAATTGAATCAAAGGAATTATGTTGATATGATATTACATAGGTTTAGAATGCGAGAATGTTAACCTATTAATACTCCTATACCTATTGGTTTTATGATATTTGTAGAATAGAGTCCCAAGATAAGGCTTTTAAAGACATGCCTTATGTTCTTTATACAAGTGTAATTGGAATTCTAATGTAACCCATGGTTTGTACCAAACTGAACATTACCCATATAATGAGAATTTTGAACAAATATATGTTAAACCTAAGGAAGGGTCTTCAAATATTTGCATGGCACTTAAAATTATGCAATCTACTACCAAGGAAGACCTAGGACAAATAGAGTAGTAGATGTACAATTTTTTTTGATGCAAACTAAGCTAGAGGTCTTAATTTTTGAAGATATACAAGGCATTATGTGTTTAACCTATTTGGTGGAGTAGTCAACTGGATGGGAAGGAAGTAAGTAGTTATTGCACTATCCATTACAGAAGTTGAGTATTAGAAGCCAATCATGAATGTACAAAAGTGTTATGGTTACAAAGGTTGTGCTTAAATGTTGGTCTCTTATGTAAAATTATGAGGATAGATTGTGATATTCACAATGCAATCTATTTGGCAACGAACCCTATGTATCATGTTTGGATGAAGCATATCAATGTGTAGTATATTTTAGTTATAGAAATGGTTCAAGACAACAAGGTGTTGTTGGAGAGGGTTGATACATTAAATAATATTGTTGACCCATTGATGAAGTCTACTAGTACTAAGAAGTTTTCTTAGTGTTGGAAGTCAATAGGAAAATTTTCTCTTAGTAGCTAATTTTATGTTTGTGATTCCCCCTAGGCAAAATATTCAACAAGTGGGAGAATTTTAGTTATATGTTGTATAATTCTCATATTTTATGCCCCTTATAGACTTTGAAAATTTTTGGGTCCTTTTTTGGGGTGGTTTATTACCCCATGGTTTTATTCCCATTGTATAATCCTTAAATATTTACTTCATAGATTACATGACATTGGAAAATACATAGTTTCCTAGTTAAAACACCACATAACTCTAATGGTGTTACATAAAAAAGGACATCATATTATTAGGGTTAAATTTTACACACCAAGTGACATGATTTATGAACTTATCTAAACCCACACTTACCTATCCCGTGGTGTATGGTTGTGGGTGAAGCATCAGTGACAAGTTTAGTCTTCAAACTGCTTCAAAAAAAATAGTTTATTTTGGTTTCCATTGTCAATAATGCATTATATAAATTGTGTATTGGCCCACATTGGGAATAAAACAACATATATACTTATTTTAGATTTTATATAGAAGAAAAGGCTATATAGGTAGTTGCTACCATGACATTAGATTCCCATTTCATGATCTATTTTCCTTTATCTAGTGTCATTGTGGTATAACTCGATGCTTATAGTTATGTAAGCATGGCATTCTAAGCATGGCATTTGTCGTTAGAGTGATCACTGAAATTCTATATGTTGCACCATTTTATAGTCTTAGGTTTCTTCTTTTGCTTTTTAGGCAATGTATTCTTCCTTTGACAAGGGCAGAAAGGTCATTTTCCTTCTTACTTAGAATTTATCTTGGCTCAAATTTAGAGTTATTATTCTAAAAATTGTCCAAATATTTTGAATCTTATGTGGACTATTCTTGAAATTTTCATGCATCCCTGTGGGCTTCCCCTAAGGAAGAGACACAGAGGATATCCATGTTAATCTAAATGGATGATCTCAACCCTAACTTGTACTTCAATTAGATTTTGTTTAGTTTCTTGGACACTCAAATTGGAAGTCAAAGTAATGAAAGTATTGGTATATTATTGGATAAATTGGTCACGATCTTGAAGAGATTGGGAGAACTTCATAGATTGGTCATTGTAGTTTCCAATAGGGTAATAGGTTTATTTTTAGGCTTCAAAAAAACCATTTTAGGTGTCTATAAGGGTAAGATCAACCTAATGGGTGGTAAAATAGTTATTCCACCATATTTTCAAAAACCAAAAAAACTCTCAGAAAGGAAAATATAATCTTTTCTTAATTAGAAAAAAAATTGACAACCTAGTACGAGCATATTCAATTAAGCCAATTATCTAGGGAATCGACATCTATCTTGTTTTCAAATATAGGAATATCTATTATACCATCCACCAAGGTATAAATCCCTATAAATATCTAACATGGAGAGTCAAAAATTTAGGGCTAGGATCATTCTTTGGGTGACTTTGATAGAATGGATGCCCCTTGGTCATGGTTGTTTAGCCAAAGGAATGCTCAGATTGACGTGTATGCTTACTCATCAATTGTATTCAACTATATGTAATCCAAAACATGGGAATATATGTTGATATCTATATAATTCATGAGCTTCTCAATAAAACAATAGTATAATAATATCCTTATTTACTTGTACCTCGTACGGTGTTTGACCTCCAAATAACATTTGGATTGATGAAATCAAAAAGTCTAAAAGGGTTTGAAGATGTTGTAAGAGTTGAGAGAAGTGATCAATTACCCTATATTTTTACCATGTGTAATGTTTCTCTAATTCATCTTTGTCACTACAAATCTTTCTCTATGAGTTACTTAAACATTGCTAAAGTTGGCACCTCTGGCATCGATTTGTCTACCATATGGGGTCATGGAAAGTGACTAGGATGGTAAGGCAAAAGGTCACATGTTCCAAGACCAAGATTCCTAAATTCAAACCTCATGTGAGTGGGCATACAAAACATAGAGAAGGATTCAGGTGAGAAACAATCTCTAATCCACTAATCTAGGGACTACAATAGACCTAAGGGACAACACATTAAAGAATATTTTAAAGTGTTATGTTAGAAAATATCATATAAATGAAAAATTCCAAAATCAAAGTGTTGAGATAGAGATCACATGTTATAACTATAATACAATATTGTATTGAGAAAGTTATGTGTAATAATCTGAGAGATCAGATGCATCAACTAGTGTATTATTGGATGGTGCCTATTCTCATGTATCAAAAATTAGCTAGAATACATTATTATACAAGTGAAGAAGATGAAGGGATGCTTGAAAGTTATAAGAAACACGTCAACTAACCTTTTATTGGTTTATATTCCATGTTCTATAGTTTTTTGTGATGTCATAAAACATGTATGTTGAACAATGCTAACACTATCGGAGTTGTGGCATAGATTACGATGAATTGGAACTTTTTGGTTTGACCACATGTCTTTGACGTGATGCTAAATTTGTAAAGGTGGCATGTGATTTTTGGTATCTTTGTTATACCACAATATGATCAAAGTCCTAAATCCTCCTAGATTACACTTACACAAATCCTTTATTAGGGTGTTAATAATTATGACATTAGGGTTAATTCCATCTCATTCATTTTAGCAAGAAGAAAGTTGGTTTTAGATAAATCACCAAAGTGCCCAAGACACTCAAAAGCATGTTTAAGATTATGACATCGAGGGAAATGACTTTAGTTTTGGCTAAATGAAAAAGGTCCATTTCTTTGTTTGTGTTTCTCAATTTACAAAGGCTATTAATGCATTGAGTAAATTGAATAATATCAAATGTATGAGACATGTCCAATATTTGTGCCTTAGGATAATGTGTTTTTTGAGAGTGTAGACAAAGAGAGAGATGTATGAATAATAATCATAATTGAGGTGTTGTAGTAGTTGTGTATTTATACCATTATTTGAATAATGGTTGTATCCATTTCATACTTGATGGAATGCAAAATGCATTCATGAAACCACAAGATCATTCCTACACACCATTACCAAAGCTTCAAGAATTTTGACATTGCACATAGAATTAAATTATGCATAATAAAGTCTCAATTATTATCCCAATGACAAAATATAAACATCTGTATCTTTCTCTCTCTACCTCCAGTCTAGGACAAGCACAAGGAGTGCCTAACAAATAGGCAAGGATGGTTTATTCCATGCAACAAATAATTTGTTGCATAAGCTAACGATAGGTAGAATGAAATGTTTTGCACAACCAAAAATGGTTCGTGTAAATATTCCTCACAACAAACCAAATAACAAACTCCCAAAACAAACTTAATTCCTAAAGGAGTGCAAACATGACTAGAAACAAAATTGATTTGGTAAAATCTCAAACCACTAGACAGTGTGAACACACCCACTCCAAAACCCTCCCTTAAGTGCAAAATAGGGAGTGAGAAAAGAGAAATTAAAGAGACTAATGGGTCCTAATAACTAGGCTTGATCAGGTACCCATGTACAAATCATAATGAAATATAAAGTGTCCCTATGGTAACCAATCCATCTTACCAAAATAGATGGATGTCGAGTCACTGTAATCACTAAGTCAAATAGGAATTGGTACTCTGTACAAGGTTCACTTTGTTAAAAACATTGATCATAAACTACAGAATAAGAGTTACTATAAATGAAATGTATCACCTCAAGGTACCCAAAAACTAGTAGAACCATAGTGAGAGTGAAGAAGATAACATATGCTGCAAGGCATCCCAAGAAGCACAACTCAAAAAATCTCAACACAAACTTGCAATAAGTACACTTGATGGAATGAATCCCATCAAACAAAAGATGCACTCAATCAACTACCTCCAAAAGAAAAAGTGGTGTGCCAAGGGCTATCAAGAAACACAACACCTAAAGTAATATGTGCACACCACCCCCTAACCCCTCCCCCTCCCACCCCCATAATGTTGAAGTAAGTGTAGTAACTCAAACAATGTATCTATATGAGTGGGCCAATCCTACTACAAAATAATGAAATATTGACACTGGGTTGCACCAGACTAGCTACTCTTCAGAGGGAGATCAAACTCTACAACAAATATCAAGGATACTATCAACATCAAAGGTATAAATACAAATATCTTAATAATATATCCCTATTGGTGATGGGATAGTTAACAATTGAAGAGTAAAGTGCTCAACATGGAGCATACAAACATGAAGAAAAAGACTCCATGACTCTTAGTGTGACCATAAATAAAGGTCCTATATAACAATAATATCACTAAGTGATGAAAAAAGTCTACAATGCAATCAATAGTAGATGATATCTATGAAGTGAGAGATGTAGGCTCCAAAAAACACATCTACCTAACAAAGACCTCAAATATCCAAGGAGCATCAAAAGGTAGGAGGAGCAATGTGTGGTCGAAGAAGCTGAGTGGTGGAGGAACTTCGCCTGTAGAGTCCTCTCAAAGAACGTTGTTGATGTCACCAAGAGTGATCATAAATCCACCCTAAATGAAAATGAATAATGGATGAATATGCCTACATATGTGTGGGTGCAAAGTCCATAGTAGAAGAATGTGAGGTAACATCCAAAGAAGTGTTAGGTAGATCATGTCTAAATATTATAGTCTCAGGTTTCTTAGGCTTGAGTCAAGGTGCAGAAGAGCCCATATGTAGCTAATAATATTCATGAAGAGTGGAGTGAACAAAATTTGGAGCTCTATCAATAGATCCCAATGAATATGAAACACCTGCATCATAACCAAGGCCATGCCAATCAATCCACATAATAGGTTGGATAGGGTGATCAATGCCCTATACACGCTTCCCAATGTTGACAAGTTTGGTAGTGTGACCCATGGGATGAAGCATATAGGAGCTAAATCCAATGGTATGTTGCTAAAAAAAATCAAGCATATGTGTAGGTGAAACTAGAGTGGGATGTGCAGAGTGTGCAACAACAATAGGCATAAAAGTATCATCTATAATAATAGGAGCAACATGAACAATGGGCTACTTAGAATCTGGTATATCACACTATAAAAGTGCATCAAGTGGATTTGTACCAGATTCAATACATGACAAGGTATTAAACTGATGATGCATGCCAACAAGTTTCTTCTACATAGAACATATGAGGGCATAATTTCCATGAACCAAGGAGCACAAAAGAGAATTATGCATCATGAGTTTCTTATTTTCTTCCTGAAGTGATAGGAATGAGGACATAGGATCAATGAGTTTCTTAGGGCATGGTAGGGTACTGTCAATAGTCATACCAAAATAAAAAATAGGAGAAACAACCACTATATCAAAATGTGCATCAATAGGTGGAGGAGGTGAAGGTACCTCATCCAAGTGACCACCAATGATTAAATTTGCATCATAAGTAGTAGGAGGAAGTGGTATCAATGTCTTATCCTTAGAAAATGTGTCCTCACTAAAAATGGAAAGAGCACAAGAACTAATAGGAGGAGATGAAGATGCCAAAGTGTTCTCATGCAAATCATTGTCAATAATTACACCTGCATAAATGGGATAAGATGGTGGAGAAACAATGTCACCAACAGATAAATCCTCACTATGAGAGGAAGGTGAATGAAGAAGAACATAAGGAGGTAAAGTGACCTCATCAAACAATGCTGAAATAATATCCCAAGCTCCTTTAGGTGATGTGGCATGCTCAATATGAGTTTGCAAACTATCAAAAACATGGAGGCGAATAAACAAAAGCACCTCCTTTTGTAAGGGTGCAAGCCATATAATATCATCCTCATCTGTAAATATGAGAAATTCACCAATAAAAACTCTCCACAATCCTTTCATCTATAAGTGCATCTGCATTTTGGTTTTTTAGGTGTAGTTTGAATAACTAAGGGGTTTAATTGTATGAGAATCCCTATCTAAAGATAGAAAAAAACAAAAATTGGTCAAAGAGGGACGTTAGTTACCATTGAAAATCCATCTGCAAGTACAACAAGTGGCACAAAAGAATACAATGCACACTAAAAGGGACATTGGTTACCACCAAAAATGCATCATGTGTACAATTCACACCAAAAAATGAAGTTTTTTTGTGAAGGGATCTAACCACCTATCAGATCGGACCTCATCTTCCATCTTCGACTAATGAGAGAAGGTGTGTGTCAAAACAATAATATAATGCCCTTATTAAATAATTGTACACCATTTGTTTAAAAACATATGCCACCACTTTAAAATGTTATCCCACAATTATATATAAAATTAGCCCCTTAATTATAAATGGCTGTCACAAATAAGATGGCCCATTTTTTGAAAAGCTTCCCCCTTAAATTTTATACAACTTGGACAAAAAAATTAATCACCAATTTGTAAAATATCAGTGCTTCCACATTAAAAATGATAGCCCCATAAATAAATTGCACCACTTAATAATAAGTACCAAATGACCGCATTGAAGTGAAAGGGGCTCGAACTCCTCACAATCTCTATAGAAAGTTTTGATTAAAAAGTTCACTAGCCACTGGGCAAAAAAGACTTTAGCTTTTAGGGCTCATGATTTTACCTTTATCTCCTCATCATTTCAAAAGGTAAATTTTCAAGAAAAGATGTATGGAGAGGGTCGAACCCTAGACCTTCCAATTCAGAGATTTAATAGACACTAATAACTGTGCAGATTGATATCTTTCTTTTGGATTTTGAATTTTGAATAATATGAAAATTAAACTCACACTTATAACCATGTGAGGGATAGAGCACAAACTGAGGTTGTTAGGATGCTGAGTTCAAAAAAGGTTCAGGTGTTGTAAGAACCAAAAACAAAGTCGATCAATGTATTGGAGACCGAGATCTTGATCTGATGACATATCCAAAGAAAAAACCGTCTATTTCAGCAACCAGAATTAGCTCCATGGAGAGAGGTCGATGATACACTGATTCATGGTCTCAAACGATTCAAATCAAAATCTTCATATAAAATGAATCAAGTCAACAATGCTCGATTCAAAAACTTTGATCTTGCTAGATAAAGGCATAAATAGGTGTACGACCATCACAAAAAATGGAATGCACTAAGGTTCAAAAAAAAAAAAAAAAATCAATAAATGAACCCAGATTGAGTAATGGCTACAAGATGCAGCTCTGATACCATGATGGAATGCAAAATCTATTCATAAAATTGTAGGATAACCCCTGCACACCATTATCACAACTTCAAGTATTTTGACATTGCACACGTAATTGAATTATGCACAATCAAGTTTCCATTATTGTTTCAATGACAAAATGCAAACATTTGGTGCTTTCTCTTTACCATTTGGCTGGGAGAAGCATAAGGAGTGCTTAATAAATAGGCAAGGGAAGTTTGTTCCATGCAACAAATAATTTGTTACACAAGTTAACAATAGGTGGAATGACATATTTTGCACAACCAAAAATAATTCGTGCAAATATTCTTCACAACAAACCAAATAAAAAACTCCCAAAACAAGCTTAATACCTAAGTGAGTAGGAACACGACTAGAAACAAAACTGGTTTGGTAAAAACCTAAACCACTAGCCAGTGTGAACACGTCCACTCCAATAGTACTATATATATTAGATTGAATAAAGAAGTCAAATCAACTTTAACGAAGCATTCTTTCTTTACAACTCATAAAATTTCTAGCATTAAAGAAAATTTTGTTACCAAAAAAAATCTCATAATGAAACAATATATAAAAGAAGTTGTTGAAATAACTAAGTGCCCAAACAATCTAAACAAGAACAAGTGTCTTGGTTTAGAACATACTTAGAGCCCTATTAGACCATCTTAAAGAGAATACAAGAAATGAACTTTGATGTGCTTTAATTAATCATTAAAAATAATGACTAATTAAATTTTATTTTGAAGTTCATAAGGACTCACATTAAATTCTATTCAATTCTTTCCAATTATTCATTAGCATGGGATACTTTTCATTAATGCTCATGATATAAACCAGTTGTAATGAGTTATCCATATTAGGAGTTCAAGATTTGTAATCTTTCATCATTGTCATCCTAATGATGGGTCCATATGAAAATGATCATCCAATCAGCTTACATGATGCCTAAGAGACTGATTGTCATTATATTATGGAATTTACTCATATTATTTTCCAAAACAAATACATTACTCTATCCATAGAAAGCTACATCATATGCTATTTGTTTTTGCATAGTGGTCATGCTATACAAAAACTGATCACAGATAATAAAATAATGCAACTGGAGTTAAAATGGGGCTCCCAACCCGCCGCTTCCAACCACATTCACCATTCTTTATGGTTTTCAGAAAGGCAGAGTATTCAACCCTGCAGCTGCCATGAATAATTGGCATCAAAAATATAAAAAAATGGATCCTATGATACTATGATCCATCGTAACAGAAAATGAGAAGAACATGTGGGTACCCGTGTTTAAACGTACCCACCACCTACGCCGTGCTGTGTCGTTATGACCCAGATTGTCCAGTTTTTCAATAAACCAGTTAAACCTGGTCAAAAACAATTCATGTAAATGAAAAATTGGCTGTTTTTTCAAATTGGTTGTGGGTTTTTGCCTGTAAACCCCTTCAAATTTTATTTTTTTGGGTTATTTTTTTTACTTTTAAGCAGTTGGTAAACAAATTCTCAGACTTTTCCGAGCGTTTGCAGAAATCTAACCAGAGATTTTGTGATCATCAAATTAAGCACAGTAATACGCATTCGACATTGCTTCTTAGACGTAGGGTTAGAATTAGGGTTTATATTTTTTACATTTTACTAGGCATAGGTTTAATTTTTTTTTCTATTTTTTTAAGTGTATTAAAGGCTGCTAAGGTTATATAATTTATTATTTTTTGGGTAAACTTAAAGGTTCAACCTGCCGTTATATTTTTATTATTTTTTATTAACTTTAATAGCAATAAGTATGAATGTGTTTTTGATTTCAGCGTATATATCATCGTGCTACGAGAGATAATTTGCATGACTTCTGCTTCTAGTTCACATATCTAGTCATGGCTTCCTTAGAGGCTATTTGAATTTTGTAATCTCTAATTTTGTTTCGTATATGACTTTAGAGCAATGAGTTTATGACAATATGTACTCTAACACTGAAAATTTGGTAATTAATGAGAACTCCAAAGTAATTGGCAACATTGAATCTTTATTTATGTTTTATAAACCAAGTTTGGATTTTATTTCTCTTTTGCCATGTTTTTCTCGTTTTAAACCCTTGTGATTGAAATCAATTTATGCTTTCAATTTTCCATGTTGTTGTCATGTAATTGTAATGTTAATATGCTATGATCCTTATATACTCTACTATCATCTGCTATTGATGGAAACTATTCTCTATTACTCCTCTCCTACACCTTCCTTATCATAGTTGTCTACATCAACTGGCTTCAAATTCGCTGCATCCCAGGTCGGCTCTATTTCAAGAATTAGCAACTTCAAGAGCTCCTCCACTCCCACATTGTCTTCCTTGAGCTCAAGTGAAAAATTTGTGTCAATGTTACACTTGGAGCAAATAGCCCCATTAATTTTATCCTTCTTTATCATCCTTTTTGTTGTGGTTTTAAAAAACATCCATATCTTATCCATCATCATTATAACGCCGTTCTCCATTTGTTTAATATCCTAACATATGGTCAATATAATGTTGAAACAATGCCCCCCCCCCCCCCCCACAAAATATAGAATTGCCTTTCAGAGTGCACAATGAAACAACGTTTAGGGCCTACTATACAATGCATCTCCATAATCAACTACACAAGGTACTAATAACTAATAACCATATTGGTTCACCTCAGACACTTACCTAGGAATAAACACCACTAGGAAATGTCGTAGAGAAGTATGTTTGCCTTAGAATGATATGTTGTTCGAAGGGGTATTAGTATGTGGATCCATATTGATAACCATTCGAAATTGCAAAGGCACTTGCCCTCTCTATCGGACCATCTAAAAACCTTTAACCCTACCTAAGTGTATGATTACCCATGCGATCATGGTTTAATAGCTCAAGAGACTGAATAAATCATTTGTGCATAGGATATCAATAATATTACAGCTAGCATCCCTATTATTCCATTTGACAATGCTAAGAACATTAAGCATAGAATTAAGCATATCAAATAATGTCTTGTTAGACATTTGTTATGTATGCAAATAAGATAAAATGAAGTACAATGCTTAAGCACAAAGGTCCAAAATGATCAAATAGAAAAATACATCTCACTAGCTTGCTTAGGCCAGGGCTTATCACATTGTGAGATCAACCAATGGATATTCTAACCCACTACCAAAACCAACACAAAAAAATCTAATCAGTTACCATAACTGTTTGGGATTCACCCAAGCAAGGACCAGTCCTTGTGCTACCCCCATTGGATCACTATACCATGATCCATCTTCCTTGGGGATTATTGCACCATCATTCCCTTACTTGCCAAAGGTCACACATAAAGATATAACTCCATTATAAGAGGATCATTCCTCATTAAATTTAGATGAGCCAAAATATACTTAGTTCAAGTGGATGCCATCACATGAGTGAGTATCCTAGTGAATAAACATGCAACTGGCATTAGGAAACTAATTACTTCTCATAATATAGATATACCATCTTGTAAGTCAGTAATAGGGGTCTTACATCGATATGCTACTTACTTGTCTTTTGGTTATAATATCATGTTATTGTATAAAACATAGGAGTTCATGCCATTTAATTAATTTGTGTATGCCTATGTAAGAGTACATTACTTAAGTAATTTTGTCCATTGCCTTGAGTGACCATTAAGGAAAACTATGATATAATAGCTCATAACTGAGGTGGAATATTAAGCCATGTATCATAGTGCAAGCATTATAGTTCCAGACAATATACATTTGATCTTCATCCCATTTTTGGGATTAATTGCCATTCACAAGGATTATTCAAATTTTAATGATCACAATATAAGGCATAGCAATAAATTCGTTGCCAAAGGTATGCTTATAAATTTTAAGCACACACATCCATCTATAATTCCAAGTCCATATGTCTCATAAATGCATTAATAACATTATAACCAACCTTCCATTAATCAAAGGATGAATTAGGAATAGTCAAAATAATAAACTTATTGAAAACTTGCCAATAGTTTATGATGTTACATTATCTTTATTGGTAAGAACCACAACCAATAATACAGACCCATATAGAGAAGGTCATTAATCAAGCATTATTTCATTGCATAAGCAATGAAAATAAACTCACTTAAAATGATACCACAATCATCAAACATCCATTACCATAATAATATTACCTTGCTTTTACCATCAAGGAAAATTGATTGCATAAACCAATTACAACAACTTGTTTCAACCAAAGTTATAGACATGCTATGGGCCATAAATTCAATTAACAATGCCTCACATTAGCGTTGTCATTTGATCAAAATGAGCTAATAAAAAAGCTGAAATATAACAAAGAAGTAAGCATTTATTGTCCATAAGGCATTCCATTATGTTAGTCATGATTTTCAGGTGAAACATACACCACATAACCTCCATATATCTAGGCATAACCCAAATTTGTACAATTGTACCTTAGTTTCTTAGTTCATCATAAACCATGAATTTATGAACTCATAAAACATCATAATAAAAATAACATCAAGGAGTATGCATCTATCATACAATAGGCTACATGCTTTGTTTATGGCTATCGATTTAAGCCCAGGTTTCACATATCATGAACGTGTTTTAAAACAACAATACCATTCAACGCAATTAGATAACATCGAGCTCTTGTCATAAACAATAAGTAAATATATATATTAAATTGGCATTCCATGTAGTAAGAATGTCACTAGATTATATATATATATATATATGGATTGTTTTATGGTATGTTGAAAACATTGTAGAGGTTTTCAATTTCTTTGATGAAGTTATATATATATATATATATATATATATATATATATATATATATATATATATATATATATATCAAAGAAATTGAAAACCTCTACAATGTTTTCAACATACCATAAAACAATCCATATATATAGCTTGCTTCCATTTGGATTTAAAGGCTATGGACAATATAGATACTATTGTTCCTATATTACTTTTTACAAATTCATGATTAATTCACATCAACAAGTATATTGCTATGTTATCCTAATGTTTATACAACAACATATAAATGTTATGCATAACTTACTATAATCAGGAATTATAATTGTTGTTTTAATGTAATAAACAGAATCTAGCATATATGCATATCAAAAAGAATAATCACAGTTGATTAAATATTTAAACCAAGTTACCACCATAAATAATGCCACCAATAACAACATCATATACAATATTTTCATTTCGACATAATAAATGTTACAAGACTACATAATGTCAAAAAATGAAACTGGTACATAAGATGAACAACCAACTATAATCCAACATGTCAACCAATAACCATGTACCAACTAACACATTCAAGAAACATCTTACCACACAAAATCTTGGTGCATCAACAGAAGAGAGTGAATACAGTAGGGAGAATAGCCCTCAAAACCAACTCTCTAAGCTCAATCATCGGTGGCCTTTACCACCTCAACCATCAACTAGGTAGAGAGTTTCAACAACCAGATACTCGAGCGAGGTAAGAGGTATACAAAAGATACTGAACCACTAATAAAGACATAAAAATAGTCAACAAAGGATGAGAGAAACAATGCAGTCAACATAGAACCATAACACTCAACCGATCCAATTGGTTTGAGTAATACCTAAGACATACCTTAAATCTTTATAGAAGATGATTTACACCGTAAATCAAGATCTATTATATCTATTTTTTAAGATAAGATACTCTAGCCAAGTCTATTGCTCAGCCCAAGAGGCTTACCCGAGTGTAAATGGATTAAACAAAAGGGGTTCGATCCACAACAATCAAATCAACTCAATTGAGTAAAAAATAGGAATACATATCATTCCTTAATAGAAAATAAACTTGGCTTGGCTTAAAAATAGCCATGTACAACCAACATTTAATCCCTTCGAATACTTAAACAAATCCAAAACCAAAAAAAATGCATTATCATTTTAATAAAGTGGAATAAAATAATGTATTGTCCATAACTAATAACTTAGCTTAATTGGTTGGAAAAAAACCCACTCCAAACAATAGGAGTAAAAATAGGAGAGTACACTCAACAAAGATAAATCACTTTTATTATAACCCAAAACTTAAAATCTATAAAAGAGATATGCATAGTAGAGGGTATGGCAACAAGTGATAGCCAAAGATTTTTGAAGCATGAACATAGTCATAAATTAGGAAGACATCAAAGCTTCCAAAAAATCTATTCTCATTTGCATATAATATTTTGAAAAACAAGTTTATACATGATCATATAGAAGGAAAGCATTAAAGCTTCAGAAAAATAAGTTCTTATTTACATGTGATATCTAACAAAACATTATCAATAGAAAACAAGCCCATAATAACAAACCCCAATTAGGTGTTGTAATTAACACTGCTAGTTATGTAGGAGACTACATAAGATATCTAGCAAAACTCAATAATGATTTAATAGAAAGTAGACCTATCAATAGAAAGCAATCCCATACGAAGAGACCCAATTGAACATTATGATTAAAATTCTAGTTAAGCTAGTTTGGAGGCAATGCAAGTGTTCTAGTTAATACTTGAACCTAGAATAGGTGCCTAATTTGACAAAAACCCATGATTTAATTCTTTTACTTTTTAACAAATGTAGATCCAAAAATCAAAGCCCAAATAAAATATTATAGTGTTCAATAGTAAACGTAAACCCATGATTTACAAACTCTCCTTCAACTTGGTCAAATGTAGACATAAATTCAAAGGCCAAATAGTTTAGGTGCCCAACAAGAATAAATGGGTTTAAATCGATTTTGGCCATTATAAATTATCTATTTATTTTTCAACAAAATGCCTAATTACAAGGACCCAAATCAGTTACTTTAATTTTTAGTTGCATTATTTATTTGAAATTAAAGTATAGGCTACCATGGTGAAATTTGTAGCCTACTCTCTACTTCCCCCTGGCTGCCTTCCTTCCATAGTAGGCTACTCTTCTTCCTAGCCAAGCTCACCCCATGAAAACCCCCTAGGTGTTGGCCTAACAAGACACCAAATCCTCCTCCTTCCCTCCTACCCTATACAACCCCTCTAGGGTTTCAACCTAGCCAAGAGTCTTCCCCAAAAATGGGCAAAGTGTAGTATCTCCCCCATGCTAAGTGCCCAGCAAGGGTTTCAACCCATCCCCCATACATGCTCTAGAAAGGGGTGAAAATGACAAAAACTTCTTGGGGCAAGTCAACGCAGCCAAGCATAAAGATGCAACAAAATTAAAATAAAATAATGATTAATAATTCCTTGGGTCGATCCACCTTAAACAACAAATTATTAAAATAATATTAATTATCAAAATCAATAAGGTAGACAACAATCTCAGGGCCTTCAATTGATCAATAATAGTAATAAACAACAAAGTTCATAATATAATAATTAAAAAAATCATATGGTTGATCCATAATAGTCAACAAAATTGTTAAATAAACTAATTGACAAAATCATTAAATCGGCTATTAATAAAAATAAACAATAAAATATTTTAAAATTATAATAATTATCAAATCCTATTAGTCTACCCAAAATTGATAATAAAAATATAAGCAAAATCATTAAGATAATATTTAATAAAAATCATAATATTGGTTAAAGCTCCTAGCAAGCTAATTACCCATGAAGGGGGTTACTAAAAATGTTTACCAAAGTTAAGAGACCCATACGAGTCTAGTCGAATACAAACCAACCAGGGTATTAAGATAAACCACTTCATTATGGCTTAGTAATTAAATATCAACACCACCAATGGGGAATGACCAACACATGAAACTATGCATGAGAATAACTCCAAACAAGGAACCATGACAACACACACACACATAAAATAAAGTAAGACCAATAAAAGATGAAAATAAATAATGCAATAGAAATATAAACAATGGTGGCTCAGTATCACATCATACATATTATACCTATCGGAGTGACTTTCGACTACTTGTTTGCCCCTTGAGTATACCCGAGATGTCCAAACACATCATTAAGCCTAACTCATGGCTTGGTTCTTGCATCCTCTAAATAAGACATCAACATTATCGAAATGATGTCAATATAAATAATAATCAACAATGAATTCAAAACGGATTATTAAACATGAAATAATAAATTAAGCATAGTCATCTATAGTTGTAAAGGGACTAAAGTCAATATTGATCACTGTGACCTCGAGCATGCCTTGTGAACATAATCAATAACTGTAAGAGTAATCAATATCAATTCAAATCAATAAAACATGCTAAAGCAATAACATACAATAACCTAACTAAATTGAAGCAACATATATAACAAGATAGAATGAATCCAATGTAAGTAGTATATAGATATCGGGATAAAGTGAAACTAGTATAAATGTCAACCATGATATAGCATAATCACAAAAACTACTGAGATATCTCGTATCTCAACCATCTAAAATAGAACCAACATCAACTATCATTAGTCCAAGTGTTATCAAAACATGCTAAAATAAGCTATAATCAAATATCTGTAATAGGCTACAAGGTCAATTTGTGACATCCTCCACTCTTTAAAAAGGAGTCGTCCTGATGACTATCAATAATAAAGAACAATATTCTCTAAAGATATCCAACTAAACCAATTATCACTGCTTTACAAAATCTCCACCCGATGAAGGGTGGTAATGCCTCAACCTTATCTTGTTGGAATTTCTATTTTCTGCCATTGAGATAGCCACATTTTTCATTTCATTAAGCCAAGTAATGACCTCCTTCTTGCCTTCATGTGACCTTTATGACACTGACATGGAAGAAAAACACTTATGCAACACTATTACATCAAAATATTACACTAAATATTCCAATGTGGTTGGAACTTTTCCAATCTCATGCCTTAAAAGGCCAACAATTACATTATAATTCACCAAAACTAGCTACCAATAGGTTTAACAAACCAAATATGCCCTTCTTAAACAATAAAATCTCATGGCAACAATGTTAATTTCATTACAACATTGTTGTTATTAACCATTCTAACCATTTATGAAGGCGGTTAATTAAACATAATATAAAAAAAAGATTCTAAAACACAACAGATTACACTTCTATTAATTTTTTTTCCAATAAAAGTGCTATCAACACTTTCAAGCAGAAAAATACAACCAAATTTCAATAAGTTATAAATTGATTATATAACTTAGATTAGCAGTTTGAATATAAAAACTTTATCAAGGTTATTAATCTCTTGGTGTCAACGCACATGAACTTGCAACATGAGGTCAATGATTGCAATCATCCAATTCAACTAATTGTAACCAAATTTTAAATTAAGAGTGGAATATTTTACTAAAATATATGCCACATGCATAATCTTAAAAATATTTATTACAAAATGCCATTTTACAAGGGTAGTAATCAATACTATTATGGTTACTCTACTACATCATTGACCATTCATGGGTTAGTGCAGTGTCCTGCACCAATCACACTAAACATCGAATAAGCTATTCCATGCATCACATGCAACTCAAAGGCTTAAAAACTGTTCTGCAACACACGTGATCTCACATGATGGTCTAGAGATACCAATCCCACCATCCAAAAATCAGCCATCTGAGGGTATTACCCAACTTCTATCACTCTATCCAAGAGTCAAGTGGGTATTGTTGATGTTATAGATTTGCACCCTACTTGAGGAGGGGATTGTTCATATTATCCTACTCAAATATAGTCCAACATGAAACTAATTCTAGGTTTTGGGTATCCTAATAATGAATAAAACCTCTGAAGAAAGCCAACTTACTTCTGGATTTATCACCTAACTAAACCTAAACTAGCACTTGCTTGGAAAATGGAAAGAGACATTGATAGTAACTTATAAAGCATGTAAAAGAGGTGATGTACTAATGACTTTATCACTCAAACTCACACAATACACAATATGAGATACTTTCAAGACCAAAGAATATTAATTTCACATAAATATTTTAGAATAAGGCATTAATCAGTTATCAAATTATCAAGAGAGGGTAGATATCCACTTTCAAGTTAGATAATAAACTATAAATTGCACTTATAATGACCTATAATAACTACTAGGCACTTTCTGAAGGTGAAAAAAACTCAAACATAAACAAGGAACATACATTCACTTAACCACAGTACATGAATTCATGAAACACACTTCAATCTAGCTTAGAAAAGGATGGAATTCAATCTTTATTGCATCAAAAAGGTGTCACAGTATAAATTATGGCAGAGTCTAATCATACCAAAAAAGAGGGATCCATTTTAAGGATTGGAAACTTATATTTATAAAAAAGAAAAAGAGAGAGAGAGAGAGAAATATGTTAATTGAAAAAGGCCCAACCACTTTCGATGGATTAATATTCTCAAGGATACTAAGTCATGGTCTTATCAAGAAGGCACAAATTCAAAGGCTTTGAAAAAGAATTGAATGCTCACTTGATCTTTATCCAACTGTCAGGTCTCCTTCTTAGAACTCTATGTCAATATTTTTTTGAACTGCTGACAAGGACCATGTCTTGGAATTGGCAGAATTATGACACCTCTGCTTTGGGTGGCCAATTGTATCTACTCATTGAAAAGTGATCTTAATGATAGGTGAGACACATCTCTCTATGATCACATTTATATCTTCATTTTTTCCAACTCAAACATGGGTCCATTTTATAGACAAAAAACCAATCTTAGATCATTGATTTTCACACAATCACAATATTCATAGAAAAATTGCAAATTGCTTCACCTTGCTTCACAAATATTGACCTCTATATAAGGTCCAAATGACCTATTTTACCTATATGGAGCTCTTCTAGTAATGTTTGGTCCTACTGGTTCCATCAGGATCATATCCAAGCTCTGGTTCTTTTGCATTTACATGCCTGAGTCTAAAATTACCCCATTGACTTTCATTGAAAATGTCTAGGTTTGCCTTTATTTAGTTGGCCATCAAAAAATGACTCAGCCCATTTCAGTGTGCCCAACTATATTTATTCATATTGTTCCCATAGATTCTATTGACTTATTGACCCATCTTAATCCATTGATCACCTTTTCATGATTGAATGCGTGTCATTGATCTACGTTGGCTCATTAACCTACCAGCCATTGCTCACCATTGGATCTTCTATAAAATCAAACATGAATTGTTCATTTAGCTCAAAACCATCTCTTTGTTAGTATATTCACACCATTAGATCCTAGCTTGATGAACTTGCATCATAGGATCTTGTCCAATTGCATCTCTTTAAGGGCTTTAACCCAGGAACCTTTCGAATTGTTTGACTCCAGTGTGGATCGATACATCCCATGTGTAAATGTGAGGGCTCCCATAGACCGTTATATCTTAACCAAATTTAAACCTTTTAAGGACCTTTTTAACCCAAATAGTTACTTGTCATGGCCTAAATTTGACAGTTTTACAAACGTCTTATTGACTTCTTGACTTCACGTGTGTCACTAAATCTTTACTTGAATTGAACGTAGACTGTCGATCTTGAACCCATTTGAATACAAATGACTATTTTCCATGGCTTGAACTTTGACATCTACATGAATGCATTTGACATCTATGCAATCGTCATTGTATATTTGAAAACCAACAATCATCTTCTATGCTTGAATTTGACACTTGCAGGGCCATCTTAGACTTTTTGAATTCAAATAGCTATTTCCTGTAGCCTAAAATTGATGTTTGAGTAACTATTTGGATCACAAATTTCATGGGCTATTTCTTTCAGACCTTTTTTTGGACATTTTGTGTGGGGCACCTCCCTTAAAAAAATCCTTTGGAACCCTTAAACTGGACCATTTTCTTGAGAAATGATCCTTCAAGAAAATTATATAGGGCACTTTGTCAAGAGAACAACCCCTCAATATTTTGTCTATGGTACTTGTTGTCCCCAAAAAATGACTTCTCATTTTTGGGACAACATATGAACTATTTTGGCCCTGCAAGACCAAAATCGTTCCTCCCCTTTATAAAAATTTGTTCTGAGCTTTCAAATTCCTCATTTTTCAAGCCTTTTTAGTAAAGGGATTAGCAAGTTCAAAGATTCAAAGGCTTCTGCAGGCGAGTCCAATCAGAAGAACTAGTTTCCAACACTTAGTCATCTTTAGGATTAGTTCAGCGCCTTGGCTCTATAAAAAATGTCTCTCAGTGAGCATCTAAGCAAGGATTGAGCCATTGAACCATTTAACCTTGAACCATTTTGTTTCATCAGTTCAATGATCAAAAGGTTCAATGCATTTGGTTCAAAAGGATATCAAAGGGACTTAGCCAAATAAATGGAATGAACCGTTGAACCTTGAACCGTTTCAAAGTTCAATGGTTCACGGGTTCAAAGGTTCAAAGGCTACCTCAGTTAAGGAAAGAAGCACGGGCAAAAGCAAGAGTCAAGTGGATGCTACCAAGTGTCATTGACTGAGCCCATTATACTTTATTTTGGGGAAGTGGCAGAAGCTACCACGTGTCCCTTAAAGAGGTTGGTGGAAGCCAACAAGTGTCATCATCTGTGAGAGCTTAACTGAGCCCCAAACATTTCTATGGTGTTGCAAAAGCCCAAGAGTGGAAAGTGCCAAGTGTCAATGATGGAATGTTTCAGTATGATGCAGTGAAAGATGCCACATGTCCCTGAAAAAGCGGGGAAAGATGCCATGTGTCAAAGGATGGGCACCCTCAAATGCAAAGACAGAGAACCAAAAGGAGGGGACTTCCTTCAAACAAATTGTCTTTAGGAATTCCTTCGAACATTTTGTCCGAAGGAAATATAGGGACCAACAGCCCTCCGAAGAAATTGAAGCTCGAAGGCCACCTGGAAGATCCTGAAGGGCAGATACCCTTGCGAGGGGGACACTCGACACACATGAAACAAACCTTTTTCAAGACCTCGAAAGGCATGTTCCCTTCAAAAAAGGTTGAATCATCAAAGCGCAATGGAAGCTACCAAGTATCGTGCACTGAGACACAGTTTCAAATGAAGCTTCAAAGTGTGGAACTCACCACGTGTCCCATCCCAATGCAACGGAAGCTGCCACGTGTTTACATTCGTGCCTCCAGCCTTTAACAGTTTCAAAGATTATTTTGATAATCTTATTTCAAAGACACAGATGTTGCCACATGTCCTCACCTGCGTCATATCAGAATGATAGGCCCGTGAACATCAAATTCAAAGCAACTGGCTAGCCGTTAACCTTCAATCGAGGAAAGACCCGCGAATGCCAAATTGGCTGCAATTAAGTGTCTATTGATTGTTGCAGACTCAAAAGGTGAACCCAGATGCATCCAAAGAGCCTAAGGCCGAGACAAAGAGAAGGAAGAGATAAAGAGGGAAACTCAACAAGAGTTATTTCCAGTAGGCAAAGTAGTTCATTGGGTAGATATTTGGGGCCTCCAAACATTGAAAGCATCGTCTGTTTGTCCCCTTTGAGATAAAAGTTGAATAGACAATTGCATGGCTAGCAGGTGATGGAATGAGTGATTCAGGCTAAGGAGTAGACAAAGGAGATGAACCAGCACGCCACAGTTAAAGTAGCCACCCTGCTCTAGCATGACAAAAACCAAGAATGCATCCAAGGCATTAATGCACCAAATGGGTTACTCCATGGAAAAAAGTGCCAAGCCTCTCTTTGCCTTTATATAATGTAATCTTTTGTATCATTGGGGCAAAAAATTTCATTTTTACAGGAGCGAAACTCTGCCTATTTGAAAGAAGATTGAGACTTTGAGCTCAGATTGTAATTTCATTTCATTTTATTTAAATGAGAAAGTAAGTTATTTGTAGACTTTGTGTTGTTTTGGCTAGTGCTAATTTAGAAAATTGTTCTTATGTTTGTTTCCTAGAAGCATTCTTATTTATTTAATTTGACAAGCAGAATTAGTGAAGGTAAAAAGGGAGGTGTCCTGAAGCCAACTGTGAGAAGACTTTGTGCTCTCACAATTGTTTTCAGCGTGTCTTTTTCCTTTTCTTTCTATGTTGAGGATTCTGGGATGACTTTGTACCCCCATTATCCTTTGTGTTATACCCTTTGGGTAGTTGAGGTGGAAACTTTGTGTTATGCTTCATCCTACTGGTTACTGCACCCTTTATCACCAGTTACTTTTACTACCTAAAAGAAACTCCTATTATTTCCTGCAAGAAGACTTTTGAAAGAAGAGAAGTGCCTTCAGTGTTTCCACTAGGATTTTTCTCCTTTGTGTGTTAACATCATCTCTGAAAGAAGAGAGATGGATGATGTATTCTACCCCTGAGTGTTATTTTCTACTTATTTATATATAATATATATTGCTGCATATTTAATAGGAAACCTCCCCTTGATGAGAGGAGAGATTTGTCCCCATTGGATGTGGTAAACCTACAACTGTGGATGACCAATCTCCCTATGTTGTGGTGATAGGAACTATTTTGGTCACCAGTTAGCTAGCTGACAAAATATTCACCCAATGGTTTTTGGCGACTCCGCTAAGGACACAGTAATTTTGTGTAATTTGGAATCTCAAGTTTCAGATTGAAACATCACCTGTGTCTTACCCATTATCATTATAACCTTATCCATGCATTCTGTTGTGGAAGAATGAACTACTCCAGTGCTTTCCCATTGTTAATTTTTCCTCCCCAACCTTGCATAACAGTTTTTGGCGACTCTGTTGGGGAAGAACGTGCAGTTTAAAGTCTCAAACTTCAAGCTAAAGCAGATCCTATTCTTTTCCATTTTTGTTCTGCAATCTGGCAACTCCATGTTATACCAAAGGCCAAAAATCTCAAGGTGTTGTTGACCCTACTTTTGAGTTGGTACAGCAGAGTGATTTTGAGTTGTTTCCTCCACAACCTCACCTTCGATGAACTAGGAATCTTCCTCCTAGCCCTACTAGGCCACCAACACAAGGCAGAGCTCCTTTTTTTGATGCTAGCCAAGCTTTGCCTATCCACCCTCCACCTGGATTAGTGATCCTACTTTTACATAATCAAATCATGGCTCAAGGCCCCTGGGGTAACTCTTTTGGTCTACTGAATTTAACTCCACCTCTGCATGAGCTTCCACACAGTTCAAGAAAGAATTTAACTAAGTTCTTTGGTGATGGGAAAGTTCACCCTGATGAACATATTGCTACTTTCAGCATATCTTGTAGCATAATAGGGGTGGAATTTGAAGACATAACAATCAGGCTATTCATGGAGACGCTACAAGGCACTACTGTAGACTGGTTCTACCACCTACAGGCTAGATCAGTGACCGACTAGGATACACTTAAAGATAAATTTGAATCTGAGTTCAAGCCTGCAAAAGATGCACATGCCTTGCTAGCCCAAATCACATAGATGAAGAAGGAGCCCCATGAACCTATGAGGGATTTCATTGCCAGGTTCGACAAGCTGAGGCACAAGATTCCCATGGTCACCCAGCCAACACCTTAGAATCTCAAGTGTTTCTTCATCAACTCATAGCTACTTGAAGTGAGTTTCTTGCTGAGACAGGCTAAACACATAAACCTTACTGTTGCTCAGGACTTGGCTACTGAGGTATAAGATGACCTTATCTTGGCAGGAAAGATAAGGAGAGACCCTAATAAAGTAAATCCTCTTCATCTTCTGACTATTCACCTACAGTCACCACTGACCTGATGGTACAAAAGTTAGCAAATGAAATGCTAGCTCTCAAAAATCAAATGGTGCAAGGGATGTCATCTACTCCTGCGTATAGAGATATGCCTAGGAGGACATTTCAGAATCAGGTGTACCAAGGCAATGCTGCCAGGAATCAAGAACAAGAAAATTACCTTCTTCCTCCACAGAGGAACCTCGCCCTCGAAGCACCTCCAACTAACTCAATAGTTGGATATCTTGAAGCTAAATCAGACTTCTCATTCTAGCCTAAGTTGAATCTTGAAGATGACGCTAATCTCTTCACTGATGAAGAAGAAGAATTAGCTGGTGACTCCCATATCGATTTCCTAAACTATCAAGATGAACCTAAAAGTGAAGGCAATGTAACTGAGGGGTCATATGTTGTATTCACTCAGTCCAATAATCAATCAGCTCAACAAGCCGATAAAGAGAAAGCAAAAGAGTGACCTCAACCGATAGTTTCAATTGCTAAGCAGGGATCCACTCTTCCTTTCCAGCTAAAGGACCTAGTGATTGCAAAAAAGGTAAGTGCCCCAAATGCCCCTACGCCTTCTACTTCAAATTCACAGTCCAGTCCTCCCCCTTTCAAAAATAAAAAGGATGAACTCCCATCCTCTGCTCCTAGATCATTTCAAACATTTGATATCATTGACCATATAAAGAAGACCAAAATTCAAATGTCTAAATTTGAATTTTTGCAGTCCCATCCTGAGCAATTAGATAGACTGGTTCAATGTGTTAAAAACCAGAACATCCCTATTGAACAAGCAATTCCCAAAGTGACACATGATCTCCCCAGGAATACACCCACTAGGAATAACCTTGTCATTGCTCCCCCTATTATTCCTGGCAAGATTGAACCTTTTTACATCTCATTGCTGATAAATGGACGGCAGCTGAACAATTGCATCATTGACTCTGGAGCTTCAAACAATGCCATGCCTGCTAAAGTAGCCAAATCCCTTGACCTTACACTAACTAAGACGTTTGGTAGATGCTTCTCCATGGAGAACAAATAAGTGCCACTACTTGGGCAAATTAAAGATGCCTAATTTTCATTTGTTGCCTTTCCAAACAAAAGAATCAAGATGACTGTCTTGGTAGCAGACGTCTCAGCATCATATGGCATCCTTCTTGGGAAAAACTTTTGTAGGAATGTTGGTGGTGAATTGAACATGGATTTATCAGAGGTGAGGATTCCAATCAAAGGTGTCATGAAGAGGCTGCTCCCTAAAAAAGAAGTGAAATACGTAGTTACCCGGACCTCAGCACTTAAAGCTCAAATTTTATTTGAATCTTCAAGCATGGGTAACTACTTTCTATCCACGGATGGGGTTCATGAGACATCTAATGAAGCTCCTGTAGGTGACAGCCTGTAAATGCATTCAGTTGAAATAGCAGAAGAATGGGTAGAGCACAAGGCAAGTGTGGAAGTATCTCCACCCCCGAATGAAGAAGAATCCAAAAGAAAATCAGTATCAAATGAGGTATGGATTCTTGAATTTGATGGCAGCTGCTCCTCCATTAGTTCAGGTGCTAGGGTTGTGTTAATATCTCCTCAAAGAGATATTTTTCTCTCATCTTATAAATTGCAATTCAGCAACACAAATAACACAGTTGAATATGAGTCTTTGTTGCTTGGATTGAGGGCTGCTCGAGACAAAGGCATCAAGCTCCTTCATGCTAAAGGAGATGCCAGACTAGTGGTTTTTCAAGTGAGGAACCTGTATCAAACTAAGAATGAAATATTGCATCATTACCACAATCTAGTCTGGGACTAGCTTGAAGACTTTGATGCTTTCAACATCTCTGCAGTTCTCAGAGAATTCAATGACTGGGTAGATGCACTGGCTATTATAGCTACTCTCTTGGTCCCCCACCTAGATTTCAAAGGAGACAAGTACATGATTGAGCTGGTCTTTCAGCCAAGTGTACCTGATAATGCCAGTCATTGGTAGGTATTTAACAATGACAACCAAATCATTGCCTTCTTGGAGTAAAAAGATAGCTTTGAACAGCTACATTTTGAAGGCAATAAACCTTAGAAGTGTGAACCAACTCCTGAATCAAATGCAGACATGGATGAGGAGTTCTTGAAACTCAAAGGAAATAAGATTCCCAAAGGCCTGGTTTCCCTTGAGAAGCTATTTGATAAGCATGATAGATTCATCAAACAACATCCAATGGATTCAAGCTCATCTCAGGAGTTTGATCAAGTAAATTTGGGAACTAAGGAAGACCCCAAGATGGTGAACATTGGGAAATGTTGTACTCCTGAGGAGAGGTTCAAGTTCACCAAGTTACTCAACCAATACATAGACATCCTGGCATATTCATATGATGACCTGAAGTCACTCCAGCCTGATGAAATTTGACATGACATTCCTCTCAAGGCTGATTTAACACCTTATAGGCAAAGGTCTAGGCATTATAATCCAAAAATATCAAGTACTATTCTATCTGAAATACAAAAAATGCTAAATGCCAGGATAATCTTCCCAATCCATCATTCCACATGGATTGCCAATATAGTGCCTATAAGAAAGAAGAATGGTGAAATTCGCCTTTTTGTGGATTTTAGAAATTTGAATCAGGCATCCTTGAAGGATAATTATCCTTTGCCAATCATGGATCAAGTGCTACAGACAGTGACGGGTTCAGAGATGTTATCAATGCTAGATGGCTTCTCAAAATATAATCAGGTTGAAGTTGGTGAGGCAGACCAGCATAAGACTGCTTTCACCATGCCATGGGGCACGTTTGCATATAGAAGGATGCCTTTTGACTTGATAAATGCTGATGCCACCTTCTAAAGAGAAATGGACCGTGCCTTGAAGGATGAGATGGGTAAGTTCATCATAGTTTATCTTGATGACTTGACTATCTTTTCTAAGTATCACCCAAACCATGTGCTCCATTTGTAACAAGTGTTGGAACGCTGCCGCTAGAATGACATTTCCTTAAACCCTAAGAAGTCAGTCTTTGGAGTAACAGAGGGAAAACTTCTCAAACACATTGTGTCCAAAGGAGGCATAAAGATTGACTTGGATAGAGTCAAGTCTATCCAAGAACTTACCTTGCCCACAAGTAAGACTGTTGTTCACTCTTTCTTTGGAAAGGTGAATTTCTTATGGAGGTTTATCCCCGAGTTTGCTGAGAAGACTAGGCACATTGTAAACATGATGAAGGGGAAGGCCACCTTTAGCTAGACTGAAGAAGGCAAGTCAGCATTTGAGGATATCAAGACTGCCATTGCCCATGCTCCAATTTTGACTTGTCCAAACTATAACAAAGAGTTCACCATTTATAGCTATGCTTCAGAACATACGCTTTCAGCAATTCTGGTTCAATAGAATAAATAAGGTATGGAATCCCCCATTTCCTTCATGAGCTATCCTCTCAAGGCTCATGAGCTGAAGTACTCAAACATGGAGAAGCATGCTTATGCAGTGGTGAAGGTGGTGAAGCATTTCCACTTCTACATCTTGAATACACACACAACTGCATTGGTTCTTGATACCATGGTCAAATCCATATTGACTCAACAAGAGTTTGGGATGAAAAGAGGCAATTGGGTTGCTAAGATCTAGGAGTTTGATCTGGTCATCAAGCCAACAAAGTTGGTGTGTGAAAAGGGGCTATGCCAACTGATTGCTTATAACAAGACAAGAAGAACAGATCATGAAGAATCAGAGGTGGATGACACACCAACAGTCCTCTTTGTCTCCATCACAAATGAGTGGTATTCAGGCATTGCTCATTTCCTTACCTATGGTGAGTGTCCTGCACACCTATCTAATAAATAAAAGAGAACCATCAAGCTGAAAGCTACTAATTTTGTTCTCTGGGACAATGGCCTATACAAGAGGAGCCTGGATAGAATGTTCCTTCGTTGTGTGAACAAGAAGCAGCAAGGCCGACTTTTGAAGTCCTTCCATAATTCAGCTTGTGGAAGACATTTTTCTGCTCCTGTGATTGCCCATAAGATCTTACAGGCCAGGTACTATTGGCCAACTCTCTTTTAGGATGCATATAAGTGGGTCAGAGGGTGTGAGCTATGCCAATAGTTTGTTGAAAAACCCAAGTTATCTACCTTGCCTCTCAAGCCAGTGGTCATAGAGGAACCATTCCAGCAATGGGGAATTGACTTTATTGTTGCTATAAACCCATCCTCAAGTTTTGGACATGATTATGTCCTTACAGCAATAGACTACTTCACCAAATGGGTGGAAGCTATTCCAACCAAATATGCTACTTCAGAAGTAGTATGCAATTTCCTCAAAGATAACATCGTTTCCAAGTTTGGGTCCCGACCAAGATTGTCACTAATAATGCAACTTGTTTCACTTCTCAGGAGATTACTCAATTCTATTTCTACTATGGAATTACACTCTCTCACTCTTCTGATTACTTTCCACAACGGAATGGACATGTTGAATCAAGCAATAAGAACCTGGTGACTATCATCAAGAAGTTGGTGGATGACAACCAAAGGACATGGCACAAAGCATTAGTTGATGCTCTATGGGCAGACATAATTACACCAAAGAGAACAATTGGTATGTCTCCTTTCCAACTTATTTATGGTATCAATGCTGAGATACCAATCACCTTGGAATTATCAACATTGAAATCGGCTAAGGTGATTGAAGATCAAACATATGAAAGTGCCCTTGATAAGAGGATCATGTGCCTGACTGAGTTGGATGAGCAAATAACTGTAGTGGTAGACCAAATTGCTGTCCATCAAGGTTTGGTGAAGAAGCTCTTCAATCAGAAGCCAAAGAATCGTGATTTCTAGATTAGAGATCAAGTCCTACTGTGGGACAAGAGAAAAGAACCAAAGGGGATGCACAAAAAGTTTGATTCCCTATGGAGGGGCCCTTTTACTATTCATCAGCTCAATGGTGAAAATAGTTTCCTGTTGAAGTATCAAGATGGAACTCTCTTTTCTCTGCCTCACAATGGGCAACATCTGAAGCACTTCAACTCTTGAAGTATTGGATGAGTTCCCCTGTACATATTTATATTTGTATAGTCTTTTGTTTCTATTTCCTTCTTTTTGTTTTCATTTTTTGGGCCTTTATTTTGGGTAGCACGACTCCGTAGGCCAATGACACACTTCAAGGCACTGGAGATTCTGGTTTCTACTCCTCTCAGCTGTGTTTCAAGTTTTCAACTGAAGGTAGTTCCCCAATAGGAGCCAGCTGTTGTCCCCAAAAAATGACTTCTCATTTTTAGGACAACATATGAACTATTTTGGCCCTGGAAGACCAAAATCGTCCATCCCCTTTACAAAAATTTGTTTTGAGATTTCAAATTCCTCATTTTTCAAGATTTTTCAATAAAGGGATTAGCAGGTTCAAAGATTCAAAGGCTTCTGCAGGTGATTCCAATCAGAAGAACTAGTTTCCAACACTTAGTCATCTTCAAGATTGGTTCAGCGCCTTGGTTCGATCAAAAATGTCTCTCAGCGAGCATCTAAGCAAGGATTGAACCATTGAACCATTAAACTGTTGAACCTTGAACCATTTTGGTTCATTGATTCAATGGGTTCAATGATCAAAAGGTTCAACGCGTTTGGTTCAAAAGGATATCAACAGGACTTAGCCAAATAAATGGAATGAACCGAATGAACCGTTGAACCTTGAACTACTTCAAAGTTCAATGGTTCACAGGTTCAAAGGTTCAAAGGCTGCCTTAGTTAAAGAAAGAAGCACGTGCAAAAGCAAGAGTCAGGCAGATGCTGCCAAGTGTCGTCGACTGAGCCCATTATACTTTATTTCAGGGAAGTGGCGGAAGCTACCACGTGTCCCTTAAAGAGATCGGTAGAGGCCAGAAAGTGTCATCATTTGCGAGAGCTTAACTGAGCCCCAAACATTTCTATGGTGTTACAAAAGCCCAAGAGCAGAAAGTGCCAAGTGTCAATGGCATAATGTTTTAGTATGATGCGGCGAAAGATGCCACATGTCCCTGAAGAAGTGGTGGAAGATGCCACGTGTCAAAGGATGGGGCACCCTCAAATTCAAAGACAGAGAACCAAAAAGAGGGGACTTCCTTTGGACAAATTGTCCTTAAGAATTCTTTCAGACATTTTTTCTAAAGGAAATAAAGGGACCAACAACCCTCCAAATAAATTGAAGCCTGAAGGCCACCTGGAAGATCCCGAAGGGCAGATACCCTTGCGGGGGGGACACTCGACACACATGAAATGAACCTTTTTCAAGACCTCGAAAGGCATGTTCCCTTCAAAAAATGTCAAAGCATCAAAGCGTAGTGGAAGCTACCAAGTGTCATGCACCGAAACATAGTTTCAAATGAAGCTTCAAAGCACAAAACTCACCACGTGTCCCATCCTAGTGCAACAGAAGCTGCCACATGTCTACATCTGTGCCCCCAACCTTTAACAGTTTCAAAGCTTATTCTGATAAGCTTATTTCAAAGACACAAATGCTACCACATGTCCTCACCTACGTCACATCAAAATGATAGGCCCGTGAATGTCAAATTTAGAGCGACTAGCTAGTCGTTAACCTTCAATCGAGGAAAGACTCGCGAATGCCAAATTAGCTACAATTAAGTGTCTGTTGATTTTTTTGGACTCAAAAGGTGAACCCAAGATGCATCCAAAGAGCCTAAGGCCAAGACAAAGAGAAGGAAGAGACAAAGAGGGAAACTCAGTAGGAGTTATTTCCAGTAGGCAAAGCATTTCACTGGGTAGATATTTGGGGCCTCCAAACATTGAAAGCACCGTCTGTTTGTCCCCTTTGAGATAAAGGTAAAATAGACAATTGTGCGACTAGCAGGTGATGGAATGAGTGATTCAAGCTAAGGAGTAGACAAAGGAGATGAACCAGCATGCCACAGTTAAAGCAGCCACCCTGCTCTAGCATGACAAAAACCAAGAATGCATCCAAGGCATTAATGCACCGAATGGGTCACTCCATAGGAAAAAGTGCCAAGCCTCTCTTTGCCTCTATATAATGTAATCTTTTGTATCATTGGGGTGACTTTTTTCATTTTTATAGGAGTGAAACTCTGCCTATTTGGAAGAAAAAGACTGAGACTTTGAGCTCAGATTGTAATTTCATTTCATTTTATCTGAATGAGAAAGCAAGTTGTTTGCAGACTGTGCTGTTTTGGCTTGTGCCACTTTAGGAAATTGTTCTTATGTCTGTTTCCTAGAAGCATTCTTATTTATTTAATTTGACAAGCAAAATTAGTGAAGGTAAAAAGGGAGGTGTCATGAAGCCAACTATGAGAAGACTTTGTGCTCTCACAATTATTTTCAACATGTCTTTTTCCTTTTCTTTCTATGTTGAGGATTCTGGGATGACTTTGTGCCCCCATTATCCTTTGTGTTATACTCTTTGGGCAGTTGAGGTGGAAACTTTGTGTTCTGCTTCATCCTATTGGTTACTATGCCCTTTGTCACCAGTTACTTTTACTACCTGAAAGAAACTCCTGTTGTTTCCTACAAGAACACTTCTAAAAGAAGAGAAGTGCCTTCAGTGTTTCCACTAGAATTTTTCTCCTTTGTGTGTTAACATCATCTCTAAAAGAAGAGAGATGGATGACGTATTCTGCCCATGAGTGTTATTTTTTGCTTATTTATATATAATATATAGCGCTGCATATTTAATATGGAACCTCCCCTTGATGAGAGGAGATATTTGTCCCCATTGGATGTGGTAAACCTGCAACTTTGGATGACTAATCTCCCTATGTTGTGGTGATAGGAACTATTTTGGTCACCAGTTAGCTGGCTGACAAAATATTCACCCAACAGTACTTTCCCAAAATAAATGGCCCTTTAATATTTTAATTTAGTCCACCTTGTTGAAGACTTACCCTTTGGAAATTTTGTCTAGGATACTTTTCTCGAGAAAAGACCCTTCAAGGAAATTGTCTTGGCCACTTTCCTATAGAAAAAGTACCCTTCAAAAAAATTGTTTGGACTACTTCACTGCAGAAAGACTCTTCAAGAAAATTGTTCGAATAATTTTCCTAAAAGCAATGAACCGTACGCTTTAACTATGGACAAATTTTTTGAAAGAACTTACACTTAGCCTTTTTAATGCGGACACTTTCTCCAAAATAAATAGGTCTTTATGGAAATTGTTATAGAACAATTTCTCTAAAAGAAATAGGTCTTCATCTTTTGCTTCGGACATTTTATCTAAAATAATTCATGCCTTTGGAAAATTTATCTTAGATAATTTGTTTGAAAGAATTCAACACTTAGCCCAAAAAGGGTCTGAAAGAATTTAGCTTAGCAAAATAAAAGCCCGAAAGAATTTGCTCAAGAGAATAACACTTAGTCAAATAAAAAATTTGAAAGAATTTGAAAGTAAAGACTTAGCCCAAAAAGTTTTGTACTTAGCTTTTCCAAGGTCTGTAAGCCCTTCTGAACTTGTACTTGAACTATTGCTTGATCCTTGAAGGCCTGAAAGAATTATGAAAATCTAAAGCTTTTGCAAACCTATTCCATGACCTTGAACTACTTGGTTTCACCATGAAGCCTGCTTATATTGAATAATTGGACCACTCCTCAATTAGAATCATGATCCTTCCACTAAACTCTTGGTCTATGCTCATTTTTGGTATGTAGACCAATTTTGGTCAACATATTTGGCAACTTGACTGGGTAGCATGCTTATTATGCTTGAGAACTCGGATCATTTACATGACTTTTGACTCATAAAAAATAATAAATGAACCATTTACATTAACTTTAAGATAACCTTTTGACTTGCAAAGACAAAAGAAATCTAACAAATAGGGAAAGAAACAAACTTGAAAGGGAAATAACCTAATAAATCAAAGGCAACTAACTATTGAATACCTATGCAACAAAGCACTTATTTGTGACAAAAAAAAGGAAAAATAACTAATATGTTATAAAAACATTTAGAGAAAAATCAAAATATAACTATGTATAGGGAACCTCAATAACAATGCTTTAAATGTATCCCATTGACTATGATAGGAAGATCTTCACCATTCATCCTTGTGAGCTGGAAAGCATTGTGGGATTTGGAACTAGAGACTATATATGGGCCACTCCAAAGAGAATCAAAATTTTTGTGCTTTCCTAGCTTAGCTCAATCCTCATCCCACTTGAGGACGAAATCTCCTTCTTGGAAAGCTCTTGAAAAAGCTTCTTTGTCAAACGATCTCTTTTTCATTGTTTGATGGGCTTTCATAGCCAACATTTACCAATGTCTTGTCTATTCTAGCTTTATGAGCTCAACATATCTTATTTCCATTGGCTTATTTTCCAAAATATCAAGCTGATGCATTAATTTTAAAGCAGGGAATTCAAGAGAAATAGACATTATTGCTTCCTTATTGTATACTAACTTGTATGGAGAATTGACAATTGAATTTTATAGGTGATCCTGTTATCCCACAAAGATGAATTCAATTTGAGATGCCATGATCTCTGATTGTCTTCAATAGTCCCCCTGTTGATCTTCAACAAATTCTTGTTAACGGACTCAACAACGTCATTGCCTTGTGGATAATAGTTCGATGAGGTACTGAGAAAAACACTATGTTGAACTATCCACTAGATGATCTTATATCCTAAAAAAACCAACGTATTATCAAAATTTATAGTTGAAGAGACCCCAAAAAAGGTAATAAAACCTTTATAGAAGTCCAAAACACTAGTTTCATTGGTTTCTTTTAATGCCACTGCCTCTATCCATTTGGTAAAATAATTTGTGACAGTTAAAATCCACATATATCTTGAGCTTGAAGGGGGGTTGATAAGACCAATAAATCCCAATCCCCATTGGACAAAATGTTGACTTACTAAAATTAGTTGGAGAGGTAAGGTTGCAAGCTTCACTTTCCCAACAAACATGGCACACTATCTGCATTTCCTAACCCATGTATGACAATCACCAAATAAACTTTGTCAATAATACTCACCATTTATTATCTTGTGGGTTGTGATCCTTGCTAAATAATGTCCTCCACCACGTCCATCATGAAATTATTCAAGTAACTTCTGTGTTTGACCTAGTTTTATGCATCTTAGCAGTATGCCATTGATATCATTTTTAAACAATACTTTATCAACAAGAAGAAAAGGAATTGAATATAATTTAAAATATATCCTCTTATAAGGAGTGAGATGAGAAGGATAAACCCCATCCTGTAGATATCTTACCATATCTTGGAACTACCTAGAAGATAAGGTCTAATCAGTTGTAATTTTTTCATCATTTGACATCATAACTATCCCATTAGTCTCCTGCAAGTCTTGGACTAGATGTTCACAAAGTCCTTTGCCTCTAATCATCTTTGTGACTTTGATCTCAATATCATATTTTATGGCCTTGGTTATCCAATGAACTCTCTTGTCATTTATATCTTTGTTCATAAGAAAGCCTTTGACACTTGGATGTGCAACCATCAAATGTATCTTATTATTGGAAAACAAGTACCTAATTTTTTTAAGAGACCTTATAACTGAAAGAACATGCTTTTCAACAAAAGAATACCTTGTTTCATATTCTTCTAATCCTTGACTGAAAAAGGCTATTGGATACTCTAAAGTTTCTTTATTCTACTGCATGAGAATACCTAAAATTGTGTCAATGTTAACATAGTTGTATAAGAAGAAATATTTTTTAAAGTTAGGGTTCAAGAGTGTAGGATCACTGGCTATAGATTTCTTGATCTCTTCAAAACTTCTTACCCCTTCTTTGGACCAACTAAAATTCTGAGCCTTATTTAACATAGCTATGAGTGGCTTGGCTAAAGTAGCAAAATTTAAGATGTATTTCCTTATTAAATTTATCTTACCTAAAAATCTTTGCAAGGCTTTCTTGTGTTTAGGCAATGAAAGTGTAACATTTGATTCTATTCTATTAGGATCTATGATTGTACCATTTTTTGAAATGACATGTCCAAGAAGCCTATCTTCATGAATAGAGAAAACACACTTTTTTGGATTCAAAGACACTTCTAATTCCCTGCACCCTTCAAACACTTATCCGAGGTGAATCATATGCCCGTCTGTACTATTAGATAATATTTTTATGTCATCCAAATAAACAAGAATAAAATTGTTGAAGAGACCCTAAAATTCCATGTTCATAGCCTTATAAAAAGTGGCTCCAACATTAGATAAACCAAAATTCATCTTTCTATATGTAAATGTCTCCCACTTTTTGGTGGAGGCTGTTTTGAATTGGTCTTCTTTTTTGACCAAAATTTGATTGTATCTATTGTAGCCATCTAATAAGGAGAACATTTTTAAACCTATAACTAGCTATAAAATCTATTCCATTGATGGAAATGGGTATGGGTCTTTAAGAGAGGCCTTTTTCAAGTCAAAAAATTCAACATATAACCTTATTTCACCATTATTTTTTTGTATAGGAATAAGGTTTGCCACCTAAGTTGAGTGCTTAATTATAAATATCATGGTTGAATCAATGAGCTTGTGTATTTAAGCTCTCATTTAAAGTTTAAGCTTTGGGTTAATTGGCTTTTGTCTTTGTGTGAATGTCCTAGTCTCATCTTCTAATTTAATGGTATGTTGAGCTAGACTTAGAATAAAATCTTTAAGGTCACCGTACTACCATTCAAAGACATTTGTAAAGCTTGAACATAACTTAATAAAAGTTTCTTTCTCTAAAGATATGCAAACTTTGTCCAGTTTTTAACTCTTGCCAATGGAAATCTCCACATTTATACAGTTTTCTTCTTTGGTTAACAAAGCAAACTTTCATTTTCTCAATTCATCATCTCTGTTGAATATATTTTCCAAGATGACCAACCCTTTAGGCAACTTCTTTGTCTTCAATTGCACAATCTGTTCATCATACTACTGTAAATGCTTGTCTTAGTTCTTTGAGGAGAATTCAACTTCCTCTTGTAAGAATCTGAAAATATAACTATCATCTTCAAAAAATTGCCAATTGTCATGGTTATGTGGGATAGAAGGTCTCATAACTACCTTGATGTGTGATTGAAATTTTTTATTTTTATGTCATCTAAGATACTGAATTGTGATCCAATAATAGCTATCATATCTACATGTTTGTTCTTATTTATTGATATGGCCTAAATATTTAATGCTTTAAAGTCTTCAACTAGGTCTCATAATTTATTATTATAGGACCTAACTAGTGGGTTATTGCATATATTAAGTCCTCTTACTTGGTGAACCACTAATTCACTATCTCTAAAGACTTGTAAGGAATTGACCTTCATCTTTCTTACCCATTGCAAACCATGCACTAGTGCTTCATATTTAATAACATTATTAGAAAAACCAAACTAAAACTTGAGAAGAGAATACCTTTGATTGGATGGAGAAATTAACATCATTCCATCTCTAGTGCCATGTTTTTTCTTAGATCGATAAATATATAGCTGCCACAATCCATCATTAAGCTGATCATCTTTCATCAACATTAGAATTGGTGCATCATTTTCATGAAGACAATAGACACCAAGTCCTTCTTAAATTAAATTTTAGAGATCATATCCATGCAAATCAGAGGCCCATTTATCAAATAAAATATCTGGGACTCCATCTAGAGGTGATTCAAATTTTGCATCACTATTTTCTAGCACCTTATCTAAGATAACATAATTAGTGTTCACCATACTTGGCATATATGGCTCTAAATGAAATCTTGTAATATGTTCAAAATTTATTGTCACCTTAGTATCATACCTAGTCCTGAACATTAAATAGGTCCAATCAACTAATAAATATCCTCCAATATTTGAAGTAAAGTCTCTTGACAGACACATGATAGATTAGGGAGCCAAGTCCACTACAATTAAATCTTACTGAATAATAACATTGGGGTAAGCATGTAATGTCAGTTTTAGATATTTTATTATGCCTACTATCTTCATTGGTGACCCATATAATTTTAATACTCTTTTGGTATTTGGCTCATAGAACAGACCAAGCTTATCTATAATTTTTCTAGGTATGACAGTGCTACTAGCTCCACTATCTACCATAAAATTATAGATTAAGCAGTCACCTACTATCAAAGAGAGATAAAAAGAGGGATTTTTTTTTTATTTGACATTGTCTGTGTCCACCTTTATCATGTTATGTATTTGTTGATCAGGTTACTTGATTTACTGGTCTAAATTGGTCAAGATAGTTCTTTGTTTTTTAGCTAGTTCTTTAAATATCTTAAGATCTAAAAGCTTTTAAATGAGCATGTATTTTTTCCCTAGAATGGCAAGAGAATCCCACATACTAATACTAACATGTGATTTCTTGATTTGATTAATGGTGTTAAAATATGCTCCACTAACCTTTGGCTACAACTTTTGAGCCACTAATTGTTCTTTAGTTAGAGGCATTTGGGGAACCTTGACTGTATCTATATTCTAAATCTTTTGTGCTAACAAAATAATAGTTTGATTTTTGAAACTCTTTGAAATAAAATTAGGAGCACTAGAAGTATTTCTCACATCTTGAGCTTCCTTAACTACTCTTTTATCTCTACTCAGAGCTGCCACTTGACCATTTGTGTTGCTAGTTTCACCAACTTGGTTGGATGCCATATGATCATCAGAATGCCTATTATCATTGATAGCATTAGGTTGACCTGAAACTTGTTGAGATTATCCTTTGAATTCCATATTCATGTCTTGATATTGACCACCTTAAAGAGATAACTCTTATTGTGTCATTTGTGGCATAGTAATATCTTATGTTACCAAGGCTTGATTTTGAGTGTCATTTGGATTGGAAGGCTACTCACCTGAATCTTGCATCAAGTTATTTTGAGGAATAATGGATTTTGAACTGGAAGGTACATTAAGATCAAGGGTTACATATGGCTTAGTTTTGTTTATGGTTCCTTGATTTTGATAAGGTTGCCTATTGTCCTTGAAACCTTGATAAGGAGGTTTTTGGTTACTGAAAGACTGATAAGTAATTTAATTTTGTTACTGATAAGGTCTACCTTGGTACTATTGCTTCTTGAGTTGAACAATCTCATTTTGAAAATCTTGTATCATGCTTTTCAGATCACCAATCTCACTATATTGATTAGGAGGGGCTATAAATTAGACTTTTGGAGATGGAATAAGGGCTATAGATGGAATCTGGGGAACTTAAGGAGGATTAATGTGTTACAATTCTAGGAATATGGGCATTAGAGGCCTTGGAACAAGTTTACCAGGTTGTATTAAGCTATTTTCTACTTTGATTACAATTTTATAGATATTTGGCAAGGTATTACCACCCATATACTATATCATGACACTTATATCAAATTAAGGGCCTTAAGATAGTACAAAAATGCATACTCTAGGGATGGTCTAACCAATACAGGGATCCTAATCCATGTCTTTTGGAATTTAAGGTTAAAATCATACATGGATTTATTGGGGTACCTTTGTATGGTAGTCAATTGTTCAACCAAGGATAGATGATCAGACTTGTCTTCAAATTGCCTAACTAAGGTTGTACCTAACTTTTCCAAGTATAAATGGAGGTCAAAAAAATATTCCTATACCATTGTAATGATTTTCCCTTGAAATAATCAAGAATCAATCTAATAGCCACATTATCTTGAGTAACATTATGAATAGAACATAGATTGACAACATCTTAGATATGCTTAATAACAGTAGTTTTATCCCATTATCCTAATAAGAAAGGGATACTTTTTAGGGCAGACACAAGGATTCCATCATATTGTACCAAATTCAAGGGGATACCCATATTAAATGGGATAAACACTTGATTTCTGATAACCATTTGGGCAAAATGGATTTTGCTTATGGGGACAATAGATTGGATTAAAAAAATAGAATGACCAAAAGATGAATGTTGATTTTTAGGATAAGGTATTATAATATTGAATCTTGATCTTTTATAATAATTATAAGGTAATTAAATATGTTCCAAAGCAGTGCCTTTACTTGATGATCTTATTGTAACCTTTGGCATGAAAGCACTGTCTAGAAGATGATATGAGCTCTGTAAATTGAAGGATCCTCAAATTTTGATGATGGTAGATCTCTCTTTATACTAAAATTCCTTATTCTTAATATTTAAAATTTAATTATGTTAAATAAATTGTGTCTTATTAGACGTGCCAAAACTATTGGTGTTCTAGATTTGCACCATAGCTGAGGAGGGGATTGTTCAGATCTTTCTACTCAAATCTAGTCCAACATGGGACTAATCCCAGGATTTGAGTATCCTAATAATGAATCAAACCTTTGAAGAAGTCCAAATTCCTTTTGAATCTATCACCTATACTAAACCTAAACTAACACTTGCTTGGAAAAGGGAAAGAGGTGATGCACCAATGATTTGATCACTCAAACTCACACAATACACACTATGAGACACTTTCAAGATCAGAGAATATCAATCTCACATAAATATTTTAGAATAAAGAATTAATCAATTATCAAATTATCAAGAGAGGGTAGATATCCACTTTCAAGCTAGAAAATAAATAGTAAATTGCACTTATAATGACCTATAAGTACTGCTAAGCACTTCCTGAAGGTGAGAAAAACTTAGACATAATCAAGGAACATATATTCACTTAACCATAGTACATGAATTGATGGAACACACTTCAATCTAGCTTAGAAAAAGATGGAATTCAATCTTTATTGCATCAAAAAGGTGTCACAATACAAATTTTGGTAGATTCTAGTCATACCAAAAAGAGGGATCCATTTTAAGGATTGGAGGCCTGTATTTGTAGAAAAAAGAGAGAGAGAGAGAGTTGTGCATTGAAAAAGGCCCAACCAATTTCAATAGAACAACATTCTTGAGGATGTTGATTCATGGTTTTATCAATAAGGCACAACTTCAAAGTCTTTGTAAAATAATTGATTGCTCACTTGATCTTTATCCAACCACCAAGTGTCCTTCTTGGAACTCTATGTCATTATCTATCTAATCTGTTGATGAGGACCATGTCTTGGAATTGGTAGAATTATACCACCTCTACATTCGGTGGCTAACTATATCTACTCATTAAAAAGTGACCTTGATGTTAGGCAAGACATGTCTCTCTATGATCATGTTTATATTTGCATTTGTTCCAAATTGAACTTGGGTCTATTTTATAGACAAAAAACCAATCTTAGATCATTAGTTTTCACACATTCACAATATTCATAGAAAACTTGTAAATTGGTTGACCTTTATTC
Source organism: Torreya grandis (assembly GCA_037957365.1). Taxonomy (NCBI): domain Eukaryota; kingdom Viridiplantae; phylum Streptophyta; class Pinopsida; order Cupressales; family Taxaceae; genus Torreya; species Torreya grandis. Next base: position 3,927,733 of record JARHVA010000262.1, on the reverse strand, counting down.
ACAAACACTTATATTCATATTAGGTCCAAATGACCTATTTTACCTATATGGATATTTGTTGGCAATGCTTGGTCTTGTTGGTTCCATCTAGATCATATCCGAGCTTTGGTTCTTTTAAATTTACATGCCTGAGTCTGAAACTACCCCTTCGGCCGACTCAGCCTATTTCATTGTACCCAACTAAATTTATTCTTATTAGTCCCATAGATACTATTGACTTTTGACCCATCTCACTCCATTAATCACCTTTCCACAAGTGAGTGTATGGTATTGATCTATCTGGGCTCATTAACCTACTAGTCACCTCTCATCATTGGATCTTCTATAAAATTGAATTTGGATCATTTATTTAGCTTAGACCCATCTATTTGTTAGTGAATACACACCATTGGATCCTAGCTTGATGAACCCACACCATAAGATCTTGTCGAATTTGCATCTCTTGAAGGACTTTAACCCAAGAACATTTTGATTTGTTTGACTCTAACACAGATCATTAGATATCATGTGTTAATGTGAGGGCTCCTACAGACCATTAGATATCGACCAAATTTAAACCTTTTAAGGACCTTTAAAACCTAAAAAATTACTTACCATGACCTAAATTTGATAGTCGCATGAATGACTTATTGACTTCTTCACTTCATGTGTGTCGCTAGATCTTTGCTCGAATTGAATGCAGATCATTGATCTTGAACCCATTTGAATATAAATGGATATTTACTACAACTTAAACTTTAACATATATGCAAATATATTTGACATTCACACAATCATCAATGCATATTTGAAAACCAACGATCATCTTCTATGCTTGAATTTGACACTTGTGAGGCCGTCCTAGACTTTTTAAATTCAAATAGTTATTTCTTGTAGCCTAAAATTGATATTTGTGCAACTGTCTAAATCACAAATTCTATGGGATATTTCCTTAGGACCTTTTGATAGATATTTTTTTTTGGCACCTCCCTTGAAAAAAACCCTTTAGAACCCTTAAACTAGACCATTTTACTGAGAAACGATCCTTTGGGAAAATTATATGTCACTTTGTCAAGAGAACAACCCCTCAAGATTTTGTCTGCAACAATTTATCAAAAGAAATGGCCCTTTGGGATTTTCATTTGGTCCACCTTGTTGAAGACTTACCCTTTGGAAATTCTGTCTAGGACACTTTCTCGAGAAAAGATCCTTCAGAAAAATTGCCTTGACCACTTTCCTGTAGAAAAAGTACCATTCAAAAAAATTCTTTAGACCACTTCACTATAGAAAGACCCTTTTGTAAAATTGTTCAAATAATTTTACCTAAATAAATTACCCTTGGGCTTTTACCACGTACAAAATGTTTGAAATAATTTACACAGCCTTTTTTGATGCAGATAATTTCTCTGAAAGAAATAGGTCTTCATCTTTTACTTCGGACATTTTGTCTTAAAGAATTCATGCCTTCAAAAACTTTGTCTTAGATAATTTTTCTGAAAGAACTCAACACTTAGACAAAAAGGGTTCGAAAGAATTTAGCTTAGCAAAATAAAAACCTGAAAGAATTTGCCTGAGAGAATGAACACTTAGTCAAATAAAAAATATGAAAGAATTTTCAATTAAGGACTTAGCCCAAAAGGTTTTGTACTTATCTTTTCCAAGGTCTATAAGCCCTTCTGAACTTGTACTTGAACTATTGCTTGATCCTTAAAGGCCTGAAAGAACTATGAAAATCTGAAGCCTGTGCAGACCTCTTCCATAACCTTGAACTGCTTGGTTTCACCATGAAACCTACTCATATTGAATCATTGGACCACTCCTCAATCAAGATCCTGCTTCTTCCACTAAAATCTTGGACTATGTACATTTTTGGTTTGTAGACCAAAATTGGTCAACATGTACCTAGGATTTTTAACACCGCCTGTTTAGGGATTTTATTGCTCTTTCAAAACATAAAATCAGCATACATTCAAGTTATGTTTTTTAAACAAAATATAAATATTCATCCCATAATATATCTAAATAGTATAATAAAATAATACCTTAACCATAACATGTTTTCAACTACAAGCCAACACATGCATGCATTTCAACAAGTACCACCTTGATGATTTAGCATAAATGTCTAAATTTCAAGACCAGTTAGTGCTTCACAAGGTTTAAACAATAAAATTTCATAAGAGTTGATTTTACCACAACCTCCAAGAGGTGGTTAAAGGAACACTAAATCCATAAAGTGACCATTATGCATTAAGATTCCATGACTAACTTTTGGCACTCATGGTGTACACTTTGAACGAATCAAGTGGCTACTTGTGTAAAGGGAAAAAGTGGATTTTCATCCTATAAGAGACTCCACTTCCTAGCCCATACCCAATCAAAATTATTATGAATATATTTATTCTCTACCCTCAACCTCATATTTTCACCAAAGCTCATTACTAGAGTAGTGATGCAGGATTACACCACACAATACAACATTATACCTTGACAGATTTTAATCTATAGAAGTTAGTTTCATAAGGGAAAGATATATCACATGAGTAGCTTATGGTCACATTACCACATGATAAATATGGTAACAACACAAAGTCACATTTATTCCATGATATGTATATAAAATACTCATACAATAATTTTAAAAACATAGAGCAAAATAAGGTTCACATGGTTAATTCCAGAAGTGGGAAATTCCTTTACATAAAATATTTATCATTATTAACATGTTCCATGGTTAACAACATATAATCATACATATAAGTGCTCATATAAAAATGTTGGTATCAAAAATAAAATGTGAAAATCCACAAGGTTAACTACATACACATAGTATAATGAAGATACCAATTTACATGCTTTAACATAATCAATAGAATGTACGATTTACAAGACACATAACATTTTTACATGAAATAAGGAACCCCATGAAATAGGTCACACATACATGACTTGGGTGTTTTAAAAAGTTATGCCAAGGTACTTTCACATCATAACAATTAAGCACACATGACGGTGAAGCATAACTGTCCATGATTCCCATCGGGCCACTCGATGCCTAGATGCCATCTAATGAAATCAATATCCATCATATAGTACAATATAATTAGTCCCACAGATCTTGGATTATAACCACCTTCTCTCAAGGAAGGTTGTGTTCCAACAAAACCCATAAAATCTATCTCCTTGAGTTTTTAAAAATCTACCAACAATGTTTACGTATCATGGATAGATGGCTCTGACTACCCAATAATAATAAGGGATCCCCAAAACTCCCTAACTTTACCAATAAAATCAGTTATACTCACCTCACCAAGCCCTCCAAGATTAAGCCACACCCTTGGACCTCCCAAGATATTATACCTTAGCATCATCAGATGGCTCGCCCATGCAATCTATTAATGTCCACCAAGGCATTGTCTCATGATTCCAAAAATAAGCTCATATCATTATTTTTCCAATCGACTTGATCCAACAAGTCAAAGGTTGAATGGTGATGCTTTCCTTGATACACCATCGCTTTGGAAAAGGGTGAAATTATCCAAGGGACTAGGTGAATGTTATATCACTATCATGGAAATTACAATTTTTCATAATCATTAAGTTCAATTGAACTTCACAATAAACATCCTCATGAATGTATGACACATCCAATATCACAATAGACATCCTCTTTGATGTCAAAATGTAGCCAAACTTCAAATAGGTATCCTCATGGATGCATAATTGAGCTAGAAGCAACTTAAACATCCCCGTGGACATAAAACATGTCCATGGTTTTCATAACATCCTCATGTACAAAAAACATATCCATGATTAAAACAAACACCATAGATTCAAAACATACCTATGATCAAAATAAATATTCCACACACTTATAACTTAAAACCTTTTGGGAGTTATGAAGACACATGCTTCTCCAATTAACTCAAAAGAAGCCAAATGTACAAACAAGATCAAGCTCTAATTCACTCAAGATGCTCCTTCACAAGTGGAGATCCCAAGCCTTACTGATTCAACCAAGTAAATCAAATACTCTCACCCTATTCAGCCTTCCAAGTTTAAGCCTAACCCTCAGTCTTCTCAAGGTCATGATGTTCAAAACATATATTGATGGCTTGCAGATACAAGTCAACAATAGATATCGAACATCATTTTCTTAATTCTAAGGGTGAAGCGGTTATCACTAGTCTCCCATCAACTTGCCCATACAAGTCAATAGTTAACAAGTGATGCTTGCCCTGATGTAACTCGATTAGGGAAATGTTGCCCCAACCAAGGCTATGGATAAGCATCATAATGTCATTGTATAAATTTCTTGATTTCTACACATACATAATTTTCATAAATGTAGGAATTCCCATCACTTCAATATTGCATTAAAAAACACTAATTAATTCACCCAAGAGACTAAGAACATTTATAAAGGTCATGTCATATCCTCATCAAAGCATATAAGACATATTTATCCACACAAGGTACGTAATTTCACCCAAGTTGTTATATGCACTCAATAATATAATATTCCAATTTAATCTTGGCAAATACAACATAGTCATATAGTTGTCATTCAGCCATCACAAGGCATGCATATACATGTTGATAAAATAAACCTACACAAGAATATGCATGTCCATAATATGTGTATTTTAACCACCCAAAATTATACTATGTAGACACATCCCTTTTCAAAGGTATGTGCAATCACATAAAATCTCAACTAGCTTTTTCAAGAATATACTAAAATCAGTTCAATGTGCCCAAAACTCATGTAAAACCTTTAAATCACAAGCTATAATACCAAATGAAACAACCACCCCCTGCACACACCCCCCCCACCGAAAAAAAAATGGAATTTCCTTTTAGAGTACATAATGGAATGGAATTTAGGACCTGTTGCATAACTTTAATGTAATACAATACATCTCAACAATCAACTACACAAGGTATTAATAACCAATAACCATATTGGTTTAGCTTATATGCTTACCTAAGGATAAATACCACTAGGAAATGCCATAGAGAAGTATGTTTGCCTTAGAATGATATGTTGTTCAAGGGGGTATTAGTATACGAATCCATACTGATAACCATTTAAACTTGCAAAGGCACTCACCTTCTCTATTCGACCACCTAAGAACCTTTACCCCTACCTAAGTGTCTGGTTACCCATGCAATCATAGTATACTAGCTCAAGAGATTTAATAAATCATTTGTTCATAGGATACCAATAATATTACATCCAACATCCCCATTATTCCATTAAATAATGCTTACAACATTAAGTATGGAATTAACCATATGAAAGAATGTCTTGTTATCCATTTGATATGTATGTAAATAAGATAAAAATAAGTGCAATGCTTAAGCACGAAGGTCCAAAATGACTAAACAGAAGAATACATCTCACAAGCTTGCATAGGTAAGGTCTTACCTCATTGTGAGATCAACTAGTGGTTATTTATAACCCACTACCAAATCTAACATGGCAAAAGCTAATGAGTTACCATAACCTTTTGGGATTCACCCAAGCAAGGACCAATCCTTATGTTACCCCCATTGGATCACTATACCATGATCCAAGTTTCTTAGGAATTATTGAACCATCATTCCCTTATTTGAGAAAGGTCACACATGAAGATATAACTCCATTATAAGAGGATCATTCCTCATTAATTTTAGATGAGCCACAATGCACTTAGCTCAAGTGGATGCCATCACACAAGTGAGCATCCTAGTGAATAAACATACAACTAGAATTAATAAACAAATTACTACTCATAATATATATATATATATATATATATATATATATATATATATATACACACCATCCCATAAGTCAACTATAAGGGTCTTGCACCTATATGCTACTTACTTGTCATTTGGTTATAATATCATGTTATTTTACAAAACATAGGCATTCACGTCATTCAATTAATATGTGTATGCCTATGTAAGAGTATATTACTTAAGTAATTTCATCCATTAACTTGAGTGACCATTAAGAAAAATTATGATATAATAGCTCATAACCAAGGTGGAATATTAATCCATGGATCATAGTGAAATCATTATAGTTCCACACAATATACATTTGATCTTCATCCCAATTTTTAGATTAATTGTCATTCACAAGGATTATTCAAATTTTAATGATCACAATATAAGGCATACCAAGAAATTCATTACCAAAGGCATGCTTATAAATTTTAAGCATGTACATATGTCTATAATCCCATAACCATATGTCTCATAAATGCATTAATAACATTATAACCAACCTTCCATTAATCAAGGGTTAAATTAGGAAAGGCTAAAACAATAAACTTACTTAAAAACTGCTAATAGTTTATGACATTGCATTAGTCTTATTGGTAAGAAACACAACCAATAATACATACACATAAAGAGAAGGTAATTATTCAGGATTTATTTCATTGCTTAAGCAATAGAAACAAGATCACTTAAAATGATACCAAAACCATCAAACATCCATTACCATAATAAGATTACCTTTCTTTTACCATCAAGGAAAACTTATTGCATAAACCAATTGCAACAATTTGTTTTAGCCAAAGTTATAAACATGTTACGGGCCATAAATTCAATTAACAATGCTTCACATTAGCACTGCCATTTGATCAAAATGTATTATCCATAAGGCATCCCATTATGTTAGTCATGATTTTTAGGTGGAACATACACCACATTACCTCCATATATCTAGGCATAACCAAACTCTGTACAACTGTACCTTAGTTCCTTAGTTCATCATAAACCATGAATTCATGAACTCATGAAACATCATAATAAAAATAACATCAAGGAGTATGCATATATCATATAATAGGTTACACGATTTGATTATGGTTGTTGATTTAAGCCCAAGTTTCGAATATCATGAATGTTTTTTAAAATAACAATACCATTCAATGTAATTAGATAACATCAATCCCTTGTCATAAACAAGAAGTAAATATATATATTAAATTGGGATTCCATGCCGTAATAATGTCACCAGATAATATTTATCATGAAATCTATATATATATTCACAACTCCATCAAGGAAATTAAAAACCTCTAAATGTTTTCAGCATACCATAAAACAATACCAACTTGCTTCCATTTGGATTTAAGGGCTATGGATAATATAGATACTATTGTTCCTATATTAATTTTTATAACTTCATACTTAATTCACATATATTGCTATGTTATCCCAATGTGTATACAACAACATATAAAGGTTAAGCATAACTTACTATAATCAAGAATTATAATTATTGTTTTAATGTAATAAATAGAATCCAACATATATGCATATCAAGAAGAATAATCATGATCAGTTAAATATCTAAACCAAGTTACCACCATCAATAATGCCACCAATAACAACATCATATATAATATTTTCCTTTCAACATAATAAATGTTACAAGATTGTATAATGCCAAGAAATAGAACTGGTACATAAGATGAACAACCAACTACAATCCAACACACCAACCAAGAACCATGTATCAACTGACACGATCAAGAAATAAGCTACCACATAAAATCTAGGTCCATCAACGAAAGAGAGTGATTATAGTAGGGAGAACACCCTTCAAAACCATCCTCAAGAGCCCAAACATCGGTGGCCCTTACCACCCCAACCATCAGCTAGGTGGAGGGTTTAAGTAACTAGGTACTCAGGTAATGTAAGAGGTATGCAAAAGATATTGAGCCACCAATAAAGATTTATAAAAATAGTGAAGAAAGGATGAGAGAAGCAATACAATCAACATAAAACCATAACACTCAACCGAACTAGTTGGCCTAAGTAATACCCAAGGCATACCTCGAATCTTTATAGGAGATGATTTACACCATATATTAGGATATATCATATCCATTTAACAAGACCAAAAGTTCTATCCAAGTCTATTGCTCAACCCAAGAGGCTTACCCAAGTTTAAATGTATTAAACACAATGGATTCAATCCACAACATCTAAATCAACTCAATAAATTTAGAAAGAGGGAATATATATCATTCCTTGATAGAAAATAAACTTGGTTTGGCTTTAAAATAGCTATGTATAACTAACATTTAATTCCTTTGAATATTTAAACAAATTCAAAACCAAAAAAATGCATTATCATTTTAACAAAGTGGAATAAAATAATTCATTGTCCATAATTGATAACTCAACCCAGCCAGTTGGGAAAAAACTCACTCCAAATAATAGGATTAAAAATAGGAGGGTACACTCAGCAAGGATAAATTGATTTTATTATAACCCAAAACTTAAAATATGAAAAAGAGATATGCATAGCAAAGGGCATGGTGTCAAGTGATAGTCAAAGATTTTTGAGGCATGAATAGAGTCATAAATCAGGAAGATATCAAAGCTAATGAAAAAATCTATTCTCATCTATATATGATATTTAGCAAAACAAGCTTAAATAGGATCACATAGAAAGAAAACATTAAAGCTTCAGAAAAATATATCCTTATTTAAATGTGATATCTAACAAAACATTATTGATAGAAAATAAGCCATAATATCAAACCCCAATTAGGTGTTGCAATTAGCACTGCTAATTATGCAGGAGACTACATAATATATCTAGCAAAACTCGACAATGATTCAATAGAAATCAGGGCTATCATCTAGAAAAACTCAACAATAATTCAATAAAAAGCAAGCCTATCAATAGAAATTAGACCCATACAAAGAGATCCAATTGAGCATTATGATTAAAATGCTAGTCAAGCTAGTTTGGAGGCAACACAAGTGTTCTAGTTAATACTTGAACCTAGAGTAGGTGCCTAATTTGGAAAAAACCCATGGTTTAATTCTTTCTCTTTTTAATAAATGTAGTCCCAAAAATCAAAGCCCAAATAAAACCTTATAGTGCCCACTAGTAAATATAAACCCATGATTTACAAATTCTCCTTAAAATTAGTAAAATGAAGTCATAAATTCAAAGGCTAAATAGTTCAAATGCCCAACAAGAATAAATGGATTTAAATCGATTTTGGCCATTATAAATTATCTATTCATTTTTCAACAAAACACCCAGTTATAAGGACCCAAATCAACCACTTTAATTTCTAGTTGCATTACTTACCTGGAATCAAAGTGTAGGCTACCATGGTAAAATTCATAGCCTACTCTCTGCTTCCCCCTTGTCACCTTCCTTCCATAGTAGCCTTCTCTTCTTCCCATCCAAGCTCATCCCATGAAAACCCCCTAGGCATTGGCCCAATAGGCGACCAAATCCTCTTCCTTCCCTCCTACCCTACATGTCCCCTCTAGGGTTTCAAGCTAGCTGAGAATCTTCCCCAAAAAGGGCTAAAGTGAAATATCTCCCCCATGCCAAGTGCCCAACAAGGGTTTCAACCCATCCGCCGTACATGCTCTAGAAAAGGGCAAAAATGACAACTTTCATGGGGCAAGTCAACACAACTAGACATAAGGATGAAATAAAATTAAAATAAAATAATGATTAATAATTCCTTGGGTTGATCCACCTTAAACAAAAAAATCAACAAATTTATTAAAATAATATTAATTATCAAAATCAATAAGGTCAACAACAATCCTAGGTCCTTCAATCAATCAATAATAGTAATAAACAACAAAATCCATAAGATATTATTAATAAAAAAATCATAAGGTCAATCCATAATAGTCAACAAAATCATTAAATAAACCAATTAAAAATATCATTAAATTGGTTATTAATGAAAATAAACAATAAAATCTTTTAAAATTATCATAATTATCAAATCCTATTAGTCTGCCCAAAATTGATAATAACAAAAATAAGCAAAATCATTAAGATAATATTTAATAAAAATCATAATATTGGTCAAAGCTCCTGGCAAGTCAATTACCCATGAAGGGGGTTGCTAAAAATGTTTATCAAGGTCAAGAGACCCATATGGGTCTAGTCAAACCCAAGCCAACTAGGCTAATAAGACAAGCCTCTTTATTATGGCTTAGTAATTAAATATCAACAACACCAATGGGAAAAAGACCAACACATGAAACCATGCACAAGAACAACTCCAAATAAGGAACCATAACAACATGTACACACACAAAATAAGGCAAGACCAATAAAAGACAAAATAATAATGCAATAGAAATATAAACGATGGTGGCTCGGTATCACATCATACATATTACACCTATCAAAGTGAAATCAAATTGCCTTTTCTCCCCTCAAGTATACATGAGATGTCCAAACCCACCGCTGAGCCTAGCTCATGACCTGGTTCCTACATCCACCAAAAATGGCATTAGTAGTATCAGAATGATGTTGATATAAATAATAACCAATAATGAATTTAGAAAAAATCATTAAACATGAAATAATAAATTAAGCATAATCATTTATAGTTGTAAAGGGACCAAAGCCAATACTGATAACTATGACCCCGAGCATGCCCTGTGAACATAACCAACAGTTACAAGAGTAATCAATGTCAATCCACATCAATGAAATATGATAAAGCAATAACATACAATAACATAACTAAATTGAAGCAACATATATAATAGGATATAATGAATCCAATACAAGTAGTATATGTATATCAGGATAAAGTTAATCTAGTATAAGCATCAATCATGATATAGCATAGTCACAATAGCTACCCAATATTTCTCGTATCTCAACCATATAAAACAAAACCAAAATCAACTATCATTAGCCCAAGTGCTATCAAAATGTGCTAAAATAAGCTATAATCAAATATCTACAGTAGGCCACAAGGTCGGTTCATTACAAATGCATGAGTTGAGCAAAATTTATTTCACCCCAATTACATGTTTTACATTCATTATAGAGTTGAGAAGTAGATTGACCTAGGTCTTCCATAACACCTCAGACAACACCCATAAAGGACTGCCCCAACCTCATTGAAATTTGTGCCTTGAAAAGGTTAGTGACTGCCTATTTTAGAAGTTCAAGATTTTTTATATGACCCACAAGTACTTTCTTCCATGATTCGAGTGTCACTTCACCAATCATCCTTGACCATTAATCAATCAAGGTTTTCTTAAATAACTTATATAGCTCGATATCATCCACTATGCCAAAATACACTTTATGTACATCATTCTAGGTATAGTAACTCAATAAATTAAAGGTTTCCAACTTAATAACAGTTTTATTGCTTCTATGCCTTTTGATAGATGATAACTTATACATGTACATGAAGACTCTAGTAAACTTTATAATAAGGGGTATCGTGTTCCATGGGAGAAGACACAAAAATATTCAAGGAGAAGGGAGATGGATAAAGGGTAATTCAAAGTAACAAGGATAAAATTTCCTTTCAACACACCTCCCTCTCAAGATATAAGAAACCTTCCTCCTCTTTTTTCCTCATTGTACCTAAACCAAATCAACAACCAATGTAGAGGATCCCCAAAATATTGAATCTATGTAGAAAATACCAACCCCCGCCGCCGCCCCCCGCCCGCGCCGCACCCCCCCCGCCCCCCTCCTACTCCTTGATTTTTTACTAGTCAAAACAAAGATCACCTTGGAGAAATAAACTTGTTCACCTTACCAAAGCCAAATTAATAGAATGAGTAGAGCATCAAAGGGGAGAAAAATACATTTCAGTTTAAGGGTGTTTATATATCTCTATACTTATCAAGATTGGATGAGAAAGTTACATGTGTACATAGGTCATTTTTGGAGATGTCATCATGGCAATATCTTAAAGCAAGGGGTAATAATGATTTTTTAAAATCCCAATTTCAAGCTTCTTTATGCTAATAATTTAATCACAATCTTGATATGTTGAATTGATCGTACACACCTAAATTCCACTTTCTCTAAAATAAAGGCCATATGGTTAAATAATTCAACCTCCTCCTTTCCTGAGCACTCTTGCATATTTTCCATCACAACACTCTCTTTTACCTTCTATTTATTCATGACATGATGTGTTTAGCCTTTGATCATTATCTCTTCTTTTTGAAAAACAAAATTATTAATATTTAAATGCTACCACCTTCCTACTTCTTCTAAAGACCTCAATTATTTCCTTATAAAAGTTCATAATTGGTGGAAGCATAAAGAAGTATGTATCTTTGGCAAGCAACTAAAAGAAAGTACTTCCTTGTTCAGTTACAAACAAATTATTGGTCAAACATGAAAGCTATTAGTCATTAAGTTTTAGAATCCTAAAGTCACAAGGTTGTGAGCAAAAGGTATATAATTGGAGGGGTCCCAAAGTTACTAAATAGTTATGCTCATATAGAGTTACGGGTTCAAGAGATAATGAATCATATGAATTCCTATTGGTCTAATTATTCATGTATCATTAAGATCATAGTTTCATTTATAATTATTAATGTATCATTAAGACCAAAGTTCCATTTATATATAGTTATTAATGTAGAACTAAATATTTAATAAAGGAGTCATGGTTCAAGTCCCAATTTATCCACTCTACATGGAGTGGGGCAATTGCATGGAGCTAGGTTATAGTGGTAGGCCCAAAGGGTCTCAAACCCTTCACCTCATGGTTTAAGCCTGGATATGCTTACCAATTCCTTGACAAAAAGAACTAGGCAGGGGTATATCTCAACTCTACACATAAATATTTATTTTGATGGCATGCTTTCTTAGAGCTTGGGATTAGTGAATGTGATTGGAGTGAGAGAAAGATATATTTGTAGTGAGGATGTCAAATATCAATTTTTATATTTATTTGTAGTTTCCAAATTGATTTTATTTAGCAATAATATAATCTGATTTTATGAAGCGCTCATTATGCACAAACTTATACAACCAAAAGTCCTTTTGATGAAGAAAAGAAGTTTTATTTTAAGCTTAGTAGGAAGTTCCTCGATACAACATGTGGCTGTTGTAGTTTCATCCCTCTCGCCCTATTGATATAAACATTATACTCTATTTTATTACCAAGGATCATGAAAGCTACGATAGGCCATGCCCATAGTTCATAGTTATGTGTTAAAGAATAACTCTTTTGGAGAGAAAAATATGATGGTATGGAGTTTTTTATTCTCCCCTCCAATCAACTTGCACAAAAATCTTAGCACTGGAATAGACTTCTTTTTCTCAAGTTGCATTGAATCATCTACATGTAAAACTAAAATATTTAGAAAGAATATACAAAAGGGGATGTGTTGGGTTGAATAAATTTATATGTAAATTATTTTCTATGAATTTATCTTTCTTTCTCCTTCCTATGATTTTTTGTTGTAGAAGATATAGATACTAACATAGTTGGATACAAAGAATAAAGTGCATTATAAGTTACTGTTAGAGCTATTAATGACCAAATGATTTCTTTTGTTTAATCTCATATTGAAGGATGGAATGGAAATTATTAAAATTCTTATATCCCTAATTCATTTTTTGATGAAGATAAAATGTCTAGAGCACACAAGGATATTAAACTATTTGTTTGCTTATTTTGTTTTTGAAAAATGGATCGTATATTACTTCAAGGAATAAAATGTTACAGCACTAAGAAAAAAACAAGAAAAGTAAAGATTACATCAGCTAAATATAAGGATAACTAGAAGCATCTGTCCCTACATAATCAAGGAAAGAAAGCACTTGAGCCTATGCCCTAATGGGTAAAAAGTTCACATCACTCCAAAACCACTCAAACTTAGCTTATACAATCCAAGCCAATTCTTGTCTAAAAATCCTCAGCTTCCCCATACTTAAAGGGGAGGTGTCATTTTGAAACACAACTTAACATCTTGTCCTCCAAATAAAGTTGATTGTTGCCAACTGTGCTATATACCATAAACCCTTGAAATTCTCCCTAACCATCCAAGAATCCCATAAAAGAGGCCTTTTAGGAGAGAGGAGCAATAAAAATAAAATTGAAGTCAGCTTGTAACCACCACCAAAGACCCCTTGTTATTCGGTATTTCTAGAAGATATGATCAATTGTTTATTCTTTCCCACACACCATGCAAAAATCATTTATAAAAATAGACTTGCTCAACCTTGCTTTAACGGCTAGCCCCTGATATATTACTAGCCATCCTAACCTTATGTTTGAAGGATGTTATAGTTTTCTAAATAACTTGGCAATGTCTTTGCCATCGGACTTTAGGATCTTGATCTTGCCATTGTTTGTTTAATCAGGATATAATGAACCTAGAATAGCATACTTTCTTGTACAAGTCCTTTATTTTATAGTTGAGGGATTTTCTTGAATTGCACTTCCAATCCCTACAATAGGGTCCTACACTTTATAAATGCATCTTGAAAAGACATTTTTTAGGAATCATATTATAGAGATCTTAAAAATTAGTGTTGTCTATTGGTGACAATATTTGATTCCTATTTTTAAGTCCCTCCAAAATTTCCATTGTTGCCTTCCATTATTCCAAAGGCCTCCTTAATAGAACAAACCCTTCCTTACCAATATTTTGCCTACAAATAAAGGCTAAAGTCCAACCTGTACACATTTTGAGATGAAGGTCCAAATAGGGCATGCAACTAGATCCCAAGCATCATGTGGCCCCTCAAACTGCCAATGGAGAAAACCTATGAGTAACCACTATGCAAACCATATTCTCTTAAGCAGTGTTGATTTGACAATCATAAACTCACTATCATTACCAATTTTATCACAAATTTATAAGGTCTCCTTAATTTTATGAACATGATGTGCATTAATAATTATATGTTGGAGAAGGACCTACCAAAGAGCGTCTCCTTACACTATGTTAAGCACAAAATATATTGAGAGGGAGGGTGAATTAGTATATTATATATCTTTTACTTAATCTTATTTCTTTTCTATAACCACTTAATCACACATTCAAGAAATGTAATAAAATTGAAACAATAACATGCACCACACGAGAGAGAGAGAGAGAGAGAGAGAGAGAGACCAGATTTTTACGTAGAAACCCAAAGTGGGAAAAACCATAGAGAACAATCTCAAGTATATGAATGAGCACCAACTCAAATTACAAAGTTTGCACGTACCAACTTGCAAGAGCACCAACCCCTTTTCTGAGTACCAACATAACAACTATTTGTGAGCACCAATCCATAGGAGCACTAACCCCTTGCAAATATTTGTGAATACCAACCCACAAGAGCACCAACCCCTCTTGTGTATAAAACACAACTATCTCTCAATGTTGCTTACTCAACAAATAATAGAACTCTACAATATCTCCTCTTTTCTTATATAAAATAATTACAAAACCATGTACTCTCATAAATATTACAAATGGCTTCTCAAGCGTTTATTCATAGCTTTCCAAATGACCTTTAGCATTCAGCCTTTGTGACCCTTTAATCCTCATTGAAAATGGTGCCAAACTTGCATGACCCTTCATATCCTTTCATTTGAAAAGTCACATAGTGGCCCTTCATGAGCAAATTCATATTTTCCCCTTTTGTCTTTGTCTTCATGACCTTTCAAATTACTTAAGATGACTCTTCATAGAAAAATGTGTCATACCCTCTTTTGTCTTCACTTGGTGACTCTTAGAATTCTTCAAGATGACTCTTCATGGGAAAATACATCCCATTCCTCTTTTGTCTTTACCCTATGACTCTTTGACTTCTCCATGGGCCCTTTTTTGACTTTTATGCAACCAAACATATATTCATTAATATTAAATAAATATTAACACACATTAGCCAAGATATGAATATTAAAAACACTATTAAATGCTATGGGACCTTATCACTAATGCTAGACCTTTGACATTAATGATAATATTTCTAACAATCTCCCCCTTTGTCATTAATGGAAACCTCAAACTAAAACTGCCACATCCTAAAACCTATACTGCACATGTCAACCTACACATATTACCATTTGAAAAACATACAGTAACTCCCCCTTATTGTAGTAACCTATACCTATTCCTTGTACCTATTTTTACATATTTACCTGTACTTGTACTTATTTATATTCTTCTCCCCCTTTGAGATCAATGGAAAAGGGCCTATCTTGGATCTAATGCTTAGCTCCCCCTCAACTGATGTTGATCTTAAATGGTAGGAAGGAAAAGAAATTACTCCCAACTTCTCTCGTAGATACTCAAATATGTATTTTCGTAGTGCCTTTGTGAAAATATCTACAATCTAATCTATAGTACTAATATATTCCATCTTAACATGTTGATCTACAACCTACTCTCTCAATAAGTGATATCTGATGAGAATATGTTTTACTCTTGAATGCATCACTAGATTCTTCAAAATATTAATAGCACTTGTTTTGTCACAAAAAATAGAAATAGGTTCATCATATTTTACTTTGATATCTTCCAAAGTTTGCTTCATCCAAAGCACTTGAGTATAACACAATACCGTTGTAATATATTATGCTTCAGTTGTAAAAAGTGATATTGAATTTTGCTTTTTGCTTAGCCATGATACTAAGCTATCACTGAGGAAGAAAGCTCTTACACTTGTACTCTTTTTGTCATCCAAGCAACCTGCCCAATCTGAACCTATATAAGCAACCAAAATGAAATCTCTACTTGTAGAATACCACAATCCATAATCCAATATCCCTTTGATATATCTAAATATTCTCTTCACCAACTGAACATGATTATCTTTTGGAGCTGACTAATATCTTGTAACCATACCTATTACATGCATGATGTCTAGACCTGATGCTATCAAATATAAAAGACTACCAATCATAGATCTATATAAATATTCATCTGTAATAGGTGAATCTTCATCCTTGCTCACCTTATTTCCTATACTCATTGGTGTGCCAACTGGTGCACAATCCTCAAAACTAAATTCCTTCAACATTTCCTTGGCATATTTACTTAGAGATTTTAAAATTCCTTTATCTGACTAAAATATTTGCAATCTTAAGAAAAATGACAATTAGCCAAGCATAGACATCTCAAACTCTTTTTACATATTATCAAAAAATTCTTTTGTCATCTTTTCAATGTTTTCTCTAAAAATGATTTCAATAACATATACCACAATAATTGATTGATGCTCACCTTCTATTTTGATGTAGAGATTACTGTTAGCAAATCTTCTTTTGAAACCTTGATCCTACAGGTACTTATAAAGTCTTGCATACCAAACTCTAGGAGCTTGTTTCAATCCATATAGTGCTTTCTTCAATCCACATACATGACTACTAACATTTGAGAGAATAAATCCCTTAGGATGCTCAATGTAGACCTCTTCTTCTAGATTTTCATTTAGGAAGGTAGATTTAACATCCATCTAAAACACTTTGAAATTTTTAAACATTGCATATGCAAGAAACATTCTAATAGCCTTTAGCCTTGCCACTAGTGCAAAAGTTTCTTCAAAATCTATTCCCTCAATCTAAGCATATCCTTTATATAATAACCTTTCTTTATTCCTAATCACTTCTTCATTTTCATTCAACTTATTTTTGTAAACCCATTTTGTTCCTATCACATTGTGATCTTTTGGTCGAGGCACTAATTCCCAAGTATCATTCTTTTCTATCTGATTTAATTCTTCATCCATTGAATTAACCCAATACTTACCATGTCTAGCTTTTGAAAAAGTTCTAGGCTAAATTTTGGATAACAAAGAGAAATTAGCTTGCTCATATTCACTTACCATCATTCTTCTAGTGTGAATTCCTTCATTTATGTCCCTAATGATGTCACTTTCATTATTATTTCTCTAGGCATATTTGGATCAGGTTTTGGTATCTTTTTTCTCCTTATTCTCATCTTCATCTGAATCTTTAAAATCTTCCTCTTCAATGATTTCAAGAATGTGTATTGAATCACTAATTCTTTGTGATTTATCTTCTTCTATCCTGACACTTGCACTTTCAACTATTTTCTTGGTTCTGTTGTTATAAAATTTATAAGCTTTAATTTTACAAGAATAACCAATAAATATACCTTCATCTGCTCTAGATTCAAAATTACTCAATTTTTCATCAGTTCTCTTTATGAAGCATTTGATGCTAAAAACTCTGAAATAATCAACTATAGCTAGTTTGTCCTTTCATAGATCATAAGGAGTCTTGTTACTATTGACTCTCAATAATGATCTATTCTAAATATGCACTAATGTACCAATTTTCTCTCTTAATATTTATCTGGTATCTTAGATTCATTTAGCAATATCCTCGCCATCTCCTGAATTATTTTGTTTCTTTGTTTAACTACTCCATTTTGCTATGGAGTTCTAGCTACTAAATAATATCTCTTTATTCCATGGTCTTCAAAAAAATTAATAAACTGATCTGACATGAATTCTCCTCCTCGATCTGATCTTAGGCACTTAATCTTCAAACCATTTTCATTTTCAACTAATACTTTGAATGATTTGAAATATCTGAAAGCTTCTAATTTTTTTAAAAACATTACCCAAGTCATACATGAAAAATCATCAATAAATAACATAAAATATTTTTCACCTTGAATACTTTGAGTTCTCATAGGTCCACACAAATCAGTGTGAACAAGTTGTAACATCTGAGTGGTCGAATATTTTTTTTATTTTGAATTGCCCTTTGGCCTACTTCCCATGATGACAAGGTTTACAAAGCGTGTTAAATGGATTTATAATTTTTATAAGATTTTTGACTATTTGCTTCTTTATGATATTGATAAGATTGTCAAAATTTATGTGTCCCATTCTCATGTGCCATAGCCAACTTTATTCAATCTGAGTCAAACAACATCTTTGACCTTTGATGTCTGATAACATATACAAATAATTGCCTATTCTTTGAGCATCTGTAACCAACACATCTAAATATTTTCTCTTAATTTCATAACCTTCTATATAAAAATTTAGCATGTGCCCCTGATCATACATTTGACTTACACTCAAAATAGTATGCTTAAGACCTACATATAAAACATTTTCAGTTTTAGTTCTACCATTATCCAAACTTAGTGTATATTTTTTGGCAATTCTAGCAGTAGTATTAACTCTAAATTTCACTGTGCCACCATTGATCTTATTCAAGGTTATGAACTTTATCTTGTTTCCTATCATGTACCTCAAACATCCACTATTAAAGAACCATGGATTTTCTTTGTTTTTTGCATGTAAAGCTATTTGTATCAACATAGACTTTTTCGGTTGTTTCTTCTACCATGAGCTTCTCTAAACTTTCTTCTTGATGAATGGAGCCTTGAAACTCTGGTCCTTCTTGACTGACTTGAGCATGATTCTATAATACTAGGATATGTGTCCAAAGTTATTACACTTGTAACATATTATGGCCTCTTCATTAAATCCTGATAGAGGAGCAAAAGAGTTGTGGCTTCTACTTGATTCTACACGAGTTTTCTTCTCCTTGTTTCTGAAATTGTTAGCCCTTTTTCAACATTCTATTTTATTATGATTATATCCATTAAAATAAAAATAGTAATCATAAAAATAGGACTTGTTTATGTATCTCTGACCTAATTACCTTTTGTAGCTGTATTCCTTCCAGTCTTCTTTGTTTGATATGTCCTCTGTATTCTTAACTTCTTCCCTTTTTATTTTTTCTTTTGTAAGAGATTCAACATAGCTCTTTCCTTCTTTTGTGTTAACCTTGTCTATAAAATTAGTGGCCTCTCCTTTCTCTTTTTCAAATTTGATACCTGTCTTATCTGATATTGATCTTTGACTTTCTAATATCTTATTCAACAAATTAGTTTTATTCTCAAATTTTGAGTCATTAGTTGCTCTATCATTGATTAGTTTATTTGTTTTCTCAATATATGCTTTTAAAGAATCAATTTCAATAACATACATTTCACATTATTCACTTAATTTTTGCAACTATGTTATTAGATCTTTTTCATTCTTATTGGCTTTTTCAAAGTGTGTTTATATGTCTTCAATTGTTTCCTTTGACTCCTTTCCATTTTTATCGATCTGGAGCTTTAATATTTGATTCTTCTTCTCAAGATCTTTTAACTCTTCTAAGGCATAAATGAGTTCTTCTTCCAGATTCACTTTGGCTTCATCTTATTCTTTTTCTTGATCATCTATATTTTTGCTTACAGAGGCATCTTTATGTATGGCCATGAATAGAATCTCTTCTTTTGAATCACTGACTCTATTATCTTTGGCTGAGTTGGGATCTTTAGAATACAAACTCTTCTTCTTGAATCCCTTCTTGAATTTTTTTTTGAAATTCTTCTTGTATGTAGACTTTCCTTCTTCATTGTCACCATTACCCTTATCTGGGCACTTAGCTATAAAATGTCTAATCTTTCCATAATTAAAACATTTAAAAGTTAATTTTCTTTGATATTTACCTGTGCCCTTTTTCAGCTTGTGAATGAATAGAGCTCCGTTGTCATCTTCATCATTGCTAGAATTGTCACTTGATTCTTGAATCTTAGCCTTCTCTTTCTTTGATGTCTTAAAAGTAGCTTATCTCTTTAAGGGTTTCTCTTATTTATTTCACATCTCATATGTCATAAGAATACCATGTAGCTCATCTATCTTTATTTTAGCTAAATTCTTTATCTCTTCAATTGTCAAAACTTTTGCATCATATCTCAATGATAGAGATCTCAAAACTTTTTGTACCACAATTGATTTTTCTAACTTTTCTCCAAGACCTTGAATCTGATTAACTATTTAATCAACTCACAAAAGGTAATTTGATATATTTTCTTCCTCTTCCATCTTCAAACTCTCAAACTATCTTCTAAAAATCTAAAGCTTTAGCTTGTTGAACCTTTCCATCACTTTTATAAATATTCTCAAGCTTTACCCAAGTTTCATGAGTAGATTTACATTTCATAACTTTAATAAATTCTAATTCACATAAACCACATAAAATAGTATTTAAATCTTTAGCATTATTTTCACTTGCCTTCTTTTCTATCAAAGTAGTTACAAGTGTCTGTGGCTCTTCATATTCCTCCACCACTATTTGCCAAATGTTGAATCTAAGAGCCATCAAATAAGTCATCCTTATGCTCTAAAAACCATAATTTGTCTCATCAAACAAAGGTGCCTTATTTGTATAAAAACCTTCATGTGATCCAGCCATCGTGTTTTCACTGATCTACCTTCAAGTTATAAAACTTTTTCAAAAAGAACCTGATTTGATACCAATTATTAAGCATAAAATATACTGAATGGGGGGTGAATCAATATATTATATATCTTTTAATTAATTCAATTTATTTTTTTTAACTACTTAATTACACATTCAAGATATACAATAAAACTGAAATAATAACATGCACCACACAAGAGAGAGAGAGAGACACCATATTTTTACATGGAAACCCAAAGTGGAAAAAACCATAGAGAAAAATCTCAAGTATATGAATGAGCACCAACTCAAATTAAAAAGTTCATAAGCACCAACTTGCAAGAGTACTAACCCCTTTGTAAAGCACCAACACAATAACTATTTGTGAGTACCAACCCACAGGAGCACCAACCCCTCTTGTGTATATAAGACAACTATCTCTCAATGTTGATTACTCAACAAATGATAGAACTGTACAATTTCCCTTACTTTTATCTCCTCTTTTCTTATATAAAACAATTACAAAACCATGCACTCTCTTGTATATTAAAAATAGCTTCTCAAGCTTTTATTTATAGCTTTCCAAATGACCTTTGAAATTCACCCTTTGTGACCCTTCAATCTTCATGGAAAATGGCACCAAACTTACATGACCCTTCATATCCTTTCATTTGAAAAGTCACATAGTGACCCTTCATGAGAAAATTCATCATTTCCCCTTTTGTCTTTGTCTTCATGACCTTTCAAACTCCTTAAGATGACTCTTCATGGAAAAATGCACCATACGCTCTTTTGTCTTCACTTGGTGACTCTTTAAATTCCTCAAGATGACTCTTCATGGGAAAATGCATCTCATTCCTCTTTTATCTTTACCCGTGACTCTTTGACTTCTCCATGGGCCCTCTTTTGACTTTTATGAAACCAAAAATATATTCATTAATATTAAATAAATATTATCACACATTACCCAAGATATGAATATTAAAAACACCATTAAATGTTATGGGTCCTTTATCACCATGCTAGACCTTTGACATTAATGACAATATTTCTAACACACTACTCATACAATCCACTTCCTTTCAAGAGATATTGCTTACACTATTATGGCTGGAATCACCAACACCCCTTATTCCCTTGGGAGAGTACAAACATCCCAAGAAATAAGGGGTAGTCCTTATCTCCCTCCAAAGGGTAGGACATTGTCAATAATGGTAACCTTCTCAGCCAGAGGAAGGTCAAGTTTATTCCACATTAGAAACTTCTTTTCAAAATTTGGGTATGTGTATGGATTTGGGGAAAAATTATGTGTACATTCCCATAACATGATCATTTAATTTCATTAACGTGATCATGTTTTTGAAATTAACATGATTGAATTAATTAAATTATGGATTGGCAATTATCGAGCCATAATGTGATCACATTAATACATAATGTGATCATGTTATTGTAAAAGTAATAACATGATCACATTCCTTTTATTTTTAATAGAAAAGCATTTGAACATGTACATGAAGTCAATCTTGAATTGAAGCTAATTTTTACATTTATTTTCTTATACTTAAAATTTATTTTAGTAAATATAAGAAATTAGGGTCACTCTGCATTTGATAGAGTATGCTCACAACTATATGATATATGATGTGGAAAATAGTTTTTAAAAATATAATATGGTTAGTACTTAGGCATTTTTAGGGTCTAAGTATTGAACCTAGGGATTTTAGGGCATAATGTTTGCAATTAATGTCCATTTTTGGTAAACATATAGTCATTTTTTAGGTTTTTATGCATTTTGAATTGCTTCCTATCATGAGTCTTAGGTTTCTCAAAATTGAAATTTTTAAACCACTCACTTTGAACTTGATCTAAAGTGGTGTAATTGGGGTAGCATAGATCACATTGATAACATACACACATAAAACAACCACATTGTGTTAATTTCACTTGTTCATTATCACTCTCTCATCCCTAATCACTTCTTACCCATTCCTCATTATCCCTAATCACCATCTCCTCACACCTCATTATCCCTAATCACTCCCTCATTGACCCTCACTATCCCTCATCATCTCTAATCACTCCCTCATCATTTGTGATTACTCCCTCATTGACCCTCACTATCCCTCCTCATCCCTAAGCACTCCTTCCTCATACCTTATCATCCCTAGTCACTCCCTCATTGACCCTCACCATCCCTCATCATCTTTAATCACTCCCTCATTGTCTTTAATCACCTTATTATCTCTCACCATCCTTCATCATTATTAATTGACACTTCATCATCCCTCATCATCCTTCTCCTTCCTCATCCCTAATCACTCCCTTATTGACCCTCACCATTCCTCATCATTTATAATCGCTCCCTCATCATCCTTGATTGCTTCCTCATTGACCCTCACCATCCCTCATCATCTCTAATCACTCTATCTTCATCCTTCATCGAGCCTAATCACTCCTTCATTAACTTCACCATCCCTAATCATTCAGTTATCCTCCCTAATCACTCCCTCATTGACCCTTATCATCCCTCATCATCTCTAATAAATCCCTCTTCATCCATCTTCATCCTTAATCACTCCATCCAATATATTAATGGTGTTATTTTATTAAGGTTTAATAATGATATAAGCTACAAGTGGAGATTTGATTTATAGTAAAAAATATAAGACATAATGATCAAAATGATGTGGAGAAAAAATTGAAACATAAATATTTAACACCTATGAAAAAATATGGGCCTTTTAAAAATTATTTAATTCACAATTGAAGATCTACTAGAAAAATAGAATTAAGTCAAACCACCATAGGACTAAAAATGGGTATTAAATATGAGGATCACCAAGATTTATGATTTCCTGAAACAAATCAATTGCTTTTGATATGAATACATTTTATGATCTGAATAATTACATTGGACTTTTATTTATATGTCTATTGATTGAATCATCATAACATAGAGTGGAAAATAATTTTCAATTAATTATAACAAGTAGTCCAAGATTAGAAAGTGGTGCTTAATTCATAACTTCAATATTCAATCCAATGAAGAGTGTCACACTCAGAGTTCTCTACTTGCACATCTCAAGAAGTGGGTACAAGTTATCTAGTAATATAAAAAGGTAAGTAGATAATAGATTATGAACCCAATGATATGGTCAATACTAAAAATATCTCTACTTCCCCAATAATAAATTATATGAATTAAAAATATTGTTTGATCAACAAATGTAGATCAATGGCAAACCAATATAGTTCATCATTTCCAATGAAAGTTAGAAGAATTTAATTTCTCCTAAAGCATATTTTGAAAAATTGAACTTGAAATTGATGCATCATTCATAACCATATGTTAATGTATAGTCTCGTGTGGGTCTTGAGAAATGGATCACCTAGTAGTGTCATTTGGTGTACAAAATCAAAAAATTTAAAGATGCAATCCTTTGTGACATCTCACCATTAGAGGTATGTGATTTTTTACATGTGTTCAATCATATATTTACCATTGACATGTAGTCTATGAAGTAAACCCTTGAAATGTTGTGATAGATTTTCATGATCTGAAATACCATATATCATAGTTCATAACCTTTTAGTCATTAGTGCCAGGAAGTGAAAGAATATTGTTAGTTATATTACTAAGTGTAATCTTGATGATAATAATTAAATATAATAGCATCCTTGTGGAACCATATCATAGTGTGGTTTGTCCAATGATGAAAAAGATAAAATAATCAAACCATAAACTACATGAATACAAGGATATCGTTTAGTCACCTAAATAAGTTCCTACATACTATACACTAAACAATACTATTGATTTGATCCCTTAACTACCTCTATCTCAAAGCTCTTTATACAACATATCATTTCTAGATAATGAGTAGATCAAGTCGTAGATCCATGAAATCATGGCTAATGGACACATCATGCCCAAATCATTGCCTTATAGAATCCTAATTGTGTTTGATCGAAAAAAGTATGGGACATGAGGTTGTGAATCGATTAAAGAAATATTAGTAAGATTAAAGTGAAGAAATAGTATCCTCTTCCATATCCAAAATATTAAGGCATTTTTCTACCATATCCATGGTGTATAAGCCTTTTCCAAAATTAATCTTAAGTTTGGGTATCATCATATTCACGTTGAACCTCAAGACATTTAGATGTAATCTTAAAGAAAAAAGATTGCTTGACTAGTTGGTTATGAATTTTAGGTTAACTCATGTAATGAATTCATTCATTGAGATATTGAATGACATCCTCAGGACCTCTAACTATGTCATTTTTTTAATCTACCTTGATAAAATCTTGATATTTAGAAAACATGGGATGAACATATACACCATGTTAAGCTAGTTTTCCACATTTTACAGAAACACATTTTTATGATAACATGAATAAATATTAATTTTCCATGCAAGAGATGAAATATTTGGGTTACATTACACACATAAGGAATGCATGTGTGAACTTGACCAAGATTCAAGTCATACAAGAATGGGAAACACCAAATAACTTTACATAGATTCAAATCTTCTCATAATTATAAAATTATATAAGAGATTTGTGTTTAATTTTTATCCCTTGAACCAAGCAACCAAAGGTAGAACCAAATAAAGTTTCATCTAGTTAGATTCACAACAAAGATAATTCAATAAACTAAAATTCAGACTCTATTTTGTGCTAGTACTTGTGTTACTTGACTATAAATTTTTAAGATCATCCAATTCATTTAGTAATAAAATTGACTATCACAAATGGGTATTAACAAAACAAGTCCTAGAAAAGAGTTAATTTCTATTATAGTGGGTTAAATAACATATGATTGGAATCAAATATACCTTGTTAGGAACCCATGCCTTACCCTTCTCTTTGCAGTATTAGTGTAATAATTGTTATGGACGCATATGCTTTGTAAGTCATCCCTTAGAGCATATTTGAATTATCCCACATACAAGGGAAGTAGTAGTTGTTAGAATAGAGTTAGTATATAAGTAAGTTTTGAGGCCCAATGAAGGTATCCATGAATTTATTATATTGATCTTGCTCAAAGGAGGTTGCCCCCTCGAAGCGGCTTGCAATCAATATAAGCTTTCTGTGTTTTTGTTATTCACAAGAGTTATTTTATCTTCTTATATTTTAATTAAATATGTTGTAGGAGGTAATCTGCTACAAGAGGTTCTTCTCATTTGGTATCAGAGTGCTTTCTTGGCTTTGTGGGTATATTTGGAGCAATTTCTTTTCAAAGCAGGGCTTTCTAAGAGCTGCACCATTTCTGGCAAGAATTTTTTTTTCATTGCAGGTTCCATCATTTCGGATTAGGTAAATACCCATCCACTTAACTATGGGAAGTTTTTGGGCATAAGTCCTAAAAATCATTGTGAGGAGTACCACAAGAACCCTAAAGTAGCTGGCCCATTGAGAGGACCTACCAATGAAAAGGGCAACGACCCCATCTCGATTGACTAGTTCTCACCTGTGAGGTAAACCAAAAGCTGTCGTTAAGGGGTAAACCCATGGCCAAAAATTTTTGGAGAGTGGTACTCGATCAGATAGCTTTGGTGGCCAGAGAGAATTTTAAAAAATCCTTTAGGTAGCCAAACAAACTTGGGGTCCATATCCAAGTTATCAGGTTCAGAGAGCAAACAATAGAATATCCATAGTTGAGGATATTTCTAACCACACAGTTACAGACAATCCATTTTTGAAGCAGCAGTAAAAAAAATAGCAGCAAAAAAAATGCATAGGATCCCTAGCTATTAACAACTAGTTATGGTCACCACTCATGCAGGCACAAAAATCATGAAGGACAAAATAACCACATTGACATCTTAGGTTACAGAGTTAACCGATATGATGCATGGCTTGAATCAATAGAATAACATCTTGCTCAACAGAGTGCAGAAGGAGGAGTCTTCTTTAGAGCATCGCTCCTTTGCTTCTAACTTCTCACGTGGACCTAAGCTAGACTTTCCATGATTCAATGGTATAGATCCTACAGGATGGATATATCAAGTTGAATAATTCTTCAACTTCCACAATACTTATTCTGCAAATAAAGTCCCAATTACTTCCTTTCATCTGGAACAAGAAGCACTTCAGTGGTACCATTGGAATCTCAAGTCAAATGATGAACTCGATTGGTTAAATTTTGCATCCTTAATTATAGGTAGGTTTGGTCCCTCAACATTCAAGGATTTCATAGGAGCTCTCACCAAACTTTGTCAAATAGGTACTATTCTTGAATATCAGATTGAATTTGAAAAACTCGCTAATCACAATAAAGGGTTGTCAGATGACTTCTTCAAAAGCTACTTTGTTAGTGGCCTCAGAGAGCTGATCCACTTAGAGGTAAAAATGTTTTGACCTAAAAATATGATGGATGCTTTGGGTCTAGATAAGTTATCAAAAGATAAACTCTCCACACAGCATCGACCTCCCACATTTTCACTAGCAAAGAACACAGTGAATCAACAGACAACCATAACCACACCAATCAAGCACCTGATTGACGCAGAGATGTGGGCTCATAAATAGAATGGATTATGTTACAACTTTGATGACAAATGGGTTAGGGGTCACAGGTGTGTCCAACAAAAACTTTACTTGCTAGATGTGGAGTCACCACCCAAGTAAGACAACAAGCCTGATATTCTAGAATTTCAAGATGCTCAAGATGAACCTAGCACTGAAGAGGACCCAGCAGTTCAAGAGACTCAACCTAAGATCTCAGTGCATGCATTAGTAGGTTTCACCACTCCCCAAACCATGAAGGTCAAAGGGTGCTTCAAAAAGATCCCTCTCACAATCCTCATTAACTCAAGCAGTACTCATAATTTCATCGATCCTCACATTGCTAAGGCGGCAGACTACTTTGTATACCCTTGTTCTAGCTTTGAAGTCATGATTGCTAATGGGGGCACATTGCCATGTAAAGGGAAGTGTCAAAATGTGCATATGGCGATGGGCAATTATAATTTTTGCTCTGATATGTTTGCCCCACCTTTAGGAGGGTGTGACGTGGTTTTAGGGGCACATTGGCTTCGCACATTAGGACCTATTTTATGGGACTTCTCTGAGCTTTGGATGTAGTTCACAGATAATGGTCAGAATCACACCTTAAAAGGGTTATTACTAGGATCTGATAGTATGATTAGTTCTCATTTCATGGAAAAACTTTTGAAGAAAGGCTCACATGGGGTCATTGCAAAGTTGCATTCCATTCAACTCCAGCCCCCCGCTGCTACTAACCACCCTACAGATTTACAAGCCATGCTCGACAAGCATGCAACCATTTTTTTAGAACTAGTAGGTTTTCCCCCTTCATACCCTAAAGATCACCGCATTCCTCTCCTTCCAAGAAGCATCCCACTAAACATCCGGCCATACCGTTACCCCCATCTGGAAAAGACTGAAATTGAGAACTTAGTCTGGGAACTCCTCAAGTTTGGAGTTATTTACCCCAGCACCAACCCATATTCCTCCCCCATGCTTCTTATCCACAAAAAATATGGGTCATGGTACCTTTGCATTGACTTCTGAGCCCTTAACCACCTCACTATCAAGGATAAATTCCCAATTCTTGTCATTGATGAGCTTCTTGATGAGCTCCATGGGGCCAAATTCTTCTCCAAGTTGGATCTACATTCTAGCTATTATCAAATCTAAGTGCATCTTGATGACATTCCTAAGACAACCTTTCATACGCATGAAGGTCACCATGAGTTCCTTGTCATGCCATTTGGCCTTACAAATGCCCCTTCCACTTTTAAAGCACTCATGAATAAAATCTTTCGGCCTTTTCTCCATCAATTTATTTTAGTTTTCTTTGATGACATTTTGATTTATAGCCACACATGGGTTGAGCATCTACAACATATTGACAGGGCATTACAACTATTAGCAGAAAATCAATTATTTTCCAAGCAATCCAAGTGTTCATTCGGTCAAGAGGAAATCGACTATCTGGGGCACATTGTTTCAGCCAATGGGGTTCATGTGGACCCAAAAAAAATTAGTGCTATGCAAAATTGGCCTCGACCAACCACCCTCAGGAGCCTTCATGGTTTCTTAGGCCTGACAAGATACTATCACAAGTTTGTCAAAGATTATGGAAAGATTGTAGCTCCTTTGACTTCCTTATTGAAGAAGGATGCTTTCAATTGGGGTGCAACAGCTGATTAGGCATTCATCAAACTCAAACAGGCTATGTGTAACACACCAATTTTGGCACTGCCAAACTTCACCAAAACTTTCACCATAGAAAGTGATGCCATTGGCATCGGCTTGGGTGTTGTTCTTCTCCAAGAGGGCTGACCAATTGCCCTCACTAACAAAGCCCTTTCTGGCCACAATTTAGCTTTGTCTACATATGAAAAGGAAATGATGGCAATTTTACATGCAGTATAAAAATAGAGACCCTACTTACTGGGAAATCATTTTTGCATCAAAATTGATCATTAGAGTTTGAAATATTTCTTGGAACATTGGGTCTCATCCTCAACTCAGTAGAAGTGGGTCAGCAAACTCATGGGTTATGCTTATGAGATCACCTATAAAAAGGGAAAAGACAATGTTGTGGTTGATGCTCTCTAAAGAACCTTCAAGGACCAACCTTCCCTCTCTACCATCTCCATGCCCATTCTGAACTAGTTTGAATCTATCCAACAAGGGTATGTAAATGATCCCTCCTTATGCCACCTCATTCATCAATTGGCCACTAACCCCTCTGCAGTACCACATTATTCATGGGATGGTGCTTCTCTGTGATACAAGGGTCGTCTAGTGCTTTCCCAAAGTAAAGACCTACATCAGATCATCTTCTATGAAATCCATGCTTCCCCCTCAGTAGGGCACTCAGGATTTATCAAAACCTATGAGCGGGCACATCGACACTTCTTTTGGAAAGGCATGAAAGCCAAAATTAAATAAATGGTGGTCGAATGTGATACCTGCCAATGAAACAAAGGTGAAACCACATTGAATCTCAGTTTGCTCGAGCCTTTGCCCATTCCTACTAGGATCTAGATAGATATTACCATGGATTTCATTAAGGGCCTCCCTAAATCTAGGGGAAAGATAGTGATCCTAGTCGTAGTCGACCACCTCTCCAAATATAGTCATTTTTCTGCACTCAGCCACCCATACATAACCTCCATAGTCACAAAGGTTTTCTTGGATCAGATATTCCATCTTCATGGCATTCCTTCTTCAATTATCTCAAATTGTGATGCCACTTTCACCAGCCATTTTTGGATGAAATTGTTTCGTCGCATAGGCACACAGTTGAGAATGAGCTTTGGGTACCACCCACAAATAGATGGCCAGATAGAAGTAGTCAAAAAATGCTTGGAGACCTTCCTTCATTGCTTTGCTTCAAAACAACAACATCATTAGGCCAATTAGCTTCCCCTAGCTGAATGGTGGTATAATACCTCATACCACACTTCCACCAAAGTGACTCCCTATGAAGCAGTTTATGGTCAAGCACCGCCACCACTTCTTCCATATACTCTTGGTAGCTCACCAGTTCATGCAGTTGACACTAATCTCTAAAATTAAGATTAGATTCTCTACACCTTATGAGACAATCTCCACATGGCACAGAACTAAATGAAGCAGTAGGCTTACCAGCACCACTCTGAGCATACCTTTCAACCTGGTGATATGGTCTTTCTTCATCTGTAGCCATACAAGCAATCATCACTAAAACTAAAAGGGTGACAAAAGCTTGCTCCAAAGTTTTTTGGGCCATATAAGGCTCTCCAGAAGATTGGGTCAATTGCTTACAAGTTAGAGCTTCCACCTTCCTCCCAAGTTTATCCAATCTTTCATGTCTCCTATTTGAAGCAAGTTCTTGGATCTAACATCTGAGTGCAGATAGTTTTACCAACACTTGATAATGAAGGTTCCATCCTTCTTGAGCTAGAAGCAATCCTGGATAGGTGCACCTACCAACTTTGATCTCGCTCCATCACAGAAGTCATAATCTAATGGCATGGCATGCAACCAGCAGATGCAACATGGGAACCACTCCTCCAGATTCAACAACAATTCCCACATTTGAAGCTTTGAGGGAAAATATTTTTCTAAGGGGGAGGGGATGTTAGGAACCCGTGCCTTACCCTTCTCTTTGCAGTATTAGTGTAATAATTGCTATGGATGCATATGCTTTGTAAGTCATCCCTTAGAGCATATTTGAATTATCCCACATACAAGGGAAGTAGTAGTTGTTAGAATAGAGTTAGTATATAAGTAAGTGTTGAGGCCCAATGAAGGTATCCACGAATTTATTGTATTGAGCTTGCTCAAACGAGGTTTCCCCCTCGAAGCGGCTTGCGATCAATATAAGCTTTTTGTGTTTCTGTTATTTGCAAGAGTTATTTTATTTTCACATATTTTGATTAAATTTGTTGTAGGAGGTAATCTATTGTAGGAGGTTCTTCTCATAACTTTATAATATATACTTATGTTAGATGATGAGGGAGTGATTAGGGAAGATGAGGGATGGTGAAGGTCAATAACAAAGTGATGAGGGGTGTTGAGGGTCAATGAGGGAGTGATTAGAGATGATGAGAGATGAAGAAAGAGTGTTTAGGGACTATGAGGGATGAGTAAGGAGTGATTAGGGATGATGAGTTGATGGTGATATTTAATGAAGGACTAGTTAGGGATGATAAGGGAGTGATTGGATATGATGAGGGATAATGAAGGTCAATGAGGGAGTGATTAAGAATGAGTAAGGATGAGGAGGGAGTGATTAGGGATGATGACAGATGATGAGAAAGCAATTAGGGATGATGAGTGATAGTGAGGTTCAATGGAGGAGTGATTATGGATGATAAGGGAGTGATTAGAGATGGATATAGATAATAAGGGTTAATAAGGGAGTGATTAGGGACAATGATTAATGATCAGAGAGTGATTAGGGGTGATGAGGGATGAGCAGGAAATGGTCAGGGATAAGGGAGGGATGATAAATAAGTGAAATTAACCCAAAGTGGTCGTTTTATGTGTGTAAGTTATCAATATTACCTATGCTACCCCAATCACACTAGTTTGGATCACATTCAAAGTGAGTGGTTTGAAAAATTCAATTTTGACAAACCTAGGACTCTTAAAAATGCCAAGCAATTTAGAAGGCACAAAAACCTAAAAAATGACTATATGTTTACAAAAAATGGACATTAATTATAAAAGTTATGTCCTAAAATCCCTAGGTTCAATACTTAGACCCTAAAAATTCCTAAGTACTAACTAGATTAGATTTTGAAAAATTATTTTCCACATCGTAAGGTGTGAAATTGTGAGACCAACTCTATCAAATGCATAGTGACCCTAATTTCTTATATTTACTAAAATAAATTTAATTTATAATGAAATAAATTTAAAAATATAAATGTAAACTTATACTTATATTTAGAGTATTAGATATTAGCTTCAAATCATGATTGGCTTCATGTAAATGTTCAGATGATTTTATGTGCAAAACAATAGGAACGTGATCACATTATTATTTTTACAATAATGTGATCACATTATTGTTTTTACTAATGTGATCATGTTATTAACATGATCTCACTATTTGAATTTGAATTCAAACACCAAGCCTTTTGGCTCGACAATGGCTTAGATTCTTGAGCTAGAGAGCTTGGACCTATCAATCTACAGTCAAGTTTGAGAGTTTTGATAGAAAATAACAAAAATCAACTTCATTCACCAAATAAACTATAAATTTTTATGGTAAAATTCAAAAACTTAATACCATCGCAATGAGCACACTCTCCTCTTTCCAAAAATATGATTTTTATAATTTTTTGACTAATTTAAGGTTTCAAACTATGTTAATTTCTAACTATACCTTTTTTAGGCCACTACATGCGACAAATATACATGCCTATGCATGTTCATGTAATATGATTTTCATTGATCTAAGTGTAAAAAAAAGTTATATGGTCACAAACAATGCCTAATTCTACACACATTCATTTTTTTTAGGTAGTTAGGAGGCCTGCATGGCCAACTATCTATTTTTTGTCAATTTTTAGGATTTATTTACTTTCAAAATTCATAAAAAAAAAAATTCATTGAAAATATATAAAACAATATAGGTCACAAACTATAAGATATTATCTAAATGTTCACCAAAGGGTTTCAAACAATATTAAACGTTGCTCAAAAAATGGTGGGCCACATGACTATCTATCTACTCTATTTTCTTTAAAAAATAGGAGTTCCTCTTCAAATTTTAGATGTTTTACCTAGTTATATTCAACCATTTTTATTAAAAAATATAATGTTTTGTAAACTAGACTCAAAATTCTACATTTCATGTTCTTACATCATATTAAAATTTGGAGTGTAGATATTTTAAACTATCTACAAAAGTTTAGATTTCTAAAATTTCAATAAAATCATATCCATGGATAGGCACCTTTTTATCCTCTAACTTTGTGCACTTACCCATTTTATATAACCTATCACCATTGTCTAACTATAGAGATATGGTTACCAAATTTAATCCCCAAATAGTAAATAATTTCACCTAGTTTTATGATTTTCCATCATTGGTTCAACCAAGATGGAGGGTCATCTTGAACAATGAGAAAAACCTCCATTTTTAATTCACTTACAACAATTCCAACAACCTCAAAAAAGTCTCTATTGAAATCATTGTCATTCCTTTGAAATAGTCACAAAATAATAGTTGGTACACAACATAAACTTATCATACGTACACCAATAAAAGTTTATATTAACTTTTGGAAAGTATAATAGAAAATTGGAAGACAAAATTATAGTTTCCTAATTTCTTCTTCACAAACCCTACGCTGGAAGTCTATAGATCAATGATTTTATGGGTACAATAGGTACAACTATATAAAAGTATAAGTGTTATATGGCATGGTTCTTTTTCCCTTACTATCTATTACACTATCACAAGGAATTCACAATCTACCCAAACACACCATAAAATAACCTCAATTGACATGATTATCTTTTGAAATGATTCATTGCTATTTGGAAGTGTGATGTAGCCAATGGAAAGGTGACACTAGCTTGTTGAAAGCATAAAAAATTGAAGGATATTAGCCCAGAAGTGGATTGTTGCTATATGTAGTCTCTTAGAATGTTTATGTTTAAATGTTAGCACTCTTCATGTGTTCTCATGTAACCCTAAAACACTTATTATGGCTTCCAGCCAAACTATGTTGACTTGATCAATTATAAACCTTGTATGAGTTACCTCTATAGATTTGAGGGTTTTCATCTTCAAACCTAGTTGCAATGGAGGGTTTTTATCCTCAAGTAGAAGTTGAAAGAATTTTGGATTCAATTGTGAATAGTAAAGTGAATAATGATAATCAATTATCCATATTTTTAGCCCCACTTGTCTTTATATAAATTCATTTTTCTAATTTCACCCTAATCCTAAAGTAATTAAAATTACTTTTAATTAAAGATTCACTTTTTCACCTTCATAATAATAATTACTTTTGACCATGTAATTAATATTTTTTTTTATCCCCTTTTAATAACAATACATTTTAAGTGTCATTTTTTCATGTTATAACACAAATTAACTTTGGAAAACTTAAATAAATTATTATTAAATTATTTCCCTTATTAATTGCCCTTAGCCTACAAGAAATAAAAATAGGCTTTGGGTTCTCTGGCTTGTTTAATTTATAAAAAGGGACATTACAGTCCACCCTTCTCAAAATTATTTGCCCTCAAGAAATTGCCAACTCAACTGCTCTACCTCTCCCTAACTATCCATCATTATAATACCTAGATCCCAAATCAATATTTATGTTTCTTCCATTTATCCTTGGGATGTAGTTAGCATTTAATGCACTTTTCCTATATAATGATGAATTAGAAGTCCTGCACCAGATGATGCTTCTCCAATAGCCTCAGTGAGTGAATCCATGATATTTGAATCATGAATTGGTTGCGATCTAAAGAGAGTACTATAAAATGTGACACCCTCCATCTTGTTTTTTAATGTTGAAGTTGACACTATGTTAGTGATCCATTAGAGTACTACCTTTTTTCCATCTAATCAAAACCTAAACTCCATCTTTCATAATCTTGTGTAAATTCTCGATGGAGTAAAGTCATTTCACTCCTAGTACCAAGTTATTCTCTTTCAAAATAATAACATAACAATCATGACTTGTGATGATCATCCAGAGTGATGTTAAGTTGTTCAACCTTATTTTTTTAAGGCATAATAAATCCATATGCCACAATGATACTAAAACCTTTGACATCCTTTGTCTCTAAGCCTATTTTGTTTATCAATCTTTAGTATATGAGATTATGAGTTGCCCCACTATCAAACAATACTAGAATATCTTGCTTGTGAAGAACTCCATGAGTGCTTCTATAAATAAGTGGATAGGGTGCCTTTCGAATCACCTCCTCCTTCCCTTTTATCAGTTTTCAATTATAGTTCCTCTGTCTATGACTCATCATCTAATATTACCTTTATGTAGTGTACCAAACTTTCCCAAGACATCTATGACTAGGCTCCCATGGATCTCTACAAATGAAGCTTAACTTCTCCCTCCTAAGTTCATTCCTTATTTCTATCTCTTTAATTACTTTTGGTAGCTCTTTTTTTTAAGAAACCCCTTGCTAAGATGGTTTTCTTTATTATCCAATAACTAATGTCTCTTGTTATAGGTAATGATTTTAGCTACCCAATAGTTGTCATTTATTATCCTATATGCATGAATTTACCCTTTGGAGTTGATGTTCATAGATTTAATGCTCTCTTAATCACTTCCTACAATGATAGAGGATCAAAAACTTTCACTAAGCCTTTGAGAG
This sequence comes from Torreya grandis, assembly GCA_037957365.1. Lineage (NCBI taxonomy): Eukaryota > Viridiplantae > Streptophyta > Pinopsida > Cupressales > Taxaceae > Torreya > Torreya grandis. The sequence goes on along the minus strand of JARHVA010000262.1, from coordinate 3,891,917 downwards.
AATTAGCCAACCCTTTAATAAATAGAACCACAAGTCTTATTTTAGATGCATTAGGTACCATCATGAATAACCTATGAAAATTAGTAATGTAACAGTCCATTGTTCTTTCTTATATGAATTGGGATAATTCCCTGAAATGGATCTATGGATCTTTCCTATCAAACCTCTTTATTAGCCTTTGGTTGAATTATTCCAATGTAGAAATAGATTCATGTCCTTGGGTGACCATGCCATGGTGCCACCATTTGTGCCACTTCTTCAAGGTGAAAGGTAAAAAAATTAATTGCCTCTTCCTCATACATTAGGTTCAATGAGAAATAATATCCAATGTTTGCAACCGAGATCTAATTAAATATTTGTTTGAACCATCATAAGTAAGAAGGGTAATTTTACCCAACCATTGTTGTATATCTTTTTGTGGCAGATCTAGATAATTTCTCCTTCCTCTTGTGTTACTATTTTTCATTTTTAGATCATAGAACTCTCTAAAAGTGAAAGCTTGTTGCACTAAAAGTCCAAGTTCTTCATATTTAGCATGATATACTACAATATGATTACATGTATGAAGTTGTTGAGGCTCTACTTCTTCAAGGTGATCTTATTATTTCTATAAGAATTTAACATGAAAATTTATAGAAGGTGGGGTGATTAATACCTTCTCATTGGTGGATGAGCTTCCCTCTCCCTAGTTTGCCTTACCTAGATTCACATTTTACAAGGCATGTGTTATACCTACCATGGATTCTTTCAGCGTCATTTGAATTTTCCTCTCCAATTCTTTTTTACCACAAATGATTATTTCCTATAGATAGCTCATTTCATTTTTAGGAGGAGGTCTTTGATCTCTTTCCCCCATGTCCTCTATTTATTTTTATAATGTTTGATCCCTTCTCTTTTATATTTTATAAAACTTGATTTCTCTTTGATCCTCTTGTATGCAAAATCAATTTTTTTCTTCTTCTTCTAGGCTAGCAAGTTCTTTGCTCTGATACCACTAAAATATCCCATGTAAAATAAATTTAGAATGTTGATTTATTTTTTTGTAATTCCTAATTAGATCTAGAATGTCATAAAATAATAGCTGGTACACAATATAAACTTGTCATATGTACACCAATAAAAGTATGTATTTTATTTAGAAAGTACAATAAAAAAATAAAAGACAAAATACTAGTTTCTTGATTTTTTCCTTTCACAAAACCTATCTTGGAGGCTTGTAAATTAATTATTTTATGGGTATAAAATGTACAAATGTATGATAGCCTATTGGGTTTTACAACAGGGTCATTTTTTCCTTGTTATCTATTGTGTTATCATAAGGAAGTCATGATCTATCCAAACACACCAAAACTGACCTCAATTAGCACGATTTTCCATTAGAATGATTTATTATTGTAGGAAGTGTGATGCAACTAATGGAAAGGTGATGCCAACCTATTGAAAGAATAAAACAGTAAAGGATATTAGCTTGGAAGTGGATCACTACTATATGGAGTCTCTTAGAACATTGATTTTGAATGCTACTACCCTTCACATCTTCCTGTAACCCTGAAACATTGATTATGGCTTCCAACCAAACCCTAATTTATAAATGATCTTGTTGACCTAATCAATTTTAACCCTTGTATGGAGTTACCTCTATATATTAAGGGGCTTTGTACTTAAACTTGAATGCAATGAACGTTTTTCATCCTCAAGCAAAAGTTGAAAGAATTCTAGATTCAATCATGAATAGTAAAGTGAATAATGATAATCAATGATCCATCATTTTAGCCCCACTTGTCCTTTTTTAAATTTAGTTTTATAATTTCACCCTAACTCTAAAATCAATTAAATTTAATTTTAATTAAATATTCACTTTTTCACCCTCTTAATAATAATTACTCTTGGCCATATAATTAATACTATTTTTTTGGCTCTGTTTAATAATAATACACCTTGAGTGTCATTTTTGCTATGTTATAACATAAAATAACTTTGGATAACTTAAATAAATTATATTTAAATTATCTCCCTTATTAATTTCCCTTAGCCTACAAGAAATAAAAATAGGCTTCAAGTTTCATGACTTGTTTAATTTAGAAATGATGACATTACAAGTTTGAGTTAGCTTAGGAGTTAGAGCTGACTCATAAATAAATTGAACATTGAGGAACTGACCACCATTTGATAAAAAATTCCTCTAATTTGTCTTTGAATTATAGGCTTCCTCTAATAAATACCCAAGGGCATCTGTAGTAATGACATAAAGATAGGGGTTAATGGCATCCATCCTTAATAGCTTGTTGCAATTGGATAAGTTATGATAGAATACCATTCATGTTAATCCTTGCAGAAGAATTTTAAAATAGAGTCTTCACTACCTTATGGAAGGAGCCAAAGCCCAACCAATCCAACATATTCAAAATGAAATCCTACTCTATCCGATTATAATCTTTGTCAAAGTCAATCTTCAAAAAGAGAGATTTTTTCCAAAATTCCTTCACCCAATTCATTCCCTCCCATGAAGTAATGATATTATCCAGAATAATTTTACCTTTTATAAAACTAGTTTGCTTTCTTTGGACTGTTCGTGTGATCTATATCTTAATCCTTCTAGTAAGGTTTTTTGTTAAAATTCTATAGGAAACATTAAAGAGGGTAATCGGTCTCCAACCACTTACCCAATCCATTTTGGATCCCTTCAGAATGAGTTTGATCAAACCTCCATTTACTATATCCCCCATGACTCTCCTTTTGATGGATTCTTGGCATAATTTTTAATAAAATAAACCAATAGTATGACGCATCTTCTCATATAGCTCCCTTGGGAGGCTATCAGGTCTTGTAGATTTATTATTCATCATGCCTTTCATTTCTGCCTCTAAATCTTCTAGCTCTAGGTCTCTAGAAATAAAAATATTCTCATAAGTTTTCACCTATTTAGGAACCTCTTCCTTGACAAGATCTATGCAAGTCTCACAAAAGGGCCAGAATCCATAGATGTGAAGATAATTTGAAAGTGGCTTTAGAAAATCTCTCAGATTTGAAGTTCATCTTCTAAGAGGTTAGCATTAGAGGCTCGCATCACAAGAATTATTTATGAATTATGCTTTCATTTTAGGTATTTAAAGTAAAATTTTGAGGTAAAATCACCTTTTATAATCCAATAGAGATGCCCCCTAATTATATCTCCTCTTGCCTATACTCTTCAATTTGTTTGAGTTAAGATTCTAATTCACTACTTGCTCTTTGCTTTTTTGCATTGAAAGGATCTATTTCCAACCTATGCCTAACTTATTTTATCTAAATTTTAGCTACTTGCTCTCTCCCTTTCCATGTCTTGGCAATCATTCAAGCTTGCCCTCTAAGAAACTTGATAGTTTGTTGGATGGTTGCTTCTCACCAAAGTATCCACCCTTCATCACCAATCATGGTAGGTACTAAAGACCAAATTATAGCAATATCTCTTAATCATTATTCCAATTCAAGAAGGGAGACATTTAATTTTTAAGAGGAATTCTTTTCTCCCTAGACATTAGCGCTAATTATCAAATGAGTGGAAATTGGTAAATGATTAGATCTAATGATAGAAAATTCCACAAAAACTAAGCACTTTCCATAAGAAGAGAAATTAGTTTCTCAAGGATTAACATAGAACCTATCCATCCTAGCCTAAATCACCCCCATAATCCATTCAATAGTGGAGAGTGACTAGGCCATCCACCTCTCACAATTGCATTATATAGATTGTGTTATTAGGTGCATATACTGAAGAAAATCCCCATAGTTTTATACATAGCATAATTATGATCTAAATACAACATGCCATAGGGTACTCACCTCAATTATTGATGTGAGGGATAACACAAGAAGAAATGAAACATATAGCCTCCCCTTATTACCCTCTTCATGGGATGTGGCAATATAATCTCCATTCTAGCTATGTATAAATGATCAAACTCAGAACCCAATTACATTTATTTATTGAAAAAAAAGTGAATTTGTATAAATATTGGCCAAGACTAATCAAACAAGGGCTTGTCTATCACTCAAGATGCTCCCCTAACATTCTAGGATGGTATTTTTAACGTCATGGGCAATCTATATCAAGGCCTTGCTTAAGGACCAGAAAATAGTTTTTTATAGAGATTCCCTATGGCTGAAATGTTTCATGAGGTGGTGATTGCCTTATGGTTTCAATAATAGGGATTGTGTCATTAAACATTTTTGAATTTGATGCCACCAATGTTGACCCCTAAACTTGGATTATGTCATTACTACTTCCAACCTTAACTTGTGCACTCAAATGTGTCCCATTTAATTTCATACCCTAATTACCAATACTAAATGTACCTATTGTTTGAACATTCTTAGTAGATACCCTTATTTTTCTAATGTTTTACCCTATTGAGGCACCTACTTATTCTTATTTTTTGTTTTTAATTTTCCATCCTTGAGAGTCAACTATAGTTTTTTTCTCATGAGAATTATTTTGCATTTCATGATTTGATGAAGTATTTTGATTAAGATTTAAATGGTAGCCTTAATCAAATATATGGGAGAAAAGCAAGAAAAATATGATATCAAGAGGTTGAGATACAATACCTTTTGGATGAAGGGAGAACCATTGAAAAAAAGATGAATTTCAAATGGGAGCTTCCTTAAGAAGTCCACCTCCACACATACTAAAGCATTAGGTCATAAGTAATCAACAAAAATGATGTATGATCTTATCTATGCATGATAAAAAATGTTTTGGTAGGTGAGGGAACTCCATCCAAAAAGGGTATTTATGTTGAGACGTAAATTCTAGATTGAATTCTTCATGCCATAGCTGAACATAAGCTAAAGCTTCAACAACCATCCACACCGCATTTTGGTACACACCCTAAGAAAGTTCCTCCTTGTCAAGGACACAAACATATCCTTTCCCTAAGCCCAAGAAGATTCCACCTTCCATCCTTGCCTCTCCCAATTATCTTCATATATCTAATATATATCCTTCTTAGATGGCATTTTATGAAGAAATTAGAGGATAATAACCCTTTTCTTTAACTGTTCAACAACTAGTTTGATCTCAGCATCATTTGGGAAGTCCGCATTCACCCAACTGAGATTATGCGTTGAGAAAGGTCATATCCCTTTGTCTATCAATGATAAAATATATATCTAAAATAGTTTTTTTTGGGCATGTAAGTGCTTCAAATATTTAGACCCATTTGTGACCATAAGTGAGATTTTATTTTATATCTACTTCTGAGGAAGGAATTTTTGGTTCAATCTTAGAAAGATGGCCTTTACATTTATTATGAAACTATTTAAAATAGAAGTTATTTAAATTTTGAGAAATTTCTTATTGCCTTTGCCATCAAAGGGCCATAGCTTTAAGTTCCTACTCTAAGACCCCTTAAATCTCAAATTCTTGAAATACCTTAATCATAACATTTTTGAGATCAATACCTGAAAGAGGTTTATCTGCAATGAAATGGAGTCTCTCATTGAAAATCCACCAACACCCCCTTTTTTAATTTAACTTCAATAATGAGGACTTTATCAATAGGAGACATCATCTTCTTGATAATCAATTGGATCTCCATCAGAAAAAAAATAGAATATTTCAAGCATAATCAACTAGAACTAATCACCTACATTCTACTAGTGGAATAACCTAAAAGTTATATGCCCTAAATGGCAAAAAGAGCCTTTGAAGTTTTTGTCGACCAAAGCTGGTAGGATGAGAAAGCAACCAAGATGATGCAAAAAATGAAAACACAATCATCTAGGACATTATCACAATTAAGCTTTCATTGGATTTTTGAAACCTAGTCCCTTATTAATATGGATTGCAAATGGAAGGATTAAACCTCTTGGTTCATCAACAGTTTTGAAATAAACTAGAAGTGCCCTAGCACACATGACTCTTTCCTTCAATGCGAGCATACACAAACACCAAATTGTCACATGATGCACACAAACTTGAATAGGAATGGAATTGAAAACCACAAAGATCCAAACCATAACATGATGTAAAGTCTACTATGAGCTCATCATTCTCTATCCATCAAGTCATTCTTTCTACTCTTTATTTTATTATTTTTTTTTAAATTGAAAATGATGTTATTAATTAATCAAATAAAAAATACAAATACACTTAGTTACCAAAATATCACAAGGGAAAGGAGTAAGCAATTTTACATAATAGCATCCATAAGGGGGTTAACTAAAATAGGAAGTGCAACCAAAATAATTAATTTTTGAGCCAAATACAAAACTAAAACAATGATAGTTTATCTCCTTTGCAACATTGTGAGCTTGTCCTTAATCTTATTAGTCACAATGAGTAGCTTAGGGCTCTTGATGTTGAACTATTCTAGTTGAAAAAAAAAGAGAGGAAATAACTAAGTTTGTTGAATAAATAGAACCAAACATGTCCTAGAGTATAGTTGTTGGCAGCAGTTTTTCCAAATATGAAAGAGGATAACTAGCTGACAAGTGTTCCATATGACAAAGTGGGTGACAGGGTGGAAAATGCCTAACAAGGTAGTTTTTTATTGAAATTACTAGGGAAGAGTTATAGAATAGTGAAGATAATAGAATACCCAAGATATAAAGTGGATGGGAAGTACCAAAATAAGTGAGGAATAGTTTCAAAGTTAGGGCAAAAGATGCATTTCCCAATAGCAAGTCTGAGCTTGGACAAAGTTTGACCAACAAGAAGTTTCATGTGTAGAATATGCCAGCCTAATAGTTGGTACTTGGCCTTAGTGGGGCATTTCCAAATAGTATTTTCCATGTGATACCATTGAGAATTAGAAAATTACAGAGACCACTTGGTATTGAGGGGATCAACAAGAGGAAGAAATAACTAAATAAGCTACTACAAAAATCATGATGAGGTAGTGAAAATGGCTCCTTGGTTTGGCCATCACCAATCTATCCAAGGGGGTGTAGGATTAATGGTAATTTTAAGGAGTAACTTAGGTAGAATTAGTTGAATCAGTAAAATATAAGCTGGATTAAGTTTTTCAGGTAGCCCAAAAATATGTCACAGTGTGTTCCAAGATAGCCAACTACTAGTGTCCTTATCCTAAATATCTTTGATTATATTAATGTCTTTTTTTGCAAAATACTTGGCACTAAATTCTAGCTGAATAGAAAGGGGAAGCTTATTATAATGAATAACCCTATTCCACCAAATACTAGAGTTAGGCATACTCAATCCATGATGGAAGGATTGATGATGCCATTGAAGAAAAGGGGTTATTTCCTGCCAAGCTGCCCAATTACATCTTAGGAGAAGAGAACCGAAAATATCAAAGAGGCATTTAAAATTTTGTCTTCCCAAGGAATGAAGGACCAAGATCCCTTGTGAGAAGCATGTTGAATCTGTTCCCTAACAAGAATCTTCTAGGACTCATTATCTTTGGTGGCTCTTACAATCTAATTGGTAACAAGACATTTTCCTTGTTGGAGTGGATCAATAATTCCAAGCCCACCTTCTATTTTAGGATGAATACATAACCTCCATGAGATGGTTACCATATCTTTCTTTCCAAAATTATTATTCCATAGGAAACCATGGACCAATTGTATGAGTTTATCATAAGATGAGTTTGAGGGAAACCAACAAGATGAGTAGTAATCATGGCTAGCAAAAAAAATGTGGTTAATAACAGTCATCTTGTTAGCTAAGGATATAAATTTAAAAGACCAATTGTCTACCTTTTTCTGGATTTTACTAAGCACCTAATCTCACATGTCTCATGGGGAGAGATAGATGCCAAATAGAATACCCAAGTAATGAGTAATATTCCCATGAGGAATGACATTCCATGTTGGAAGAATCTAAGCCAATTTAGGCTCACTTTTGATGAAAATGAATTCTATTTTGTAGCTACACAACTTGGATCTAGAAAGGTCATAACAAATATCAATAATAGACTACACATCAACAACTTCTTGCTAAGTATTTTGCAAGAAAAAAGAGAATCATCAACAAAATGAGAGTTTAGAGCATAAAAACCTTATGGGAGAGTAATCCCTTTTAGATCACCTTGCTAGTGCACTTTTTGAAGCATATATCCAAGGGTATAAAAAACAATCACAAACAAAAAATGAATGTGGATAGCCTTGATGGATGGACCTTTGAAGGTCAAAGGATGTTGTGAGGCTATCATTAACCATGACCTAGGCTTATGCTTCAACGAAGAGCATTTCAATGTGATGTTTGAAACATGGTCCAAATCCCAACCACTCAAGCTTCTTAAGAATAAAGCATCAATTAATTTGATCATAGGCTTTTTCAAAGTCAATTTTGACCAATAATGCATCTTGATCAGAATCTTCAACCCATTGGGTAATTTTTGTAGCATAGAGCAGATTATCCAAAATGTATCTACCTTTTAGAAACCTAATTTACTTAAGATGAACAATATCTTGAACTATAGGTTTTAGTTTCATAGAAATAGCCTTTGCAATAATTTTTTAAGATACATTAAGGAGAGTGATGGGATGCCATCAACATAGCTTATTCTTGTTTCTAGCTTTAGGGATTAATTTGATCAAGCCATGATTAATAATATCCCCCAAGGATCCCTTGGCATCTACCTTTATATACATATTAAATAAGTCCATCTTGAGGATAGGCCATAGAGCTTGGAAGAATTCATTTAGAATCCCATCCAAACTAGGAACATTTTTAGTCTTCATTATCCACAGGGTTGTTTCAAGATCAACTAAAGTGAGATGTTGCTCAAGAAGGTGGTTGGTATCCTGATCTACCTTACATGAAATACATTATTGTATCCATTCCTCAATAAAGGATTCATATTCCTCAAAGTAGTGTTCTTCATGGAATAGAGTGCTAAAATGATAAAAAAATACATTCTTAATGTCATCAAGTGAAGAAGTCTCAGTACCATCCTTAGTAAAAATGGTTGAAATATGTTCGTGGTGATGCTTATATTACAAATACTTGAAGAATTATTTAGAGCCCTAATCTCCATGTTTATTCTAGAATAGATGGGCCTATATTTTACCACATTTTCTCCTATAAACCTCATACTTTCTTAAATTAAATTTTATTTGGGCAGCAACAGATTGTAAGGAGTTGTCATGAGGTTATTCTTTAAGATCTAGGCATTGTTGGCTAAGCTTATACTTTAGATTACATTCCTTTTTCCATCTCTCTTTGGCCATTAGCCTTCCAAATCCTCTTAAAAACTTGACTGTTCTTGACACAATAACTTCCCACCAAAGTTTCCAACCCATAAAAGAGGTGGCCTGGGGTTGAAACTCCCAAATAATAGAAATTTGGGAAATATAATGCGGGGAAGAAAGATGAGAAATATTTAGCTTTAAAAGGAGTTGACTACAGGGATGTGTTGAAGGCATTAAATTCAAGGAACATGAAATAGGAAGATGATTAGATAGAATAATATAATTGAGAGTGGTAACAAGAGGGAAAGCAAGGAGCGACTTCACAAACATGCAAACATAGAACCTATCAAGTCTACAGAATTGCCTGTGAATCCAACCTGATTATTGGACCAAGTGAACCAACTGCTTGCTCTTGAATTCATACATCCAAAAAGAGGGTCAAAGACTCCCAATGAGTTTTGATAATGAAGCCAAGATGAAAATTATTCATTAGAGAGAGGAGGTGATTGAGACCAACTGTGGTCCCTTTTGTGTTCCACCATGTTGAATTCACCTCCTATGATCCAATGTACTATGGGAAGATTGGAGCTCATGTAATTCCAAAGCTTGATGCACTCTATTGTTACGTTTGGGCCATATACTGAGAAAAAACCAATGGTTCTCTCCTAAACATAAATAGTAGCCCAAACACATCTATGGGTAGGGTTTTCACTAGCAATAATAGCCTTGGAAGAAAGCAAGGCTGGTAAGAGTAGCACTACACCTCCCTGTCCATCTTCATGATAGGTGCAATAGGGTGAAAAGCACTTGTCTATATAATTTAGGTTGAACAATAGAGACGAACCTCCAACTTTAGACTCTTGTAGGAAGATTATTTCAGAAGGATGGTTTTATATCACCCTTTTCATATGAAATTTTTTTTGGAGAGGGTGAGCCCTTAAACATTCCATGAAAGAAGGTTGAGATTCATGGTTCACTTCTAGTAGAAGGATGCTCAGCCTCACTATGAGAAAGTAAGGAAAATCGGTTGTAATCATGAATAGGGTTGGGAGATAGAGATACCTATTATGCTACACATTTATTGAATGAAATCTCTCTTTACTCTCAGATCTTCCTTTGGTCACTTTAAGTGAGTCCCCAAACCTAGACCATGATTCTTTAGAGGCCTTCTTGGGTCCTCTACTTTTTGATATAGTATGTTTCCCAATAGACTTCCAGTTTTTAGGAAGGTGAATCTCATTAACTTGAGTTTCTAGAATAGATTCATGAGTTACATGAATAGAGAGAGATTGAGTGTCATTTTTCTATATATTAGGGCTGGGGGTAGAGGAGCTCAAATTATTCAAAGATGGAGAGGATGGTTTTAGAGGGATTGAGTGGGTGGTAGGAGCCTTGGCTAAAAGCTAATCAATTCACTGTTGCTTGAGTTTGCATTTAGGGAAATTATAAATTAAATGACCATCTTCTCGATAGTAGAAACATGTGTTAGGTTTGTTGAGATAAACCATAGGTTGTGATTGTGTAAATCTAGGGCCAAAAGCTTGAACAAAAGTGGGTAGGGGTTGTAAAATATCCATTTCAATGTAGACTCTAGGATGGTTTTTTAGGCCAAAAAATTTGACTTTATAATTTTTACACCACAGGATGTTACCCAACTAACTACAAATCTCATGAAGAAAGGGTGTAATAGCTAGGTTAAGGAAGGGAAATTCTACCCACATAGGATACTATGAGCGAGATGGTCTTTTAAGGTGAAATTTGAGCTTCCAACCCTGAAGATAACATACTTGAAAATAGATAACCCATGAGCCATATTAAAGGGCTACTTAGACAAAGTCAAAGGAGGCAAAAAGAACAAAAGTATAAACCCTACCTAACCCCCTTACAAAGTCTATTTCCACCCCCTAGATTCCTCCCAGACATGGCGTGTCCATTTATAGAATTCACTTTCAGAAGATATGCCTCTATGAAAAAATAAAACAACTATATGATGGGAAATATCTACAAATTTTTTAATAAACTCATTAGGCAATTGAAACTCAAAAGCCTTACATTCTTGCTAATGTCTAGGGTCATTAAAACCATTAGAGTCATTTTTCAGACTATGATTTTTTTATGATTCCAATGCCATCACGTCTTCGGAGGAAGGGTCAACATCCATGTCCATCCTTGCATTTTTGTTTATCTTATTTTCTATGCACAGGATTAAAATTAATTTTTTTGAACTAAACTTTTTTTTGAAATCAACGAAACAAGTAAAGATATCCTCTTTCTTGTCACAACAATTTTCAATAATAATTATTATAGTGATAATTTGATCAATTGTCAAATGTTTGTTCTTGAAACCAGCTTGGACTTTAGCTTGTAGTTTATTTTCATCTAATCATCCACTAATTTTATTTTTTAGAATAGTTCCAAAAAGCTTGGTGAATAAAGGGAAAATTATAATAGTTTTATAATTAAAAGGATTATTTTTGTCTCTAGCTTTGTAGACAAGTATGATGGAACTTTCCATCCATTATTTAGGGAATCCCTATCTTAGTGAGGTGTTAATTATGGTTTAGATGAGGGGAAATGATAGAGATAATAATTTTAGCATGATAGCCATCAATGTCTTTAGCTTTCCCTTTTTCAAGTTCATTTTTCCCATCTTCAATGTCTTTTGTAAAGAACAAGCTCATTTGAGTATGTGAAAAGCATTAAATTGTTAAGAACATCTTCCATGTTAAATTATTAAGAATAGGTGGTTGAGATAGTAATTCCAAATTTTATGTCAATTTGAGGGTCATTTGTAGCTTTTCTAGGGAATATATACTTTTAACATTGCTTTATCTATGGTCTTCCATCTCCAAAAAAAAAATCTACACTCAAAAGCAACTATCAGAAAACAACAGAGCAAGAAGTTTCTCCTAGTAAAGCCTAATGACTTGACATACAAAAATCTCCAAACCATTTAACAAACATCCTGATAACCAAAGTGCCTTTAGATACCATAAATTATTCTAATTTACCATCAAATTGAAGGGACAAACTCCCCATGAAAAGACAAGGACTTAAAAATAAAAAGGAACAACATGGGCATTTTGAGATTAAGTTAGAAAACCCCGTGGGTCATCACTATTTAAATGAGCATAAATGGAGTAGGAAAGGAATGTAGAAACTCTTAACTTGAGCCATGAGAAACATAATTAATAAAATACATTTTTTAAAATTATATTCCCTCACCCAAAGATAAATATTCTTAAGCCCATGAAATATTTTAATATCTCAAATAGTTAATGGACCATGATGCCGAATACAAAGAGTAACACCTTGATAAGCAAGGATAAGTGAATTGGTTTGAAACTTTATGGATCTACTATGCTATTTAAATTAATTGTTTGTTTGAGTATTGACCATTGCTCATAGGCCCCTAACAAATCATTTTGAGGTTGGAATCTAATTTTGTGTTCTTAAGTTTTGAATAGGTGTATAGAAATTGTGTATTACTTTATACTTCAATTTGAATCCCTGAGAACCAAACTTATATTAGGAACTTTATTTCAATTGAAATTAGTGTTTGGATGACCTACAACATGCTGATAGGGCATTCTTACTATCAATATTTTCTAAAACATTTAACTAGCCATTGTGTGGGAGCATGGAGAACACATTTAACCAACATTGATACCATTAATATGCCTTGTCCCTCTCGACTACCTACACAACATAGTTTCTAAACTTAATTTTAGCTTAAAACTGATAATATTGAACACCCAAGCACATTAAAAATTTTATAAATGTTTTTTATTCATATCACAAGAGTGTAACTTAAAATATATTCATGTAGAGGGGACTTTTAGCATGTAGTCGATTGGCAAGGATTTATATACCACAAACATTGTCACAAGGTTAAAATGTAAAAAATACAAAATTATATATATATATATATATATATATATAATTTTGTATTTTTTGGATTTTAACCTTGTGACAATGTTTGTGGTATATTATATATATATATATATATATATATATATATATATATAATATACCACAAACATTGTCACAAGGTTAAAATCCAAAAAATACAAAATTATATATATATATAATTTTGTATTTTTTACATTTTAACCTTGTGACAATGTTTGTGCTATATAAATCCTTGCCAATCGACTACATGTTAAAAGTCACCTCTACATGAATATAATTATATAATTATATATATATATATATATATATATATATATATATATATATATATATATATATATATATATATATATATGTATGTATGTATAACCTTCTTTGCACAAGGGATCCCATAAAGTAACTTAAAATATATTCGTGTAGAGGTAACTTTGAGCGTGTACTCAATTTCCAAGTCTTTATATACCATAAACATTGTCACAAGGTTGAAACACACACACATACAAAGTTACTTTATGAGATCCCTTGTGTGAAGAAGGTAATTTATATATATATATATATATATATATATATATATATATATATATATATATATATATATATATATATATATATATATATATATATAAAATTACCTTCTTCACACAAGGGATCTCATAACGTAACTTTGTGTGTGTGTGTGTGTGTGTGTGTGTGTGTGTGTGTGTGTGTGTGTGTGTGTGTGTGTTTCAACCTTGTGACAATGTTTGTGGTATATAAAGACTTGGAAATTGAGTACAAGGGAGCCCATACACCAAATATGCACGTTGTCTAGGCTCATGAGAGAGGGTTTCTTGTGAATAGTGTCCTCCTAAAATATGGATCATGATGATTGACTCAAAATTAATGCAATTGATTCCTAAAAAATGATATTACATTAATTATTTATATATATAACAAAATTCCCTTCTTCGTACAAGGGATCCCATACACCAAATACGCATGTTGTCTAGGCTCATGAGAGATAGTTTCTTATGAAAAATGTACTCATGAAATATGGTTCATGATGATTGACTCAAAATTAATGCAATGGATTCCTAAAAAATGACATTACATTAGGATTCACTACAGAAACATTAAAAGTATAAAATTAAAAAGATAGAGAGCTCCAAAATGAAAGGTTTATAAGGCACAATACTTGCTAAATATTTTGCAAATGGGATAGCAAGCTAAGTGAGCTCAATTTTGGGTGAAATTCTATGGTCTCGATACTTCACCTTATGGGAGATGGGTTCTTATGAACCACATGTTTTAGTGAATTTCAGCTTATATTTCAGATAGGGAGAAGAATAAACTAAATATAGGTATGGTTGAAAAACTATTTGATTGCACATGTGTTGAATTAAAAGATTGTGAACAACTCTTCTTTGACTTGGGAGGATGACCTGAAAATAAGATAAAACTAAAAAACATGGTTAGTTAGATAGATAGATGAGTGGATTGCCTAGCATTAGCTAGATATCGAAAGTAAGAGCTTCCTCAGGGGATTCAATCCACATGTTTTAAATAATTAAGTTTATAAAAATAATGATAAAGTACTTGCATTAATAATCAAAAGGTACTAAAATTGAACACAAGAAATATTTACTAAAGAAGTAGACTAGAAATTATTAATACAATGCTAAGTAAGTCAATACTGGTGCTAAATAGCTCATTTCTATTTCAAAAAATTAGGTAGGGGTCTATGAATAGGTAGGGACATAGAAAAGTGGATTTAGCTGAGGGTAGGTAGGTGAAATAACTTTCTATAATTTCTCACCATAGTGACCATCGATGGTTGATGTGACCATTGGTAGTTAAGGTGAATGTTGGCAGTCAAGCTGACCATCAGTGGTTGGGTAGATCATCAGCAATTGAGACAACCATCGATGATTATTATGTGTAAATCTAGGTTGATAAATGGTTAGATTTATGGGATCTTAAAGATGGATTTTGAGAGATGGATTCATGTTGGGCTAAGTTTGAAAGGCAAATGAAGTAATTAAATACTAGAAAATAAATACTTAAATTATAGAAGGTTGATTGAATGGGTGCTTGAGGTGGTTGACTCATTGGTGGAGTCTGATGTGATTCTAGTAGAGTAATAACACTTCATGATTTACTGGAGTGGTGATAACAAATTAGCTCTCTGACATAGTGGTTATATTGACCTACAAAAAGGGAAACTCTGGATGCACAAGATCTTGATAATAAGTGTAGATCAATTTCACCTCCTTGCTCCTCTCTTCTTATAGGCAAGGTGAGAGAGTTGTAATAAGATGTTAACTAGGATTTCTAATTTTAACTTGCTCATGTAATGGCTCATACATGGATTTAGACAAACTATTTTATAAAATCAAGGTAGGTGGCTTGCATGTTTGTGGTTAAAGAGGTGTACCCTAATCGTCGATGGTCAAGGTGACCATCGATGGTCATCCTAACCGTCGGTGGTTGAGGGTAAACGGAAAAATTAGGTAAAAGGTAGGTTAAGTCAGTTGGGAAAATTGATCATCAGTGGGAGTCAAAGGGTCAAATTGGTCCTAAGGGGGTCCTAAGGTGGTCTAGGGGAATTTAGACATTTAGGATTGTGGTGTGTATATTTATGATATCTACATTTTGCCCTTTTTTGTTATATGTATTTGAATCAACAAGTTGTAAAACAAGAATGAAATGCTAGTCAAAGGTCTGATTTCCTCGAGCAAAGGAGGAGGTGCTTCCCCTCAAACTGGGAGTTGATGAGGTAAAACAAAATTGATTACAAGTTTGATAAGGTGGATGAAGGTGGATGTCATGAAGGTGGGTGATAGTTTGGGCACTAAAGCATAAACAATTGCACAAAGTGTGACAATAGGTGCAATAGCCAAGATCGTGCATAAACTAGGTTACCATAGTTGACCAAAAAAAAAGGTTGGTACTAAAAGGATAAGTGGACCATGTGACCACATTTAGGTGTGGTGATTGAGTACACTCACAAATCTCCTAAGTGATGTCTACGATTTGGTGGGTATCCAAGGTAGGAAGTGTTCTTGATGAAAACATAAATGGGGCAAGTGTCATGGGTATCCAAGGTAGGAAGTGCTCTTGAGAAGACATAAGTAGGTCAGGTAAGTGTGAGGTGGCACAAGCTCAAAAGGTAGTCAACATGGCAATGTTGTTACTACAATAAAATTACCAAGCAAAATTCATCACAAAATGCATTTTAGTTGGACCAAAATAGACCAATGACGAGGTGAAAAGGAGGTCAGGGTGGGTGGAGAAGGTAGTCTCCATGGGTGGGTGAGATTTGGTTTGGCTGAGAAAAAGGACACTAAAGTGAGATTTCTTACATTTAATCCCATGTGACATGTTAGGAACACAAAAATATTCATTATTATTATGTTCCTCTTGTTATGGTGTATAATTAAGAGAGGAATACAAAAAAGAATTAAGGAAAGTATGCTCTTCTATTTTAGAATTAATGTGTTCGATTTCTTCTTCACTATTGTACCAATCCTCTTGATTTTCATAATTATGATCATACCTATAATCATAATCATAATCATTTCCATGACAAACATATTCCTCACCTACATAACTAGCATCATTAATCACACGTGTTTGGCTATTTTTCATTTCATTATCATAAACATAAGGGATGGTGTTACTAGATAATAAATCCACAATATGAGAGCTACTAAGGTTTTTTATTGTTTCTCTATTTTAGATTTATTATACCTTAATAAATATATTGATATAGAGGCAAGGCCTAATCCAAGTAGGTAAACAAACATGGAAGTACTAGGGTAAATGGAAACCCTAGGGTTGAGGTCACATATGATGGGGAAGTCACAATTTAGATTTGAAAGAAAATTTAAATTTAGAAATTGAGACCCTAGTGACAAAGGAAGGGACCCTAGAGAAACTTAAGGTTTGACACAACTCAATCAATGTATGGGTTCATCAATATGTTTTACCCTAATTTAGATTAAGTAGAATCACTTAATCTAATTAAGATATAATCTATTATGTGAATTTAAATTACTAAATATGGCATTTAAGCATGAATCTAAATGTAAAATATTAAAATAGATTACAATGATTTGGCAAGTGCCATATGCTAAATATAGTAAGTACACAAATAGACAAGTAAAAAAAATTTATAACTAATTGTCTAACCATGACTGTCTTTTGATAGTGGAAAGCAAACTGATGCATGCTTGGGGTTTGTAAAGATTTGGAACTATGTTTCTATCTGTGAAGGATTGGTTATGCCAAGTATGAGATAATATCAAATGTCGATATTAACCTATAATGGTCAGTAGTGACCTATGTGGAAAAGGTGTCTATGACCATACACTCATCTTTGCTTGTCTCTAAAATATTTGTGTGTGATTCCAAACCTTGATGATGTGTGCAATCCTATAAATTAGACTCCTTCACCTTGAAACCGTAAGAGTGCTTATGAGGGATAAAAACCTATAAAATTTGGGAAAGTGTAATGGGTTGAGTTTACCCAATCACCCTCATTGATGATTGGTCATTGCCTATGTCTTTGATACTCTAAAGAGGGAAATCAAGCCACCTATAGTTCTCCCACCTAGTGTGATTATGTAATTGTGTTCTTCACTATAATAATGCAACTAATGATTTGGCTTTAATATTTGACAGTACATATTTTGAATTAGCTTTGGTACACTTTAGACTTGAATTGTGACTAAATATAGTAATTGGTTTTGAATTTGGGAGGAATATGATAGTTTTTCTCAATGTGCAATAGTGTATAGAGGTTTACCAAATAAGTTCCAAGTCTCCCATCAATTGAGGCCTTGATTTGTATATATATGAGTTTAATTGGCTAATTTCTCACACTATGTTATCCAAGATGTACAATTTGACCCATAAGAATGTTTTAGATTTGAAAAGTGACCGTTGGTGGGAGAGGGTCAATATTATTAGGCTGAGTTTAGTATCGAATGATGATACCAACCCAATCTTATGGTAATGACCCGTGCACAAGAGGACTAAACTAAACATCTAGGCATGTTTTTGTAGGATTATATGAAGGTTTGAAACAAAAAATGAGGTTAATATAGGTGTGTTTAGATCATGAGTACAAGAGAGGTTGATTCATGTTGTTATGTCAGATAAAACATAAAAAAAAATTACAAACATAACATGTCAAGTATGATCCCTTAGATTGGGCAAGACTAGAGACAACAAACTATCAAATAGAAATTAAATTCAAAGACAAATTTACCTTTCGTGTGGATATCACCTTATAAACTCACATACATACATTTTTGTGCATGGATTTTAGATCTAAGATTCTTTATTAATGTTGCTTGTTAATTTTGATGACATCTTCCTTTGTCTATGAGTGGTTTGATCAATCAATGTGAAGAATTTTTGAAGCTCTTACTAGATTTTTGTATAATAATTTTACACTTAAAACCTTGATTATAATGTCAAATGGGCCTTGTATTTATAGACTTTTCAAATTGATTGTGACTATCATATCAAGATCAAGATGTGTGGCCTTCATTTAGTCTAATTTAGCTAATAAATGTCATTAATATTTGGGGTTTGGGTCTGCATTTATTAGGCATGGATTCAATTTTCTAATATTTCATTCATTTATGTTAATGCTTGACAAATTTTTGTGTGATGTCATGATGATGTCATACTTTCATATATTTGAGTCCACTTTTTATGTCAGTGGAGGAATATATCAATCAATGAATTAAGGAAATAGAAAATTCTAAAAAGATAAATAATTTCCTATTAGAGGAAGAATAGGTTAATCAACTTAATGCAAAGTGATGTGACTTAAAATTGAATAACTATTCAACCTAATTAATCCAAAATATCTCTTGCACAGTTGTCATTTGACACATGATGAATTAAGAAAAAATGATGATTGGATATGGTGCATTGCCCTAATCAAGGATGCCCCAATGTGTTTATAAGATGCATGTCATGTGTGTGGGCTAATTTGGGTCTTTCAATGACTTTTGACCTAATTTACATGTTGTTACAAAAAGTAATTGTGATAACAAATTTAACATGAAAGTCATGAAAATTGAGTGTCCACATTTTCCCCCTATTTTAAAGGGCATTGCGAGACACTAAATAAAGCAAAAAAAATTCAAAGAATAAGAAGTTAAAATGGTTTGAATAATGATTTAAGAATGATGTGTTCAAATTTTGTTGATTTTTGTTCAATTTGCTGAAAATGAGTTCACATCAGTACCCCTAAATGATGTTTGGGATGCCCAATATGCCCCCTCGATAGATGGGCCAAAAAATGTTTTGGAGGGATAGGCCCTCTAAATAAAGAAAAAAAATGAACAAGAATAATGAAATTACTCTGTGGATGAGCATAATTCAAGTGAGCTAATGCTCAAAATATAGTATTTGTATTGACATGCCTCTAAAATTGTATAAGTTTAATCAGATTAGAGGCATGTCAATGCAACTACTATATTTTCTCATATTAAAGCTCAGATGAGAAATGGTGTGTTTAAGGTTATTATTCCTAAGTAAAAATGAAATCAAGAGTGTTATTAATGTAAATATCGAGTAGTGAGTTGTGTTTTTGTTAAACAAACTAGCCAAGATCATTGTGTTTAAAGATAATATGCTTTGTAGGAGTGGTCTTTTTTAATATCACTAATAGATAAGCAAGTTTATTTCCTTCCAACTCTGGATTTGGTGGTTCTTCCCCTTTGATGTCCAATGAATTCTCCTCAACATAAACTTTAACATTGTCTTTTTTGAAAATAAGCATGTCCACTCATAGATGCAGAGCATCCTTATCTTCCACAACATCCTATTGCTTCTTCACATCCTTGATCCCCCTAGACATTGTCATATAAGAGTTACCAGATAGTTAATCCAATTTTAAAACTAGGCCTCTCAATAGATAAAAAGGAATTGTTAAACTTTAATCAGGGTTTTGTACCTCATACGATTTAAAACCTTAAGAGAAAAATTTAATTAAATAAAAGATTTTTTTTAGAGGGTTAAGGTTTCTTGAAACATTGGAAATAGGTAAATAATAGATGCAAAATGGACTTAAATTTAAGCAATAGGATATCAAACACTTCCAAAAAAATTCACTAGTACGAAGCTAAACTAACCCTTAGACGTATCATATTGCTTCCCCTTCCCATAGATTAGCACAGTGTCATGTTAAATTGTATAAAATTTTATATTTTTGAACAAGGAAATAAAAGGGTTTTAATATTTTTTGTCATAAGGGTTAATTTCCATTATCTAAGGATTACAAATGTGTCAATGATTTTCAAAAGTACATTCTAAATTTTCAAGCAAAACAACCATGGCATTTTTTTAAATGTCTCTAATTGGATTTAGTTGGCCCATAAAAAATAAAATAAAGAGGATGGATTGTTCGAACAACAAACCTTCTGATCTTTATGATTCTCCCACGTAAGCTTGATCAAAGAATGTTGACAACTAGTGAAGAGGCAATATTTATCCCCTGCATGTAGCTCCTCATTAACTCACGAGAAACAACAAAATATTAAATGGGATCACACTTGAAACTTGAAAAGTCATATTTGGTTGAAGCCTAGAGTCTGGATGATGGGCGATAAGCTACTATTACTAGCTTGGCCATGCCTTAGCAGTGACTCAGAGCTAGGAACATCTTGCCTTTATTTACATAAGATGATAAATCTGAGTGTCATGCAGGGTTTCACCTAATTTCAAACTTAATTCGCATAGTTTTAGATAAAATTGAATGTAATGCAACTTTGTGTGCAGTACTTGTCCTTTTAGCAATAGTACATGTCCACCAACATTAATATTATGATATTTATTAAGATTTTTAATGCATACCCAACATTTAATAATCATAGTGAACACCACCTTTTAACATTATAAATAATTTAAGATGAAAAATATAGAGTTTTAGATTCGATAAATACTGAATTTCCCCATAATATTAGTCATGTCATTTGATTTCAACCAATAGATAAAATAAATTAGTTTATTTCTTATTTTTTATTTTTTATAATATATGTATTCTAAAGCTAATGTTGACACTTAAAAATATGAAAAAATACTTTGTTTTTATTAGTTTGACAAGTTTCAATACAAAACAAGTGTCGTGGGTGGCTTTAGTACTTGCCCCTTTGTATTCTTTACAATTTACAGTACCAATTTGAAAATGAAATGTAATTTTTAAAATAGTTGTTTAGAATTTTTAAAGCCTCTAGAACCAATGATATCAGCATCATTAAGCATTAGCCTTTGATGCCTGGCTACTACTAAATGCCATTCCATCTGTGAAATGCTAAAATGTAAAGTCTATGCATCAAATACATGGTAATTAAATTAGGATTGCAGAGGTTTGAATTTAAACCACACACACATTTTTGCACATTTATGATATCCAAAAAGTTTTAGATTTTGAATAGCCCAGATGCAAAGCTATCTGGATTTGACATTTTTATTGCAAATCTTGAACCTTAATTGCATTAATAGAATTAATTTGGAAAAAATGACCCACAACAAGAAATATAAGACATTACCAGATTAAAAAATAGAGGTATACCAATTTGTGGCACATCTGCATTTGTGTGGGTCAAATTGGGAACCTTTGCCATTTGTATATAATTTTCAGCAGTCTCTCTAACTAATGTGTCACTTGTTTTCTGCCAAAACAACTAACAACAAGCATTCAAATCTATTATGTTTCTCCTATTTCCTATGGGCATTCTAACATGATAAACAAGCTTTTAAGTTTATTTCCATATGCTGAAAATGAAATTCCAAGACTACCTTTATTTATTTTGCAATTCTTCCTACGCACTCTTCCACTGCTGACAATTACAGTGATGCCTATTGGTTTTGTGAGTAGGTCAATAGATGTATTATGGCATGGCATTTGGGAATTAACCAATTTCTGTATGGTCATTATCCTTTGGAGTTGTATTTCCCCCCCATGTTATATCTGCATCCTTTTGATGTTATTTTTTTGGTGGATGCACACACTTCTTTTCACGTAGTGCCACCATATAAACTTGATCACATGCCAAATGAAAATTAATATTTAATTATGATTTGCCTATGGTAAATATTAATCATGTTCATACTATTGGTAACAGGGTCTATAATAAAATGATGGGAATGAAATTATTTTATTGGTGTTGGTCATACATATTATTAGTTCTTTAGGGGCAACTAAGAAATTCAATTATTTCTAACAGACATTCATAAATTCTTGTGTTTGAACCAACTGCGAACTTATATTGGCTATTAAAGGCAATCAGGTTAAAATAACTAATTTCCATGAAAATAATAGTACCAAGTAGGTACTAATAATTGAGCTAAGTGATTACTATTGTAGAGTAGAATTACACCCTTGTGGGAGAGTTATTTAGGCTCCCCCACTCCTAGCTACAATATTGGAGCAACCTCAGGCTATGGGTATCCTGTAGTGAGGTTGAACCTCTGGACAAGGCTGACTTCCTCTTGGTAGATCACCTAAAATAATGTTACTACAGGGAAAAGGGTTAGAAAGGGGTAAAGGGCTCTTAAAAAATCTAATGAGGTGATGCACCAAATAAAAATGGGAAACTCCCATAACCTTGAACCCACACTAGATCTATAGAAGATAGTACTAGCTCACACAACCTACCAATCTAGCTACTTACATAAGTGTTTCATGGACTAGGTTTTAGGAAGCAATGAATGAAAACAAAGAGGAGTTCATGGTAGAAAGAATAGTAATCCAGACCTAAAAATAGCTTGAAAACACCCTAAAAGAGGTTAGAAAGGAGGACAATGGATGAGGAAGACTCTCCTTCACTATGCAATCATGCACAACTCACCAAACATAGATCCAAGGCAAGATATAGGTAAAGAAAGTCCTTTATTACATCAAGAGGCAATTCTTACAAATGCTTGATAGGGTTTAGCCTAATCAATATGATCATATTTTTTAATATCTCAAAGAGTTCCCATGCCTCCCAGAAAGATGAAAATTCTAAAATCTAAGAACCCTTACAATGGAGAAGAGAAAGGGATATATAGGAAAAGGGAGAGAGAGAAGAGGGAGTACACATCAGTTAATGAGCTATTACCTTTTAATGCATGCTTTCCATCATTTTATCCAATTTGGATCCATATATCATCAACTAGTTAGCTTTTGTCATCTCTAATAGTCTCCAAGTTCTTCTCATTGGCTAAGAAATCTACTAGAAGATAAGAACCAGTTTTGCATGATGATTCACGATCTAGATTTGAAGGAAAACCTCTAGAAGCTTTGTAAAAGAATTCAATGCTCCAACCATTTCTCTAACCACCAGATCTCTTTGCTTTTATCTTCCATGCCATCCTTCACTTGGTTTCATTATGAGGACAAGATAATCATATCTCGAATCTGACAGAGCCATGCCATGCATGCTTTAAGTGACTGTTTATCGAGAATATGGCCATGTCAAAGGATGAGTTTCTCTTTTATAATTATAAATATATGCCCTTAATTTGATAATTAAACCCAGGTCTACTATAGATGAAAACCAATCCAAATATTGGTTTTCTTATAGTTTTAATCGATAAATGAAGCTTGTTAGGTGTTTGATCTTGATTCGATAATGAGCCACTACCCTTTTGGTCTATATTAGATCTAAAAGACTTATTTTTTCTCCATGGAGATCCAATGGCAATGTCAATACTAAAAAATTTTGCTTTGATTTATTATGGATCATGCTCAAACTTTATTCCTTTGTATTCACCTGGCTTGGTTGAAAACTACTTTTTAACCTTCACTAGAAGTCTCTTGGGATCAATTTTTACTCATTAGTTATTGATTATCGATTCATGCTATTTGACCTTTTAACGTTGATCATATTGATGATCTCCCTTGGTATGAATGAATTTGAGTCATTTATCTACTATTGGTTGAACATACTTGAGACACTTGTCACACATGTGTTTACTCATAGGATTTGTTGACTTTTTTAGCCCTCACTCACATTTGATCTACTTGGTAAGATTAAATGCACTTCATTGATCCTTGAGACCCACCAACATTGTTTCCATTTGAACTCAAATGACTATTTCATGAGGCTTTATTTTGAATTCCATGTGCCCATATTTTATGTTCATGTGATCGTCTCTGACATCGACATGCCCATCTATGAGATATTTAAATCCCAATGGTTATTTTTTTTAACCTAAACTTTGGCATCTGCACGTCTATCATGATGTCTGTACAAACATCTTGGTCTACTAGAAAATAAATTCCCTAATATAAATAATTCTATTGGAACACTTTTTTTGGGCAATTTCCTTGGGATTTTGTTTTGGATACTTTCCTTAATTGAAATAGGTCTTTGGGACTTTTGTATCTGCCAATTTTCCTGATGGAATTTAGGTCATCGGGCTTTTTGTTACAGACAAAATGTTTGAAAGAATTATGCCTTCAAGTTTTGTGTTGCGGATAAAATGTCCAAAAGAATTAAGTACTTAGTCTTTTTGTCATGGACAATTTTCTTGAAAGAATTAAATCTTTAGGGAAATTATCATGGAATTTTTGCCCAACAAATTCCCAACACAAAACCCAAAAGAAATAAAACTTAGCCTTTTAAAAGTTGAAATAATTTGTCCTATTGTCACTTATCCAAATACAAGATTAACACCTAGCTTTTTAAGTCTCTAGGCTCCTTTGGACTTGTGCAAGAAACTACTACTTCTTTGAATTCTTGAATGAACTTTTGAGGCTTGTGCAATTTGTCCTTGACCCAAAAATGCTTTGATCACCATGAGAACCTATTTGGACCTTTCTCTTTGCTACAAAGACCTATCTCTTATAAATTGACAAAATACACTTTAAGTTAACTTAAAGTGTTCAAAAGCTTTGCAAGCTGTATGATCCCTTTGGTCCACTCATTCCATCTAGAACTTTGTTCAGCTCATTTGGTCATTTGGTCAATCAGGAACTCTACTCAGCTCTTTCATCCATGTTTGACCTTCAAGACACTACATTGTATCCAGGCAAGCTTTGTATGTAGACCAAAATTGG
The DNA here is from genome assembly GCA_037957365.1 of Torreya grandis. Lineage (NCBI taxonomy): Eukaryota > Viridiplantae > Streptophyta > Pinopsida > Cupressales > Taxaceae > Torreya > Torreya grandis. The sequence continues at coordinate 3,866,818 of JARHVA010000262.1, read as the reverse complement.
CCAACATCTTTGGCAACTCACAAGGAAGCATACTTGTTATGCTTGAAAACCCAAACCATTTGCCTTGTCTAATCCATTGGGCATGGAGTCACAAGGCTCTAGTTCAATATAGTGACATGATTCTAGAAACAAGGATGACCCTTTTTGGAACCTCTCTTGAAGAAAAAAGAAACAAAATAAAAAAAGGCAAGTGCACATAGGTACTTGGAGAAAAGAAAAATAGCAACAACCAAACAAATGTGCACAAGGGCACTTGGAGGAAATCATAGAAAAATATTTTAATATATATAAGACCTTTTCAAAACTAATCCTCCTAGATCAAAAAAAAATATCCTTAAGTCACATTTATGTCTTGAGAAAAGATATGAAACAAGCTGCCTTTTAGACCTTTGCTTTGTTGAACTCAGTTGTTTCATGGTCGCCAATCCTTTTGGTGTGCTCTCCAATGGATGAAATGGAACAAACATGTCTCCAATGTATACATATTGATACAATCCTCCAATCTTAGTTCATTTTGGACTATAGGAGCACTTGCTCGATGTTGTTCATCACCCTGGAGATAGTCTTGCGTGAAGACTTCATTTAGGCTCTTGGGAGCAACTACACTTGGTTCAATTGGTGGTTCAAAAATACCATGTTCTTCCACTTTGTCCTTGTCCAAATCAAGACCATTCATGTTTAGATCAGCATGTTCATATCTCTCTAGAAGAAGGATGTGTCCCTTGGCCTCTTCAGAATCTTTGATTATGGCATTGAACCGTTGTCATAACTCTTCAGGCTCTTCATTGGTATGTTAATCAAATTGCATCACTTGAACACTTGAGATGTCTCCTTCATTAACCTCATTTAAGATTCCACCTTGTTTTTTAACTGCAAATGAGGGTTGATTAGACCATCCAAGGTCTAAAACATCACATTTGTCTTACTCAAGGTCTGATTTGATTTATTCTAGCTCCAACATGCCAAGGCTATCCTCAACTAACACCTCATCCTAAAGTGGACCAACCTCAGGCACTAGTTCTGATCCTCTTCTTGATCTATGTAGAATGGACCTTCAATAGTCCATTTAAGGTCTAACTTATGTTCAACTTGAGGTTTATCTTCTTCAAGCAAGCTTATAGTACTAAGCTACTCCATTTCACCTAAGAAATCCAAGCACAAATGCTACCATTGATCTTCTAAATCACCTGAGTTGCCCCTAACCTCCATAATAGGTTCATGAAGGCTATCCTCTTGCTTCTCATCAAGTTCCTATAACTTGAAATCTGAAACGTGCTCTTCCATATGAAGTGGGCTACTTATCATGATTTCTTAATCATAGATACTTGCATTATCCTCTTTAGGCTCACTCATGACTACAAGATCTTCATCTATCCTTTGTAAAATGGGTTCTTTCTCCTTGATTTTAGCTTAGGAGAGTGTCCTTCTAACTAGGGACTTTGAATGGCTTCTTTGTTGGCTCTTGAGGAAAGGAAAGAGAGTCCTGGAACTCTTGTACACCAAGCTCATTGAGCTAAGTTATGGTTGCTTGATTTACTTTTGACACAATTAACTCCTCCTCCAAGACTGCTTCTTGGACTACCTCAACTAGCACCTTCTCCTTCTTCTTTGTGCCCTTTTGAACTTATTTTAGCTTAGGAGAGTGTCCTTCTAACTAGGGACTTTGAATGGCTTCTTTGTTGGCTCTTGAGGAAAGGAAAGAGAGTCATGGAACTCTTGTACACCAAGCTCATTGAGCTGAATTATGGTTGCTTGATTTACTTTTGACACAATTAACTCCTCCTCCAAGACTGCTTCTTGGACTACCTCAACTAACACCTTCTCCTTCTTCTTTGTGCCCTTTTGAACTTATTTTCATGATTGGAATGAGTGTGGAATAGACATTTTTCTTCCTTTTTAATGGTTATAGGAGAGGGTGGCCTCACAAGTGAGGGCATGACATAGCCAGGGTCACATGTTTTGGAAAAGATTCATGATGGGAGGGCCTCACGCTCTTGAGTGGGAATAGGTGTAGGGTTAGGAGAGGGTAAATTGATTGGCTCAGGTCTAGCATACTCTTTCTCCCACTACTCAAACACCTTTTAAATGGATAATACCCACCCTTTCAATCCTTATTTCTAAGCCTATAGACAGTCAGCCTCTTAAACTAATGCCCACATGTTTCAAAACTCTTACAATAAAATCTTTATCCCCTCCATGACATGAATGGGGAATTCTTATCCAAGCTTAAACCCCTCATTGATTTTCATGATTATTCTACCTTGGTCTAGTATTGCCTCTCTAAGTTTTGAAAAGGCTATATTTTGACAAGGTTAGCATTCCTAAAGGCTAAGCTTTAGGCTCTTGGAGGGGAGAGGACACATACAACTGATACAAATGAGCCTATTGATCTTCATAAGATATCAACATACTATCTGTGTTCTAGATCATGCTTCTCATCATTGTTATGTCCTTATTCTCGTAAGATGACCATTTTTCACCCTCACAAACTGACCATCTATTTTTGACCAACTAAAGATCACTCCTCGCCTCTTGTAGAACATGGATAGGTATGACTAGAGAAAACTCCAAACCCCTACCAATCTTCTTTATCAACTCAAAATAAACTAATAATGCTTTTTTGACTCTTGAAAAAAATGTAACAAGATAACCCTGGTCTTGACAAGGGGAATTAGAGGACTAATTTAAATGCACAGCAGGCTAACCTTGGTCATATGTATGGATTAGAGGAGAAAAAAGTCCATGATAGGGTTGATAGTCTATTTTAGGGCCACTTGGGGGGAAACAAACATTATTTGCTTGATAAGTGTGGTGTTGAGGTAGAGAATAAGCATACTAACTAAAAGATGGTTGATTTTACATACTAGATTATGATGATTAGGCACTTAGTTAGGATGCTTAAACCAACTAATAGATGCTCAGAGTTTCCATTTATGTTTGAAAACTTGCCTCTAAAGACTTATTGGATGGAGATAACACCAAAACTCTTTACTAGTAAACAAAATAGTAAGTCCCACCGGGCATGCTAAAAACTATTTTAGCATAGAATTATATGCTTGTGGGAGATTTATTAAGGATCTCCCACTCCTAGCTACAATATTGGAGTAACCTTGAGTTGTGGGTATCTTGTAGTGAGGTTGAACCTTCGAAGAAGGCTAGCTTCCTCTTGGTAGATCACCTAAACTAATGTTGCTACGGGGGAAAGGGTTAGAAAGGGGGAAAGGGTCCTAAGAAAGATAACGAGGTGATGCATCAAATAAAAATGGGAAAATTCCATAATATTGAACCCACACTAGATCTACAAAAGACAATACTAGCTCACACAACCTCCCAATCTAGCTACTTACATAAGTGTTTCATGGACTAGGTTCAGTTAGCAAAGAATGTAAACAAAGAGGAGTTATAAGACTTGTTGAAAGCTTATATCAATGGTAGAAAGAACACTAATCCATACCAACTAACATCTTGAAAACACCCTAAAAGAGGTCATAAAGGAGGATAATGGATGAGGAAGACTCTCTTTTAATATGCCATCACAACTCACCAAACACAGAACCAAGGCAAGAGATAGGTAAAGGAAGTCCTTTATTGCATCAAAATGTAGTTCTTAAAAATGCTTGATAGGGTTTAGCCTAATCAAGATGAGAATATTTACAATATCTCATAGAGTCCCCATGTCTCCCAGAAAGATGAAAATTCTAAAATCTGAGAACCCTTACAATAAAGAAGAGAAAGGGATATATAAGAGAAGGGAGAGAGAGAAGAGGAAGTACACATCAGTCAATGAACTGTTACCTTTCAATGCACGCTCCACCATCATTTAATCTAATCCTAATCCATCTAACATCAACTATTTAACCTTCATTAGCTCTGGTAGTCATTAATTTCTTCTCATTGGCTGAGAGATCCATTAGAAGACAAGAGGTAGTTTTTCATGATGAGTCATGATCCAACTATGAAAGAAAACCTCTAGAAGCTCCATAAAAGAATTGAATGCTCCAACCACTTCTCTAACCACCATATCTCTTTTCTTTTATCTTCCACACCATCCTCCACTTGGTTTCATTATGAGGACAAGATTCTCATATCTAAAATCTTATAGAGCTATGACACACATGCTTTGAACAACAATTTATCGACAATATGGCCATGTCAAAGGAGGAGTTGATCCTTTATAATTACAAATATCTACCCTTGATTTGATAATTGAACCGAGATCTAATATAGATGAAAACCAATCTAATAATTGGTTTTCCTATAATTTTAATCAACAAATGAAGCTTTTCAAGTGTTTGATCTTGATTTGACAAGGAGCCACCACCCTCTTGGTATGTATTGGGTCCAAAAGACCTATTTTATCTCTATAAAGCTCTAATGGCGATGTCAATCCTATAAATGTCCACTTTGGTTTATTTTGGATCATGCTTGAACTTTGTTCATTTATATTCACTTGCCTTGGTCAAAAACTACTTCTTTGACCTTCACTGGAAGTCTCCTCGGCTCACTTTCTACACATTAGTTGGTTGTTACCGACTCAAGCTATTTGACATTTTGACCTTGCTTACATCATTGATCTCCCTTACTATGAATGAACGTGAGCCATTGATCTATTGTCAATTTAATGTTCTTGAGACACTTATCACCTACATATTTACTCCTAGGATCTGCTAACTTTTTTGACCCTCGCTCACCATTGATCTGTTTGGTATGATTGAATGTGCTTCATTGATCCTTGCAACCCACTGACACTGTCTCCATCTAAACTCAAATGGCTATTTCATGAGGCTTTACTTTGATGTTCGTATACCCATATTTGACATCCACGTGACTATCTCTAATGTCTACTCACCCATCTATGAGATATTTAGATCTTAATGGTTATTTGTCATGGCCTAAACTTTGGTATCTGTATGCCTATCATTGAATTATATGCAAACATCTTGGTCTACTAGAAAACAAATTCCCTGAAATAAACAATTTTATCAAAACACTTGTTGCAAGAAATTTCCTTTAGCTTTTGTTTCACATACTTTCCTCGACTAAAATAGGTCTTTAGGAATTTTGTATCAGCCAATTTTCTTGATGGAATTTAGGTCATTAGGATTTTTGTTGTGGACAAAATGTTCGAAAGAATTATGCCTTTGGGTTTTGTGTTGAGAATAAAATGTCTGAAAGAATTAAGTACTTAGCCCTTTTGTCATGGACAATTTTCTCAAAAGAATTAAGTCTTCAAGGAAATTGTTGCAGAACTTTTGCTCGATGGATTCCCAACACAAAACAAAAAAAAAGTAACACTTAGCCTTTTAAAAGTTGAAATATTTTTCCATGTTGTCACTTAGCCAAATACTTGTTAAGCACCTAGTTTTTTAGGCCTACAGGCTCCTTTGGACTTATGCGAGAAATTGTTGCTTCTTTGAATGCTCGAAAGAACTTCTGAGGCTTGTGCAATTTATCCCTAACCCAAAACTACTTTGATCACTATGAGAACCTACTTGGACCTTTCTCTTTGCTACATAGACCTGTCTCTCAGAAATTGAAAAAATACACTTTAAGTTAACATGTTTCAAAAGCTTTTCAAGTTGTATGATCCCTTTGATCCACTCATTCCATCCAAAACTCTTTTCAACTCATTTGTTCATTTGGTCAATCAAGAACTCTGCTTAGCTCTTTAATCCATGCTTGACCTTTAGGACATTGCGTTGTATCCATGCAAGCTCTGTATGTAAGCCAAAATTGGCCAACAATTATAATAGATACATGAACAACATGTACTAACAATGAAGCTATCAATTAAATTAGATTCATATTCAAACACCACTTTGTTATAACTCCCATTTTTCTCATTAATCAGGTAAAAATTTACATTATGGCATTATCCTTGATTCTTATTTAGAAGATGGTTAATTAAAAAATTTAAATATTATTCAAGAGGAACCACCAATCAATTCTCATTGTCTATTCCTTTTATTTGGATTCAATTGTTTTCAATAAAATATTTAACCTTAAGTTTAGACTCGAATGCATGGGGAACTCGAGAGCAAGGGAAGTTCCCTCACCTGTCACTTGTTATTTTTCCTTCTCTACGAATCCTAATAGAATAAGAAATAATGGATAAGTCTAATGATGGGTGTGAGTCAGTACCTAGTACCATAGATCTAACAAGGGATAGGGTGACAAGTTAGATGATCCTCTACCACTACTAGCTTTTCTTATTGATTGTGTGGTTTAGTCTTTTCCCTTTATACTTTGGTGTCCCATGGACTCTTTATTATGTTTCTTTGGTTATGTTCTCCTATTTTTAATTAGAAATATACTTTATATTTGTAAATTTATATCTAACATTTTTTAAGTGCATAATTATTTCTTAGTCCTATAGATCGATACGATGTTTCAAAGTGCAATTCCTTCTACTCATTTTTTGTATGAATAGAGATGTAAAAAATTATATTATCAATAGAGATATGCTTTTCAATAAAAAAATATTATGTTTCAAAGCAATTCACCTATTTGTTGAATGTTCTTCAAAGTTATGATAATCACAAAAAATATTTAGAATATAATATTTTGGCAACTGTATTGAAGGATCTAATTGTTTCACTTGAGGTAAAGTGATCATTTTATTATTAAATAATTTTTTCACGTGTTATTTTGGAGTATCATTAAGCCTAGTTAATTTCTTCTTTCTCTTTGTTGGATTGAATTTTTTTTCTAATATGGTTATTCTATAACACTGACTATATTATTAGAGTCACTCTTAGTTAGAAACCTGCCATCATTACTTTCATTCTTCAAGTTTAACTTGCTTTGAAATTTTGAAGAATTAGAAAATTAATAAATATTGGAAAATCACTTGAGAACATTTGCATTAAAAAAAAAACTATGACATCATTGTAAATCTCATAAAAATAAAGGAAAAGATTTGAAAAAACTCTCTTATTGATAAGTGAATAATATATCAACAAAAATAATTTTTGAGTTCACTATCTAGTGACTCAACTTATCTGAGTAATTATTTTATATAAATCTAAGTAAAACATGTTCATTGGTGCATTGTTTGGAATAACCTAATTAAATAATTATAACTTTCTTTCTAATATTAATCTAAAAGTGTACCAATAAATCATCCATTGAGAGTTTTAAACCAATGAACAGATCTAGGTTGAAGATCATAAAACCACTAAGAGCATAATATTTGAGTTTTATATGAAAAATCTTAGTTAATTATATATCATCATGAGCAAAGTGTAAAAAGGAACAATAAAAGGATCTAATAGAAGGTTAATAATATAATTTTTTATTATACAAGTTTAATTTTGGTGCAACAAAACTTGGAAGAAAAGGATGTGCAAGAATCACACAAGCCAAAGTATTATTATGATTGTTATAAAAAGTGACCCTCTTTCTATTTAATTTTTGTAACCCTTGAGAAAGATTTTTCATTTTGGTTTGCATATCATGAATAATATGCATTATGACCTAGTTATTTTGGGATTGTGAAGGAACTTTGTTTACACGAATGTTGATGGAATAATATAAGGGTTGTGAGAATCATAATGACAGAGAACATGAAAGTGAAGAAGTGGGATGTTGAAATATATTTATGAAAGATATTGTCATAGGAATCATGGGTGGAGTAGTGGCACAATCCATGATAGATATAGGAGGTAATTACATGTGTAATCAAGGTTAAAAGTATGTTGTTGAAGGTTTTGATGATACTTGTGACTATATAAGAGTTTGAGAACTTAGAGAAGATTGATATGAGATGGTTGGAAAATGGGAGGATTAAGAGATAATAGGGACATGGGAGGATTGGAAACTTGTTGTGAGGCAAAGTTTTAGGCACAAATTATTTTAAAACATTCATCATATTTTTAATCTTTTGATGGTTTTCTATGAACTACTTCTTAAAGGAGGATCATTTGGTTCACAAGTTGGAATTGAAACATTTTGAGTTGGTTGACCATTCTAAATATTACCATTAGTTTAAGCATCTAAATATCCATCACGATCAACATTCTTTTTATGATTATCATCCATATTATTTTGAAATAACATATTCTAACATTTATATTTATAGAAGGAAGCACGTTGTTGTTCAAATGTATGCTATTATCATTTATATTCAAAGAAGGGGCCACATTATATAACAAAGACATTAAATTTTTAGTAAAATGTGCATTTTATATTCTATTTTATTTAACCAAGGGTGTTTCAACAACAATTTTTTTATTTTGATTAAGTTTATCATTTCTTTTAATCAAAATCTCAATTTTTTAAAATTTTGGTGGTATAAAATAAAATTAGCCATGAAAGCAAAATTATAACATGAATCCAAACACACTAGGGTTTGAATTTTAAAAAAAATTGGAAAGAATCCATGGAATGATATCAAGCATAAATGGGGATGAATATATTTATAATTTTAGCTGTAGTATAAAGGGGGTTTAATGGAAGATGAAACCTTTGGAGCTGTAATACATCAGGATTCACTAAAATGTATGCATATAGATACATCTATCACAAATTAAGTATCATATTTAACATGCAATAAATAATACCTAACTAGCTACTCAATTAAACATGTAAATGATATGATAAGGCTCTTATATTTTAGATTGATGTCACTTAGGATTTTGACTCATTTTTAGGTTTCTCATTGTAATTTGAATTATTAACACTAATAGACAAATATATGAATTTTATGTCTACTCAATCTGAAATTAGAAAAGAATGGTATCAATATTGTATGGGCAGTCCTATTCAAACTCCACTATCCTAGTTAGGACATCCAACTATGATAAATGTATTCACTTTCACTCCCATGTTGTCACCTTTTTCTCTAATTGTACGCTTCAACTTATGTCCTCCCAAAATCAATAAATCCTACAAATATGAAATGAATAAGGGTTTGGTTTTAGGCTATGCATAAAAATGGTTAATGGTGGCCCTTCACCTTTATAATTTGTTAGATCTCTCAAAGATAATAGGGAAATAATAAGTTGCTAAACAAAAATTGCATAATAAAAATAGCTCCAATAAACTGTTTAAATATTGTTCTCAAATAAATGCTTGATAATAATTGATCATAAGTGTTTGATGATAAAATGACCTAATAAATTGTCTATTTATAAATGACTTGAATTAAAACATTGGTGAAATTGGTGCACATTACAACTTCCAAAATTTAAATACAAGAAAGGTGTAAAAGACAGATGGGCCCATTCAATTTAAATGGTGGCATAAGCAAATATGTTAGGACCATATAAATGGTTATAACAAGTGTCAATATCATAAGTAAATTCATGTGGTAGTATGATGTGATGATGACATGGTTGATATGGAAGATGCATGGGGACGTGCAAAAGGGTTTTCAAGCTTTGAAAGTCACCATAACAATTTAAAATAAAAAATTTGAACCAATCACCCATAGTTAGACAAATGTGCATAACATATATAAATAACGTTAAATAAATTCTAAAGAGATATTTGTTAATATCCATAAATGATTAAGAGAAACTTGCATGTTGTTACCAAGACTTAGACTTTGCTTACATCTTGTACTAAATCTTCGACATTTTCAAAAGTTAAATTACAAATGTAGATAGATATAAAAATATTAGTGTGGAGTTTTAATCTATTATTACTATTGGTAGTTAGTGACTTAAAAAATTTAGTGAGTATGAGGAAATTTAAAAAGAGTTTATTTTGTTAATGTGAAAAGAGATCTAAAATAAAGGTAGAGGTTTTAAGAAATAATCAAGATCTAGTTACAAGGTGATCTTAGGGAATTTTACTAGTAGGGAGTGGATTTAAAAGAGCTTTATTTTATTAATGAAAGAAGATTTAAAAAGAGATTTAGAATAAGTTGGAGGTTTTATATTGAGTGTAGGTTGTTGATACTTATATTTGCTTAATGCCATGCAAGGTTTTTTATGATCCAAAATCTTCCCTAGTTAAACCATAATAAGTTGATAAATATTTTAAAATTAAAAAAAAATACATTTTAGAAAACAATCAAGTGAAAAAATAAAATAAGTTATGAATTAAATTGTTAACAAATTTCCTTTGCAACAATCTTTACAAGTGCCACTAAATTAAGCTTTGCTAAGTTTGAATTATGAAACTTCAGCTCCATCTTACCAGCCAGAGACATTATATGGTCTGACTTGGTACGATAACATGAATGCATATTATATTTATCTAAGAGCATTACATTTTATTTACTTGGGAGCACTAGGATGCGGTCCCATGGAAGGTGCCTAGGATCTTATTTTCAATGTGTGTTTGCTCTTATGAAATTAAAACAATATAACTAAAAGAATAAAATGAATCGTCCCTATAAAATAAAAGCCCCTTATTTTTATAGAGGAACATTAGATGTAGTGCCATGGAAGGTGTTTGGGATCTTATTTCAAATGTGAGTTTGTTCTTATAAAATTGAAATAATACAACTAAAAGAACAAGGTTTGTGTAGCGGTTAGTCCCTACCTTGTGTCAAATAGTACACTTCATTTGGTCTTTGTGTTGTTGAAATCAAAGTAATAACATGAAATAGGTAAAATCAATTTTTTTAACAGTTAGTGTAAGAAAAGGCTAGTTTCAAAACAAGTTTAGCAGTTGAAACTAGAGCCAAACATTGATATAAATGATAAACAAAAATAGAATTATAATGTTAAATAAAAAATGAAATTAACCAAAATAGACTATTAAAAATATAATTTTAACAAATTCAAATAAAATGCGAGTGATGGTAGCATTGGTTATTGGTCTTGAAGATGTTGTATAGGTCATAAGGAATCATAAATTTGAGAAAACATAGTTTATCCTATATAATGAATGTTGTTTCACCAAATATAATTAGCAGATCAATTCACCTTTTAAAGTGTGTTTCTAGTTGTTAGATGGTAGGAGCTTCAAAATAGGGAATAGATACTATTTGTTAATAGAAATAAAATTACAAAATATGAGAAGCAGTTTCTTTTGTTCAAAAATATAGAATAATAAAATTACAAAGTGATGGTAGTATCTGGTAATAGAAAAAAAACATAGTATAAGTCATAGATGTGAGTCCTTGAAAAGTAAGATATATAACTAAACACTATTGATAAAGAAAAAAATCACATTTTGTAACAAAAATAAAGCATGGTATATCTATAAGATGTAAGTTCTCCATAAGCAGTATTATTAGTAGTTGTTCATCTTATACATGTAGGCAAGGGAGGTATTTATCATTGCAAGTCTTAGATGTGAGTCCTCCATAGGCATAAGAAGTTTTTATCTAGATAGTGAGAGACAATGAATATAAATTAGTGAAATATCCCTTTTAGGATATTTATTAAAACTCAAAAAAATTCAAAAAGAACACAAACTATAGTTCTAATTTTTTAGGACATCAAGGTTCAAAAATAAAGAAAAATTTATATCTTTCAGAATAATCACTTTCATCAATACCCAGAAGATTTAAAAGATGTGGAAAATTATGGAGAACAATAAAAAACTGATAAATAATTTTTATCTCAAAGGTTTGATTTTATTTTATGATGGAAAATGAGAGAAAAATATAGCTAACCATAATCTCCAAAATAACAATAGAAAAATGATGGAAATGAATTCTATGGCATCTTTATGATTTTAACAATCTCCAACTCTACAATCTCTTGAAAAGGCACACTGAAACCCTTCTAAATCACTACTTGAAATCTCCAGGTAGGTTGCCCCACTTGTGGGAGACTCACAGCTACCTCAAAACTAAAAATAAATGGATACCCAGTTGATGGTGGGTTGTCCTCTTCTCTAAATCTAAATTTTTTATCAGTACTAGCAATAAATATCTAATTCTTGAACTATATCTACAAATCTAAACCCAATTTAGAATCACATAAATAACAATCTAGGGATATGGATTATAAACCCTCACTAAAGAATGCTCTACCAGCTATGAGTGGATCTCTCACCATCGAAGCTAGAGATCCTACATAATTTAACCTCCACAAGCAAAAGGATTACTAATAACAATAGATTCAAAAGACTAAATGTGTGAACTTCCCCTAAATGACTTCAAGGGGAAAATATATATCCAACTTCAAAAAGATGAAATAATCTCCACCATCCAAATTAGGAATAGGAAATCCAATGCCCAAGATTAAATCATCTCCAAATAAGATCAATGGCCCAAAATAAACCCTACACCCCTTTTGGGAAGAATCCATGTGCATAAATCAATAACTTAAGTGACTTTATTATGCACATGCTAAAAATATGACTTAAGGTATCTTAACATGAAATTAGAATCTCCATGGTGAAAAAGTACCACCTAGTCCCCCTCATTTAAGTCAACAATGAAATATAACATAAAGTGAAGGTGGTAATGGTAACCCATACCCAACAGCCTCCAACATTTATAACCTTTTAGGTATGACAAAGGCTAACATTTAAATAATCTTACTAGACCTCCTACATAGGAATGGGGACATTACAGTCCTCCCTTCATGAAATTTGCTTTCCCACAAGCAAATGCAAACTAGGATGTTGTAAAATCTGCTCTCCCTCCCAAGTAGCATCCTCAAGTGGCAAATCCTTCCACCATACTAGATATTTTGTAATATTCATATTTATGAGCTTTCTTTACCTCACCTCAATAATAGTCTTTGGTTCTAAAACCATCTTTCCCTCCTTGTTCAATGGTGGCAAGTCTATAGATGACACAATATGCCATCCAAGTTCCCTTTTGAGGCACAAAACAAGGAAGACATTGTGGATCCTACTTTGTTCTAGAAGCTCTAACTCATATGTAATTGTCCCAACCCTCCGTACTATCTTGTATGGCCCATAAAATCATGGTTTTAACTTCTTATCAATGTTCTTCTTAAGTGAGGATTGTTTGTAGGGTTGTAATCGTAGAAAGACCAAATCCCCTACCTCAAAAGATCTCTCAACCCTGTGCCTATCTATATAAACCTTTTACTAATTTTGTGCTTTCTATAGATTCTCCTTGAGGGCCTTCAGAATATCCTAGTTCTCTTGTAACCAATCACAAGCTTTTGGATCTCGGCTATCTGATAATATCATGTCCACAAACGATGAGGCATCATACCCATACAATGTGTGAAAGGGAGACATGTCAATACTCATTTGATAGGTGGTATTGAAATAATACTCACCCAAGTGTAACAATCTAATCCATGCCTATTGATGTCTTACTACATAACTATGCAAATATCCCTCTATCCACTTATTGACTATTTATGTCTTCCCATTTATCTGTGGATGATAGCTAGTAATAGGATTCAACTTTGTACCTACTAGTTAGAAAAATTCCTTCCAAAATGTGCTCATGAAATGACCATCTCGGTCATTAACAATGTTCTTAGGCAAGTCTGAAGCCTAAAAATACCTATGAAGAATGTTTGTGCTACCTATGGTGCCTTATGCCCAAAAGGCAGAGAAAAGAAATGGGCATACTTGGTCAACTGATCAACCTACACATAGATGCAATCATGCCTATCTAGCGAATGAATTACTATAATAAAGTCCATAGATATGCTCTCTCATTTCTACTCAGGGATAGGAAGAGGTTGTAGAAGTCCTGATGGAAAAGTATGCTCCACCTTGGTTTGCTGACAAACCAAACACTCCCTAATATGGTTAAGGACATCATCCTTTAACCCTTTCCATGCAAATATCTCTTTGATGTATTTTTAGGTCTTAAAATACCCAAGATGACCTGATAAAGGTGTATCATGAACATCACGAAGGATCATCTCCTTCATCTTAGACTCTAGTACAAGGAAAATCATATCTTTGTAGTATATAAGGTCATCTAAGACTCTATATTTGTCATCTTGGATAATGTCATCCATGATCTCACATGCAAACTGACTCTTAGAATACTCAACAAGTATGTGAGCCTTCCAATTAGCTAAAATCTTTGACATAGAACTAATCATAGAATCAAGGTAAGGTCTCCTAGATAAAGCATTAGCTACCACATTATTCTTACCCTTTGTGTATACTATGACAAAGTCATAAGCCTATATCTGGTTCACCCACCTCTTCTAGCAGTAATTGAGATTCTTCTGCCCTAAGAAAAACTTCAAACTATTGTGATCTGTATGAACCATGAATCTACTACTCACAATATATTACCTAAATTTGACCAATGAATGCATAATGGCTGACATCTCCTTGTCATAAATTGAGTACCCCCTCTCTATAGCACTCAACTTTTGGATCTCATAGGTAATGGGATGCCTATTATGGATAATTAATACTCCAATGCCCTCACCTAATGCATCACACTCAAGTACAAAAGGCTAAGTGAAACTTGGTAGTACAAGAACTGGAAGTGAGCTCATCACCTCCTTAAGGTGATCAAAAACCTATTGTGTTGAATCTGACTAAACAAAATCCCCCTTCTTGGTCAAGTTAATCAATGGTGCAATCAAGTGAGATAAGCTCTTCATAAACCTACTGTAGTAATTACATAGACCTAGGAATCATCTCAAATGTGTCAAAGTCCACGATGGTGGCCAATCCAAAATTACTTAAATCTTTGCCTTGTCAACCTTGACTCCACCTCCTCCAATCACATAGTCCAAGTACAATAACTTTGTCATGCAAAATTTGCATTTAGAAGGCTTCTCATATAGCGAGCTAGCCTCCAAGATACCCAATACCTCATCAAAATTTCTCATGTGATCCTCCCATGTCTTGTTATGGACCAAAATGTCATTGAAGAATACCAAAACAAACTTTTGTAGGTGGCGATTGAACACATGATTCATACATAACTAAAATTTAGCAGGTGCATTAGACAAACCAAATGGCATCATAAGAAACTCAAAGTGACCATAGTGGGATCTGAAAGTTGTCTTTTTCACATCCCCATTCGTGACCTTGAACTGATGGTATCCTGATCATAAATCTATTTTAGAAAAATAGATTGCACCATGTAGCTCATCCAATAGCTCATCAATGCAAGAGACAAGATACTTATTCTTAATGGGTTTTTTATTCAAGGTATAGTAATCTATACACATACGCATGGTTCCATCCTTCTTCTTTACCAAAACAATTGAAGAAGCCAAAGGACTAGAATTCAGCCTCATATGTCCCATATCTAGGAGCTCATATATGGTCCTCTCAATCTCATCCTTAAACTATTTGGGGTGATGGTAAGGATTTGTGACCATTGCCTTGTTGTCCTCAAGCTCAATCACATGCTCAAACCCTTGATCTGGGGGTATACCTCGAGGTATATCACTGAAAATTACATTGTGTTTATCTAGTAGGGCCTAGACACTAACATGATATTCTAGCCTATCATCATTTGAACTCTTGGTTGAAACCAAGCACTAAACTACCCAATCTAAATCATTGTGCTAGAATATCCTCTCCATCCATTTGGTCATGACCACTCTAGGTGCATTTGAAGATAATCCTCTCAAGACCACATTCTTGACCTTATATTTAAACTTCAACTCTATCATCTAGAATTTAGTCTGAAACTCACCAAGTGAGTGAAGCCACTGCACTCCAAGCACTATGTTGGTCTCTCCAATACTAATAATATATAAATCATTAGTAACTATATAGTTACCCATAGTGATGCTCAATTTTGGAAACCTTTATGTGTGACTCATGGATTCACCATTGGCTACCACCATGTTGAAGCTCTCAAAATCTTCTATTTGCAGGCCCCATCTCTCTACCAAAGTAGCATCAATGAAATTTTGGTTGGCCCCACTATCAATGAGCACCACCACATGTTATCCTTTCATAACCCCATGAACCTTGAATACTTTTTACCTATGGGTACTAGATAATGTATCTATGGTCTCGGTGGGAAAAGTCTCCTCTGTAGTCTCAACATCAACACTATCCAATGCATCACCATCATCAAGCTCATGAGGTTCTAATAACTCTTCTTCCTCATCATCACTATCCTTACAAACCTTAATATATTCAGCCTTGCTCTTCCCAAAATAATTATGTCCATGTATCCATAGTTAACAATAGTTAAAACATAGTTTCTTTTGCCTCAAATCCTCCCTAAGTTTTGGTGAAATGAATGGCTTCCTAATCGAGTCTTATCTCCTATCATCCTACCTAGGTGGAGGCACTCTTTGTTGAACCTTGGGTAGAAATCTAGACTTTGGAGTAGACAAATACAAATATCAAGCTCTCCTAATGACCTCATGTAATGAATGAGGCTCAAATGCCTTCATGAATCTACCCAAAGTATCCATAAATCTTGTTATGAATAATGAATTCAACCTCATCTATGAAATATCACGAACCATCACTGAGAGTCTTTGAAAATCTACAATGTAGACATCTAGGGAACCTATCTACCTCAAGTGAGTCAACTCCCTGAAGAACCTATCAAGGTCTCTCCTATCAAATTTGTCCTTCAACCTCTGTGTGAACTCTATGTATGTGGTAACATGCATGTGCCCATGTGTCACTAGTCCATGATGCCACCAATCATGTGCATCTCCCTCAAGGTGTAAGATCATAAATTTAATTGCATCCTCCTCATGCATGGGGTTCAAATCAAAATAGGTATTCAGCCTTTATATCCATGAATGTGTGGTACACTTCTTTAAGCCATCAAAGTGCAGAATAGAAATCTTCCCCAAATGCCTTTGTAGTTCAAGTACCAGTATGTGATGATCTCTCTTAGGCTTGCTTCCAATCTTCATCTTGAAATAATCTAGAAATGGCATATTATCCCTGAAACCCTAACTCAAAGTTTGATATTTTATCCAACAAGACTCCTCATCAACTATATTTATTGGCTATCCCATATGTGATGCTTCATAATCTTTCAAAAAAAAAGGATCATGAAGACCCATAGGCTTGTTAGAAGAATGGGGGGATTGTTTCCTTGAATTGTTGTTCTCACCCTTTTCCCTATTATTCCTAGATTTGATCTAGTTCATATTCTGAGTGAGCTAGCTCAAATAGAGATTGGTTGTCTCCTATTGTTTCACCATGTTGATGAACAGTTTATTCATAAACTCCTCACTCAGATCTTTTGCTTCTTTATCTACCATGTTTTTACCTTCCTTTTGCAGTGTATTCCTCCTGGAATATACCTTCATGCACTACCCAACAAGTTGCAAGAAAGGTGGCTCTGATACCACTAAAATATCTCTTTTAGGATATTTCTTAAAACTCAAAAAAATTCCAAAAGAACACAAATTGTAGTTCTGATTTTTTGGGACAGTAGGGTACAAAAATGAAGAAAAAATTATATCTTTCAGAATAATCACTTTCAACAATAGCTAAAAGTATCAAAAGATGTGAAAAATTGTGGAGAATAATAAATAACTAAGAAATCATTTTTATCTCAAAGGTCTGATTTTATTTTATTTACTTTATGACAGAAAATGAGAAAAAAATATAGTTGATCGTAATCTCCAAAATAACAATAAAAAATGATGAAAATGAATTCTAGGGCATCTTTATGATGATAACGATCTCTAGTTCTAAAATATCCAAAAAAACCCACTGAAACCATTCTAAATCACTGATTGAATCTCTAGGTAGGTCACCCCACTTGTGGGATACTCACAGCTACCTCAAAACTAAAAATAAATGGATACCCAATTGATGGTGGGTTATCTTCTTCTCTAAATCTGAATTCTTGATCAATGCTGCCAATAAATCTCTAATCTCTGATCTATATCTAAAAATATGAATCCAATTCAAATCACATGAACAACAAGCTAGGGATATGGATTGGAAAACCTCATCGAAGAATGCTTTACCAGCTAGGAATGGACATCTCACCATCGAAGCTAGGGATCTTGCAGAACTTGACCTCCACAAGAAAAAGGATTGCTAATAACAATAACTCCAAAAATCTAAATGTGTGAATTTCCCATGAATGATCTCAAGGGGAAAATAAATATCCAACTCCAAAAAGATGAAATAATTTCCACCATCCAAATTAGGGATAAAAATCCAATGCCCAAGATTAAATCATCTCTAAACAAGATCAATGGCCTAAAAGAAACCCTACACCCCTTTTGCGAAGAACCCATGTGCATAACTCTATAACTTAAGTGACTTTATTGTGCACATGCTAAAAATATGACTTAAGTTATCTCAACATGAAATTAGAAGCTCCATGATGAAAAATTACCACTATTCCCCCTCACTTAAGTCAACGACGAAATATAACATAAAGTGAAGGTGGTAACGGTAACCATACCCAATAGCCTCCAATGTCTCTAACCTCTTGGGTATGACCAAGGCTAATATTGAAATAATCCTACTAGGCCTCTTGCATAGGAATATAGACATTACAATTAGTTAGTAGTGCATAGTTTTAAAGTTGTAAAAAGAAAGAAAAAAGTTTAGAAGCAAATTATATACCTTAATTTTTTTCAATACCTCAACATGTAGAATGTTTTTTTGTTCATCAATAGTAAATGTTCTTGCAATAAAAATCCTCTTATCAAGTAGATAGTGTTTACCTTGTCTACGTTATAGTCATTATATGAAATTTGTGTGGATGTAAGAAGGATTGTTTTCAATAGCGGTTCTGAAAGACTACTTTTTATATTACTATTTTTGATAGTTTTTAGATTACAAGTCAAGCGATGGCAATATGCATATGGAATTTCTTGATGGCACGAAAGTTAATTGAAGGTTGTGGTATGGCCACGTCATACTAGTTGAATTATGGAACTGTAGTTGTTGTAATTGAGCTAGAATAACATTAAATATATATTGGCAACTGTCAATGAACTTTCTACCTAGAAAAGCTTAGACTAAAAGTGTTATAATTTAATATTTCAAATTTAACTACATATTGAAAATGAAAATGTATATTATGAACTTGAGAGTTGGCCATATCATGTAACATACCTCTATTTTTATGTGCAATAATATAAACAGATCTTGGATAAACTTTTTAGTTTTCAATGGTCTGATGAATGTTGATTAAGAGGTTTTGAAATCGCTTTAAGGGCTAGGGTGTGTGACGAGATTTTTTAACAAGTACATTGGAAATTCTTTAGCCTATATTTTTTGTTGAATTACAAGGAACAAAGGCTCAAAAATTCCATATAGGTAAATCTACAAATTTAAGAGAATAGTTTAAATTTTCTAACGTAATAATAGAGATTCTATAATGAGAAGTATATACAAGAGTAGAATCATGACTTTATATTGTTGTGTTTAGTATTTCCATCTTTTATTTCTAGAATCAGTTGCATTCCAATTTTCTAAGCACATCTAATAATTTCAATGATTGTCATTATTGTATAGGCATCAATGTTAGTTACCTTTTAGTGGATTTCAGAATTTGAGATGAACTTATATTTTACATAGATAAGTGGTATACTCTCTAAAAGACTAGATTCATTGAGCAATAGTATTGTATCGCAATCTTCATGATCATAATTTGTTTTGGGAGAAATAGAAAAATGTGAAATATGTATTACTTTTTTAGGATAGTTTTTTTGTTTGTGTATGAGAATAAGGTTTTCAAGCATGTTAAGACTGTAGACATCCAATTCTGGCCACAACTAGCTTCCGACCAGACTTCAGATTGATTCCTATCAACCATTTCAAATTAAGACTAAGAATTACTGAATGTTTCAATTTAAGTCATGCATCATTCATCAATGCTTAGAATCATGTTGAGGCATCCCTATTTGGGTTATTCTACCATATGTAATAATAATCTCTCATTAATTCATCCCTAATCACCTTGTAACATAACAACTGTTAATTTGACCTATGGACACATTAAGCGTGGCACTTGAGAAATTATCAAAACAGTAAAAATACTAATCAAAATGAATCATATAATTAAACAAGATTAAGTGCTTAGTCAAATTATCCATTTGTAATTAATGAATATCTAAAAAGGAAAATTCTAAAAATCAAAATATCCAGCATTTTTCATCATTGCCTTTATGAGTTGTCAAGCTCTTCCAAAATATGTAATTTGAGAACCATGCCTAGTAACTGAAAATCATAATTACACTATAACTTTTAACTCAACTAGATTTTGTCTCAACTCACCTATGGTTAATTTGAACCCATTCCATGTTTAAACTCAACATTAACTCACCTTGTGTGAGAGTTAATTCTTGAGGATATAAATACAAGGCCATGCCTATTCATTTATAAGATATTTTGGTGCAAATTTACTATGCACAAATATCTTCAACAAGCTATTTTTGGTGCAAAGTTATTATGCCTAAATGCCTTCAAATCTTTGACAATATAGTGTTATAATGCTCAAATGGATGTAAAGAAGCCTTGTAAGCAGTGTTATCATGCCCAAATCATAAGCCAATCAATCAAGCTAAGGGGCCAAGGAGAGAAGGAGTAAAGAAAGCTTCATTGTCAAAGACTTCTTGATGCATAGATTGTTGGAGAGTTATTTTTGATGTCATGAAGGTGTCTAGGTGAGTGGATTAAGTACCTTGATAGTATAAGTGATAATTATAGAATTTTTAATATGTAGTGACAATGACAAAGTGTGAAATATGTTGTGACAATGGCAAAGTGTGTAATATGCTTATTCAAGTATGTTTGATGTAGGATTCATTGATCTTTAGTTTTGGCATGATTAGAGATGATATGGGTGAGTCTAAAGTATTGATCATGTGTAAAAGGTTATATCAGAGGTCAAAGATTATTTGAGTGCTTGTTTTCATGTGTGTAATTCATTTAGTAGTTCATAGTTTTCATCTAGACATTTTGGGTCTAGTGGCAGAAAATCTAAGTAGACAGTTTGATGACATCATAATTGCCACGTGTGGATGAGTCAAGGGGAGTTGGTCATATGACTGTGATCAAATTTGTACCTAGTTACTATGTACTAAATTTCAAGTTATTCCAATGAATAATGATAAAAAAATATGCAAGTGTAAGTTTGGGCTCCCACACAGTTTGACAGTGTTTTTCCATACTTAGCTAAATTTGCATGTGGCAAGAAAAAGCTGAGTAAGCATTTTGATGGTTCATATTTTGCATGCATGAAAGTGTTAGGAGAATTTGAACGTATGGATTTATTTAATTTTTTTCTTAGTTAATATGTGCTAAATTTTAGGTCATGCAATGAAGCGCATAAAATAATATGCATGTGCAAAGTTGGCCTTCTAGGCAGTTCTAGGCATAGTTGGCTCTGTGGTAGAAAAATTTGAGTGAGAAAATTAATAGAATTATATCTCACACATGCAAAGGATATAGGATCATATTATTATATTGATAGAATTTACTATGTGAGTAGATCATATGGTTTAAATTTTAGATCATGCATCTAAGTGTAGTAAAAGTTATTGAGGTTCAAAGTTGGCTTCTCAGACAGATTATAATGGTTCCCATAATAAATTTTACACAAGGTAAAGTTCGAGCAAATCTTAAGGAGATTTATGGAGAGAATTTTATCCAAGATGTTAAGAATTAGTGAGATGAGGACAAGTGATTGATGTTTAACAATGAGCAAAGGTAAAGGATAAAGATTGAATGGTTTGTGTGTAATCAAACAGATTGATCTAACGATGCGAGTGCAGTCAAAGTGGTCCAAGTGATAGTTGTTTAATGACATTAAATATAGAGTAACTTTACATAATATCAATGGTTTGTATCTTATCTAAGTAGTGAGTGCATGAGATGATAGCAAGATGATTGATGTTTAACTAAAATTGTTTGCATTTGAATATTTAAATTTTATAAAGGGAAAAACTAGTGCTCTGTATTTTGTCTATAATTTTTTATTCAAGATGAATTTATTGAGGGTGTAAAATGAAAAATTGTAGAGGACTACATGGTGCATATATAAAATGTGATTTCAAGGTTTGAGCATTCGTATAGTCAAATTTTTTGAGTTCCAAATTTGACTGTGTGTTTGACTATGTTCTGCAAGTGACACGAGAAGGATATTTGAGAATGTTTTGATGGTATCCAGATGTCTCATGATGAAATAACTATTGGAATGTGTTATAAAATTCATAAGGATAATTTGGGTGGAATTATAGGTCTAACTAATCAATATTCAATATGAACAAAGGCTAAGAAGTTTACTTTATGTTCGGTCATAGTGTTCATGTGTACAAGGCTAATTTTTGAGTAGATTGTTCACACATAGAGGTGAACAAAGATGAATGTGATAATTTTAGGATGACTAATGGATCATGTAGATTGGACCTATGCTTTTTTAAGTCATCCTATGTTTCTAATTTTCTCATTGAATTGTTAAATGGGTGAATAGGTCTCCATGAAACCTATAAGGGCTAATAAGGCCTAATTAAAAGGAGTTGTTGCTTAAGGGTGACCCATGGATGCTATGGTCAACCTATGAGGATTATATTGAGACATGTATTGATGTGAGATAAGACTTAAGCGTTAAGGCAAGTCTAATGGCTGACCAAGAAGTTGTTTATCATGAAGGCTCTATATATAGAGAATCCAAAGGAGATGGTTTCTAATCTTGTGTGTGAAGAGTGAGCTTAGAATTGAAGATGATAAGAGAGGTATTTTACCCATTGGATGGGTTGATGAGTAGAGTATATTTATAACTATGTGTATGACCTGTAGGTCATATTTCTAATGATAGAATAGTGGTCTTGCAGGTTGAGATTAAGCAAAGAGGTGTGAGGGTGCTGAATAGAGAAGAGAGTTGAGAAGCAAAGGATAAAGGTCATATTTATGATGTCATCATAGTTTATTTTTAGGTAAGAAAATTGAAGATGTGAAAAGAGGTCTTAGTGTGTATATAAGGGAAGTTTGAGTGAAGAAGGAGAGAGATTGTGGCATGCCTATGTGAGAGGCCTGTATGAGATAGAGCGGGAGTTTATATAGGAGTTAGAAAATCATAGATCCATCATCATGTGTTGAAGACATTAGTTCTAAGGTGGATGTGTTTACTTCATAGGAGGGTCAAAAGGGCTTGATCTTCCTTAGGGATAGTTGGTCTTTGTGAAATAGGTATTTTACTAAAGCCCTTTGATCAAAAGGATTGATCAAGGTTTTGGTTCAAAAGGAATTGAACAATAGGTGGGCTAGTGCTCCTTGTAGAATATCTGATTCATTAAATCTTGGTCAAAATGACTTGACTAGTATCTAGTTTGTAATACTTTATAGGACAAGTAGTCCAAGTGTTTGTAGGCTTGAGAGTGGGTTTTATTCCCCAAGAGGGTTTCCCACATATGTCATGTGTTATGTGGTTGATCTTACATTGTCTCTCTTGTTCATTGCTATCAATTATGTGTATGCCTCATGAAGGTATGTGTTGAATGACTAAGGATTTGAAGGAATTGGAATTTAAATTGGATTCTCTAGGCTCACTGACTCACCCCCACTCTCAGTGATTGTACCTTTAATAATTGGTATCATAGCAAGTCCTTTGGAGGAAGCTTAATAGCTTGAAAGAGATCCTAAGTAGGTACAAAGATGGCCAAATAGTTGAAAAAAGAGAATCAATAGTGGAAGATTGTGATCAAGGCACTTGAGGAATAGATAAGTACTTTGAAGAAAGATTCTAAAGAGGGTGAAAAGGTTATCAATGACCTCAAAGTTCAGCTAGAAGATTCTAAGGCAAGTTTGAGTTCAAAATAAGAGGACATCATGTTTGATAAATAAGCTTGACATAATAGTAGAGAAGGTGACAGTGAGGAAGAAGAAGTTGATCTAAAAGTTGAGCTCATGAGTGCACTTGGTAAACTAAAGGAACAGAAGAAGATGAATCATAAATTGAGTAATATGATCAAAGGTCTTGAAGCACAATTCAGTTCTAATGAGGGAAGTTTGTTAGGCAAATCCAAGAGAGATGATAAGAAGTATCAAGAACAGATCAAGTCTATTAAAGTGCAAGCATATAGATTGAAAGACATGGCCAACAAGGCCAAAGAGGATGAAGAGAATATCAGTATTCTTGAGGATCAGTTAAGGAATATAAATGCAAATCTAAAAGCATGAGAAGATGAGTACACTTAGTTAAATATTGATATGGGGTCCTTGAAGAGTTAGCATGAACTTGTTATATTCAAGTCAGATAAACTTGAAAAGAAGCATGAGAAGCCTAAACATTTCAAGTAGAATGCAAGCTTTGAAAGAAATGAAAGAAGATATTTTAAACAACCAAATGCTTCAAGGTATGCTAGTTTATTCCATAGTTATTGTTCTACATGTAATAAGTATGGTCATAGAGCTAAGGATTGTAAAAAGAAGTCAGTCAAGAATGAGTTCTCATGGAGCCTTGCAAGAAGAAGTAATTGGTCTTGGAGAAATCATATCTCATATTAGTCAAGAGGTATGTGAAATTATATTGTTTGCTACAGTTACAATAAAGTTTATATGACATATTGCCAAATTCTACAAGAATAGTTTAAAGGTGCACTCAAGTTTTGACAAGAAGAAAGATGCTCCTAAAATTCACTCATTGGTATTAAGACCAAAGATTATGAAGGATAATCATGATCAAGGTGGACTTGATCCAAAACTCAAAAGTCTTGGCAAGAACACATAAATAATAATGTTATCTCTAAGAAGAGATGTTTTATTGCTCAAAATTGCAGATACAACATATGCTTATCTCTAGAAGAGATGTCCATTTTCCTTTTCAGGTTACATATCTATTTACACATATTTTTAAAGGCAAGATGAGGATGTGGAAGGACACCAATCTCAAGGGAGATGAAATGGTTTGACTTCCACGAATTACAACATATAATTCTAGAAACTACTATTTTTAAAAACTTACTATTTTTAGACTGCACTGCTAAAATTGAAATTTGGGGCACTTACATTTGGTTTTTGAGGACCAAAACCCACTTACCAAAGCTTGGTTCCATCTCAAGGTATTCCCCTCATTCTTATCTTTCCAATGGTTCAAATGGGGAGTCAAACAGAGCTATGGTCCAAAAGTTATGGCTCCTGGAAGTTCTAACACCAATTGGGGTAAGACCATCGCCTGAAGTGTTGTCTAAATCATTCCTCCATGCTTGAGAATTAATTGTCCCTATTTCATCAAGAGTTATTATCAAGTGTGGTAGTTGTGTTTTGAACTGATTCTCTATGAGCCGCTCACGTTGGTGGCTAATCTTGCCTCTCTTAACCACTGGAGCAAAACTCTACAGATCAAGCTCACTAATGTCCAATTATTCTAATACAACTAAAGTGTTAGATATAGGTGGATGATATGGAATGGATACATCATTTGGTGGCATGGATTAGAACTTGATATATACTTAGAATGTATTGTGCTTTGTGGAGTTGTGTAAGGCTCGATTATTTACCATTTATGTCTGACCATCAGTCTATGGATAGAAGGCCATGAACTTCCTCAACTTGGTATCCATTTACTTATGTTGTTATATCGATTGTGTAGTTAGGGTTGAAACATCAGCCCTTTTGGATTTTTATGGCTTGACCACCATGAGAACAAATTTCTTAGCACTAATCAAGGAGACAAATGTAGAAGGTGGAACTTCAAGTACCCTATAATGCTGCTTTCTAAGAGTGAGGGTGATCCTTTAGGTTCTTGATTCATAGATGCCATGTTGATCATACATGAATGGCTGACCAAGGATTACATCACAAACATTCAGATTGACCACATCACACAAGACCTCATCTTGGAAAGGTTTCATTACATATGAAAGAAGATACTATTGTATGACATGGAGTTTATCCCTGGACTCAACCATCCAATATTGTATGGCTTTGGGTGAGGCTTCATGGATAGATTTAGACTTTTCACAACATTAGTAGAGATAAATTATTTTGACTTCCACTATCAAGAATGAAATGTAGAGGCTTAACTTTCACCCATAACTTAGAGTGAAACAACCTTTCTTTATCATCTGAACTTTCCTCATCGATCTGTGATGAATCAATGATGACATCAGGCTCAGCATCTACAATATCTTCTTCATCCTCTTTGACTGTAGGGTGTGTATGAGGTAGAGCAGTAGATGTTGAGATTTGTGACTCAAAAATCAGGGACTTGATGGCTTGACATTCCTCTTTGGATTGAGTTCCACTTTTACGGTCATCACACCATTTCCTAGTCTTTCCCTTATGGGGTTGCTTATCTTAGAATTCCCTTTTCCATTTCGAAGGCTGACTCTTTGTATTCTTTCTTTCATACTTCTGCTCAATCTTCATCTTGCACTTTTATGCTTCATCGAGGGTTTCTAAATTGAAGAGTTCCATTTTCCCTTATATGTACCATTGTAGTCCACCATGGTATTTAAGAACCTCATGTTTCTCACTTTCTTGGATGCCCAATCTCGCAAATAGAGAATGAAAAATATCAGTGTAATCTTGAACAAATTATTCCTTACCTTGGTGAAGTTGTTGCCACTGTATATATAGATCATCATATGCCCCAATAGGATAATATTCTTTTTTTACAGCTTCTATGAAATCATCCCAGGTAGGTTCCACTGTAAGGCCAATGTCATCCATACTGGATCTCTTCTTGAACACTTCCCACCAATTTTTGACAAGCAATGATGCTTTTAAAATATCAAAAGTGATCTTCTCTTTATCAGTGAACTTATTTATAGAAAAATAGGAAGACAATTGATCTAACCAATTTTTTACTACATCAGCATTGATTTTACCTTCAAATGTAGGGAGATCAAAATTCACCTGAACCTTGAAGGGTATTGGGGCACTAAAAATATGTGGAGGTGTAGATGAGGATCAAAAATTTTCCATTAGGATTTATTGCAAAATTTGGGAAAATTATTCTACATCTACGCTTGCCGCTATTAGAGGGCTTCATTCACTATTTCCTTGAAAATATCAGATGTCTCGGTGTTGTTCACCATTTGAGGTCATTTGAAGTGAATAGGTGGATAGTCTACGGGATCTATTATTTTCCACCCAAGCTTCTTATAGCCTGGCCTCATCCTTGGGATCATAAACTCTCAAGACAAACTGCTCTGATACCACTGATCTAAAACTCAGAAGTCTTGGCTGAAGAATATTTCAAGAACACATAAATAATAATGTTATCTCTAAGAAGGGATGTTTTATTTCTCAAAACTACAGATACAACATATGCCTATCTCTAGGAAGAGATATTCATTTTCATTTTTGAGCTACATATCTATTTATACCAATTTTTGAAGGTAAGAGGAGGATTTAGAAGGTCACCAATCTCAAGGGAGATGAAATAGTTTAACTTCCATGAATTACAACATAGAATTCAAGAAATTACTATTTTTAGAAACTTACTATTTTTAGACTACACTACTAAAATTGAAATTTAGGGCACTTCCATTTGGTATTCAAGGGTCAAAACCTACTAATTAGAGCTCAGTGTCATCTCACAATGCTTCCCTTATTTTTATCTTTCCAATGGATCAAACAAGGAATCAAACAGAGCGATGGTGCAAAATTTATGGCTCTCAGAAGTTATGCCACCAATAGGGGTAGGACCGTCACCCAAATTATCACCTAAAGTGTTGTCCAGATCATTCCTCTATTATTGAGAAGCAATGGTCCCCATTGCATTAATA
This sequence comes from Torreya grandis, assembly GCA_037957365.1. Classification (NCBI taxonomy): domain Eukaryota; kingdom Viridiplantae; phylum Streptophyta; class Pinopsida; order Cupressales; family Taxaceae; genus Torreya; species Torreya grandis. The sequence goes on along the minus strand of JARHVA010000262.1, from coordinate 3,839,315 downwards.
GTCATTATCAAGTGTGGCAGTTGTGTCTTGATATGATTCTCTATGAGCCACTCACCTTGGTGGTTAATCTTGCCTCTCTTGACCACTGGAGCAAAACTATGCAGATCAAGCTCACTAATGTCCAATTGTTCTACTACAACTAAAGTGTTTAATAGAGGTGGATGATATGAAATAGATACATTATTTGGTGTCATGGGTTGGAACCAGATGCATACTTGGAAAGGACTGTCCTTTGTCTAGTTGTGCAAGGCCTAATTGTTCACCATTTCTGTCTAACCATCAGTCTGTAGATGGAAGACTATAAACTTCCTCAGCTTGGTATCCATTTACTTCTATTTTTGTGTTGATTGTGTAATCAACGTTGTAATAGGCCCTTTTGGATTTTTATGGCTTGACCACCATAAGAATGAATTTTTTAGAACTAATTAAGGAGATACATGTGGAAGGTGGTACCTTGGGTACCCTATAGTGCCACTTTCCAAGAGTAAGGGTGATCCTTTGGGTTCTTGATTCATAGATGCCATATCAATCATACATAAATGGCTAACCCAGTAGTACATCACAAACATCCAGATTGACCACATCACACAAGACCTCATCTTAGAAAGGTTATATTACATATAAAAGAAGACACTGGTGGGTGACACGGAGGTTTCTCCCTGGACTCAACCATCCAATGTTGTATGGATTTGGGTGAGGCTTCATGGACAGATTTAGACTTTTCACAACATTAATAGATATTAAATTCTTTTGACTCCCACTATCAAGAATGAAATGTAGAGGCTTACCTTTCACCCATAACTTCGAGTGAAACAACATTTTCTTGTCATCTAGTCGTTCCTCATGGGTCTATGATGAAGCAACGATGGTATCAAGCACAACATCTATAATATCTTCTTCGTCCTCTTCGATTACAGGGTGTGTATGAGGTAGAGTAGTAGATGTTGAGAGTTGTGACTTAGAAATTAGGGACTTGATGGCTCGACATTCTTCTTTAGAGTGAGTTCTACTTTTTTGGTAATCGCACCATTTCCCAGTCTTTCCCTTATGGGGTTGCTTATCTTAGAATTCTCTTTTCCATTTTGAAGGTTGACTCTTCATATTCTTTCTTTTATGCTTTTGCTTAATCTTCACCATGAAATTGTATGCTTCATCGAGGGTTTCCAAATTGAAGAGTTCCATTTCCCCTTGTATGTACCATTGTAGTCCAACATGGTATTTGAGAACCTTGTGTTTCTCACTTTCTTGGATGTAAAATCTCACAGATAGAGAATGAAAAATATCAATGTAATTTTGAAGAGATTATTCTTTACCTTGGTGAAGTTGTTGCCACTATATATATAGATCATCATATCCTCCAATGGGGAAATATTCTTCCTTTACAGCTTCTATGAAATCATCCCAAGTAGGTTCTACCACAAGGCCAACATCATCCATAATGAATCTCTTCTTTTACACTTCCCACCAATTTTTGACAAGCAATGATGCTTTCAAAAGAGCAAAATATATCTTCTCTTTATCAATGAATTTATTTATAAAAAAATAGGAAGACAATTGATCCAACTAATTTTCTATTGTATCAACATTGATTTTACCTTAAAATGTAGGGATATCAAAATTCACCTGAACCTTGAATTGTATTGGGGCACTAAAAATATGTCAGGGTGTAGATGAGGATCAAAAAAATTCCATTAAGATTTATTGCAAAATTTGGGCAAATTATTGTAGTATCTATGCTTACTGCTATTAGAGGGCTTCATTCACTATTTCCTTGAAAATATTGGATGTCTCAGTATTGTTCACCATTTGAGGTAATTTGAAGGGAATAAGTGGATAATCTATGAGATCTATTATTTTCCATCCAAGCTTCTTGTAGCCTAACCTCGTCCTTGAGATCATACACTCTCAAGACAAACCACTCTAATACTACTGATCCAAATCTCAGAAGTCTTGGCTGAAGAATATTTCAAGAACACATAAATAATAATGCTATCTCTGAAAAGAGATGTTTTATTACTCAAAATTGTAGATATAACATATGCCTATCTCTAGCAAGAGATGCCCATTTTCCTTTTTAGGCTACATATCTATTTATACCTATTTTTGAAGGTAGGAGGAAGATGTGGAAGGTCACCAATCTTAAGGGAGATGAAATGGTTTGACTTCCACGAATTAAAACAACATAGAATTATAGAAATTAATATTTTTAGAAACTTACTATTTTTAGACTGCACTACTAAATTAAAATTTGGGGCACTTCTATTTGGTTTTCAAAGGTTAAAACTCATTGAACAGATCTGGGTGTTATCTCATGGTGTTCCCCTCATTCTTTGCTTTCCAATGATTCAAATGGGGAGTCAAATGGATCTATGATGCAAAAGCTATAGCTCCTAGAAGTTCTGCCACCAATTGGCATAAGACCTTCACCCAAATTGTCACCTGAAGTGTTATCTAGGTCATTCCTCCCTCCTTGAGAAGCAATGGTCCCCATTGCATCAATTATCATTATCAAGTGTGGCAGTTGTGTCTTGATCTAATTCTCTATGAGCCACTCACCTTGGTGGCTAATCTTGCCTCTCTTGACCACTAGATCAAAACTCTATGGATCAAGCTCACTAATGTCCAGTTATTTTGCTATGACTAAAGTGTTCAATAGAGGTGGATGATGTGGAATAGCTACACCATTTAGTGTCATGTGTTAGAACCTGACTCATACTTGGAATGGACTGTGCTTTATGGAGTTGTGCAAAGCTTAATTGTTCACCATTTCTATTTGACCATCAGTTTGTAGATGGAAGGCCATGAACTTCCTTAGCTTGGTATCCATTTACTTCTATTATTGTGTTGATTTTGTATATAGGGCTGCAACATCAACTCTTTTGGATTTCTACGGCTTGACCACCATGAGAACAAATTTCTTGGCACTAATCAAGGAGACAGATGCGGAAGGTGGTACCTCAGATACCATATAACATCACTTTCTAAGAGTGAGTGTGATCCTTCATATTATTGATTCATAGATGCCATATCGATCATACATGAATGGTTGACCAAAGTGAACATCACAAACATCCAGATTGAGCACATCAGATGAGACCTCATATTGGAAAGGTTTTATTGCATATGAAAGAAGACACTGGTGAGTGACATGGAGATTTCTCCCTAGACTCATCCATCCAATACCTTATGGCTTTGGATGAGGCTTCATGGACAGATTTAGACATTTCACAATATTAGCAGAGATTAAATTCTTTTGAATCCCACTATCAAGAATGAAATGCATATGTTTACCTTTCACCCATAACTTAGACTGAAACAACCTTTCCTTATCATCTAACCTTTCTTTGTGGGTCTGATAAAGTAACAATGGCATCAGGCTCAGCATTCACAACATATTATTTGTCTTCTTTGACTATAGGGTGTGTATCAGGCAGAGCAGTAGATGTTGAGAGTTGTGACTCAAAAAATAGGGACTTGATGGCTCGACATTCCTCTTTGGAGTGAGTTCCACTTTTCTGGTAATCAAACCATTTCTCAGTCTTTCCCTTCTGAGGTTGCTTATCTTGGAATTCCCTTTTCCATTTTAAAGGTTGACTCTTTTCATTCTTTCTTTCATGCTTCTGCTCAATTTTCACTATAAACTTGTATGTTTCACTGAGGGTTTCTAAATTGAAGAGTTTTATTTCCCCTTGTATGTACCATTGTAGTCCACCATGGTATTTGAGAACCTTATGTTTCTCACTTTTATGGATGCCCAATCTCACAGACAGAGAATGAAAAATGTTAGTGTAATCTTGAACAGATTGTTCCTTATCTTGGTGAATTTGTTTCCATTGTATATACAGATCATCATATGCTTGAATGGGGTAATATTCCTCCTTTACAACTTCTATGAAATCATCCTAGGTAGGTTCCACCTCAAGGCCAATGTCATATGTACTAAATCTCTTCTTGTACACTTCTCACCAATTTTTGACAGGCAATGATACTTTCAAAAGAGTAAAAGTGATCTTCTCTTTATCGATGAATTTATTTATAGAAAAATAGAAAGATAATTAATCCAACCAATTTTCTACTGCATCAACATTGATTTTGATTTCAAATGTAGGAATAACAAATTTCACCTAAACCTTGAAGGATGTTGAGGCACTGAAAGGATGTGGGGGTGTAGATGAGGATCTAGAATTTTCCATCAAGATTTGTTGGAGAATTTAGGTGAATTGTTGTAGCATCTACGCTTGCTATTTTTGGAGGGATTTATTCACTATTTACTTGAAATAATCAGATGTCTCAGTGTTGTCTACCATTTGAGGTCATTTAAAGTGAATAGGTGGATAGTCTGTGGGATCTATTATTTTTCACCCAAGCTTCTTGTAGCCTGACCTCATCCTTAGAATCATACACTCTCAAGATAAACCACTCTGATACCATTGATCCAAAACTCAGAAGTCTTGGCTGAAGAATATTTCAAAAACACATAAATAATCATGTTATCTTTGAGAATAGATGTTTTATTGCTTAGAATTGTAAATACAACCTATGCCTATCTCTAGGAAGAGATGTTCATTTTTTTTTTCGAGCTACATATCTATTTATAGAAATTTTTGAAGGTAAGAGGAAAATGTGGAAGGTCACCAATCTCAAGGGAGAAGAAATGGTTCAACTTCCACGAATTACAACAACACAAAATTTGAAAATTACTATTTTTAGAAACTTATTATTTTTAGACTACACTACTAAAATTAAAATTTGGGGCACATCCATTTGGTTTTTGATCATCAAAACCCATGAATAAAAGCTCGGTACTATCTCATGATGTTCCCCTCATTTTCAACTTTTCAACAATTCAAATGGGGAGTCAAACTAAGCTATGTTGTAAAAGTTATGGCTCCCAAAAGTTCTGCCACCAATTAGGGTAAGATCGTCATCCAAATTGTCACCTCCCAGATCATTTGTCCCTCTTTGAGAAATAATCGTCCCCATTACGTCAAGAGTCATTATCAAGTGTGGCAGTTGTGTCTTGATCTAATTCTCTATGAGTCGCTCACCTTGGTGGCTAATCTTGTCTCTCTTAACCACTAGAGCAAAACTCTATAGATGAAGTTCACTAATGTCTAGTTGTTATGCTATAACTAAAGAATTCAATAGAGGTGGATAATATGGAATGGATACATCATTTGGTGTCATGGGTTGGAACCTGATGCATACTTGGAATGGATTGTGCTTTGTGGAGCTGTGTAGGGCCTAATTATTCGCCATTTCTGTCTGACCATTAATCTATATATGGAAGGCTATAAACTTTTTTAGCTTGGTATCTATTTGTTTGTTATTACATTGATTAGGTAGTTAGGGATGCAACATCAACCCTTTTAGATTTTTTTGGCTTGACCACCATGAGAATGAATTTCTTGGCACTAATCAAGGAGACAGATGTGGAAGGAGGTACCTCGGGTACCCTATGGCACCGCTTTCTAAGAGTGAGGGTGATCCTTCAAGTTCTTGATTTATAGATGCCATGTTGATCATACATGAATGGCTGACCAAGGAGTACATCGCAAACATCTGGATTGACCACATCACTTAAGACCTCATCTTGGAAAGGTTTTATTACATATGAAAGAAGACACTGGTGGGTGACACAGAGGTTTCTCCTTGGACTCAACCATCCAATACTGTATGGCTTTGAGTGAAGCTTCATGGATAGATTTAGACTTTTAAAAATATTATCAGAGATTAAATTCTTTTGACTCCCACTATCAAGAATAAAATGCAGAGGCGTACCTTTCACCCATAAGTTAGATTGAAACAACATTTCCTTGTCTTTTGGCCTTTCCTCATGGGTTTGTGATGAAGCAACAATGGTATTAGGCTCAGCACCTATAATATCTTCTTCATCCTCTTTGGCTGTAGGGTGTGTATGAGGTAGAGCAGTAGATATTGAGAGTTATGACTCAGAAAGCAAGGACTTGATGGCTCAACATTCCTCTTTGGAGTGAGTTCCACTTTTGTGGTAATCGCACCATTTTCTAGTCTTTCCCTTCTAAGGTTGTTTATATTATAATTCCCTTTTCCATTTCGAAGGCTAACTCTTTGTATTCTTCCTTTCATGCTTCTACTCAATCTTCACCACAAACTTGTATGCTTCATTGAAGGTTTCCAAATTTAAGAGTTTCATTTCCCCTTATATATACCATTGTAGTCCACCACGGTATTTGAGAACCTTATGTTTCTCACTTTCTTGGATGCCCAATCTCATAGACAGAGAATAAAAAATGTGAGTGTAATCTTGAATAGATTATTCCTTACCTTGGTAAAGTTGTTCTCACTGTATATACAGATCATCATATGCCCCAATGGGGTAATATTCTTCCTTTATAGCTTCTATGAAATCATCCCAGGTAGGTTCTTCCTCAAGGCCAATGTCATTCATACTGAATCTCTTCTTGTACACTTCCCACCAATTTTTGACAGGAAATGATGCTTTCAAAAGAGCAAAAGTGATCTTCTCTTTATCTATGAATTTATTTACATAAAATTAGGAAGATAATTGATCCAACCAATTTTCTACTACATCAGCATTGATTTTGCCTTCAAATATAGGGATATCAAAATTCACCTGGACCTTGAAGGGTGTTGGAGCACTAAAAATATGTGGGGGTGCAGATGAGGATCCAAAATTTCCCATCAATATTTTTTGGAGAACTTGAGTGAATTATTGTAACATTTGTGCTTGCTACTATTGGAGTGCTTTATTCATCATTTCCTTGAAAATATCAGATGTCTCAGTGTTGTCCACCATTTGAGATCATTTGAAGCGAATAGGTGGATAGTCTATGGGATCTATTATTTTTTATCCAAGCTTCTTCTAGCTTGACCTCATTGTCAAGATCATACAATCTCAAGACAAACTAATATGATACCACTGAACCAAAACTTGAAAGTCTTAGCAGAAGAATATTTCAAAAACACAAATAATAATTCTATCTCTGAGAAGAGATATTTTATTGCTCAAAATTATAGATACAACATATGCCTATCTCTAGGAAGAGATGTCTATTTTCTTTTTCAAGCTACAAATCTATTTATACCTATTTTTGAAGGCAAGAAGTGGATGTGCAAGGTCACCAATCTCAAGGGAAATGAAATGGTTCGATTTTCATGAATTACAACAACACAAAATTTGAGAAATTGCTCTTTTTAGAAACTTATTATTTTTAAATTACACTACTAAAATTTAAATTTACATCACTTCTATTTGGTTTTTAGGAGTTAAAACCCACCGAGCATTTTTGGGTGTCATCTCACACCATTCTCTTCATTCTTAGCTTTCCAACGGTTCAAACAGGGAATCAAATAGAGCTATGGTGCAAAATGTATGGCCCTCAAAAGTTCTACCACCAATTGGGGTAATATTATCACCCGAATTGTCACCTAAAGTGTTGTCTAGATCATTCCTCCCTCCTTGAAAAGCAATGGTCCCCATTTCATCAAGAGTTATTATCAAGTGTGGCATTTGTGTCTTGATCTGATTCTCTGTGAGCCACTCACCTTGGTGGCTAATCTTGCCTCTCTTGACCACTGGAGAAAAACTCTATGGATCAAGCTCACTAATGTCCAATTGTTTTACTACGACTAATAAAGTGTTCAATAGAGGTGGATGACATGGAATGGCTACATCATTTGGTGTCATGGGTTATAATCCGATGTATACTTGGAATGGATTGTGCTTTGTGGAGCCATGTAGGGATTGATTGTTCACCATTTTTGTTTGACCATCAGTTCATGGATGGAAGGCCATGAAATTCCTTAGCTTGGTATCTATTTGCTTCTATTGTTGTGTTGATTATGTAGTCAGGGCTGCAACATCAACCCTTTTGGATTTATGTGGCTTGACCACCATGAGAATGAATTTCTTGGCATTAATCAATGAGACAGATGTGGAAAGTGGTACCTCAGGTACCCTATAGCATTGCTTTCCAAGATTAGAGGTGATCCTTCAAGTTCTTGATTCATAGATGCCATGTCAATCATACATGAATGAATCACACAAGACCTCATCTTGGAAAGGTTTTATTGCATATAAAAGAAGACACTAGTGGGTGACACAGAGGTTTCTCCCTGGACTCAACCATCTAATACTGTATGGCTTTGGGTGAGGCTTCATGGACAGATTTAGACTTTTCACAACATTAGCAGAGATTAAATTCTTTTGACTCCCACTATCAAGAATAAATCATAGAGATTTGCCTTTCACCCATAACTTAGAGTGAAACAACCTTTCCTTTTCATCTGGACTTTCATCGTGGGTTTGTGATGAAGCAACGATGGCATCGGGCTCAACATCTATAATATCTTCTTTGTCCTCTTTGACTACAGGGTATGTATGAGGTAAAGCAGTAGATGTTGAGAGTTGTGATTCAGAAAGTAGGGACTTGATGGCTCGACATTATTCTTTGGAGTGAGTTTTACTTTTTTGGTATTCACACCATTTCCCATTCTTTCCCTTCTGGGGTTGCTTATCCTGAAATTCCCTTTTCCATTTCAAAGGCTGACTCTTTGTATTCTTTCTTTCATACTTCTATTCAATCTTCACCATGAAGTTGTATTCTTCACCGAGGGTTTCTAAATTGAAGAGTTCCATTTCTCCTTGTATGTACCATTGTAGTCCACTATGGTATTTGAGAACCTTGTGTTTCTCATTTTCTTGGATGCCCAATCTCGTAGATAGAGAATGAAAAATGTCAGTGTAATCTTGAACAAATTGTTCATTACCTTGGTGAAGTTATTGCCACTATATATACAGATCATCATATGTCCCAATAGGGTAATATTCTTCCTTTATAGCTTCTCTGAAATTATCCCAGGTAGGTTCCACCTCAAGGCCAATGTCATTCATATTGAATCTCTTCTTGTATACTTTCCACCAATTTTTGACAGGCAATGATGTTTTCAAAAGAGAAAAAGTGATATTCTCTTTATCGGTGAATTTATTTATAGAAAAATAGGAAGACAATTGATCCAACTAATTTTTTACTACATCAACATTGATTTTTCTTTTAAATGTAGGGATATCAAAACTCACCCGAACCTTGAAGGGTGTTGGGGCACTAAAAGGATGTGAGGGTGCAGATGAGGATCCAAAAGTTTTCATCAAGATTTGTTGGAGAATTTTGGTGAATTATTCTTCCATTTATGCTTTCTAGTATTGGAGGGCTTCATTCACCATTTTTTTAAAGGATCAGATGTCTTGGTGTTGTCCACCATTTGAGGTCGTTTAAAGCAAATAGGTGGATAGTCTGTGGGATCTATTATTTTCCACCCAAGCTTCTTGTAGCATGACCTCATCCTCAAGATCATACACTCTCAAGACAAACCGCTCTAATACCACTAATTCAAAACTTGAAAGTTTTGGCTGAAGAATATTTCAAGAACACATGAATAATAATTCTATCTCTGAAAGATATGTTTTATTGCTAAAATTTGTAGATACAACATATGCCTATCTCTTGGAAAAGATATCCAATTTCCATTTCAAAATACATATCTATTTATACCTATTTTTGAAGGTAGAAAAAGGATGTGAAAGGTCACCAATATTGAGGGAGATGAAATGTTTTGACTTTCACAAATTACAATAACATAGAATTCGAGAAATTATTATTTTTAGAAATTTACTATTTTTAGACTACATTTTTAAAATTAAAATTTAGGGCATTTCTATTTGGTTTTTGAGGGTCAAACCCCATCAATCAAATCTTGATGCCATCTCATGGTGTTTCCCTCATTCTTAGCTTTCCAACCATTCAAACGGGGAGTCAAACAGAGCTATGGTGCAAAATTTATGGCTCCCAAAAATTTTGCCACCAATTGGAGTAGGACCGTCACCTGAATTATCACTTGAACTTTTGTCTAGATCATTCCTCCCTCCTTGAGAAGCAATGATCTCCATTGCATCCAGAGTCATTATCAAGTGTGGCAGTGGTGTCTTGATCTGATTCTATGTGAGCCACTCACCTTGGTGGTTAATCTTTCCTCTCTTGACCACTAGAGCAAAAATCTACAGATCAAGCTCACTAATGTCCAATTGTTCTACTATAACTTAAGTGTTCAATAGAGGTGGATGATATGGAATGGATACACCATTTGGTGTCATGGGTTGGAACCTAACGCATACTTGGAATGGATTGTGCTTTATGGAGCTATATAGGGCCCAATTGTTCACCATTTATGTCTGACCATCAGTGTATGGATAGAAGGCCGTGAACTTCCTCAACTTGGTATCCATTTGCTTTTGTTGTGTTGATTATGTAGTCAGGGATGCAACATCAACCCTTTTGGATTGATGTGGCTTGAACACCATGAGAATGAATTTTTTGACACTAATCAAGGAGACGGATGTGGAAGGTGGTACCTCGGGTACCGTGTAGCATTGATTTTCAAGAGTGAGGGTGATCCTTTAAGATCTTGATTCATAGATGCCATGTCGATCATACATGAATGGCTAACCAAGGAGTACACTGTAAACATCCAGATTGACCACATCATACAAGACATCATCTTGGAAAGGTTTTATTGCATATGAAATAAGACATTAGTGAGTGACATAGAGGTTTCTCCCTAGACTCAACCATCCAATACTATATGGATTTGGATGAGGCTTCATGGATAGATTTATACTTTTCACAACATTAGCAAAGATTAAATTCTTTTTACTCTCATTATCGAGAATGAAATGTAGAGGCTTACCTTTCACCCATAACTTAGAGTGAAACAACATTTCCTTGTCTTTTGGCCTTTTCTCATCATTTTGTGATGAATCAATGATAGCATCAAGCTCAACATCTATAATATCTTCTTCATCCTCTTTGATTGTAAGGTGTGTATGAGGTAAAATAGTAGATATTGAGAGTTGTGATTCAAAAAGTAGGGACTTGATGGCTTGACATTCTTCTTTGGATTGAGTTTTACTTTTGTGGTAATCACACCATTTCCCATTCTTTCCCTTTTGGGGTTGCTTATCTTGGAATTCCCTTTTTCATTTCAAAGGTTGACTCTTCATATTCTTTCTTTCATGTTTCTACTCAATATTCACCATGAACTTGTATGCTTCACTGAGGGTTTCCAAATTGAAGAGTTCTATTTCCCCATGTATGTACCATTGTAGTCCACCATGGTATTTGAGAACCTTGTGTTTCTCACTTTCTTGGATGCCCAATCTCGCAAATAGAGAATGAAAAATGTTAGTGTAATCTTGAACAAATTGTTCATTACCTTGGTGAAGTTATTACCACTGTATATATAGATCATCATATGCCCCAATAGGGTAATATTATTCCTTTATAGCTTCTATGAAATCATCCCACGTAGGTTCCACACAAGGCCAATGTCATCCGTACTGAATCTTTTTTTATACACTTCCCACCAATTTTTGATAGGTAATAATGCTTTCAAAAGAGAAAAAGTGATCTTCTCTTTATTGATGAACTTATTTATAGAAAAATAGGAAAATAATTGATCTAACCAATTTTCTACTGCATTAACATTGATTTTGCCTTCAAATGTAGGGATGTCAAAATTCACCTAAACCTTGAAGGGTGTTGGGGCACTGAAAGGATGTGGGAGTGCAGATGAGGATCCAAATTTTCCCATCAAGATTTTTTGGAGAATTTGAGTGAATTATTGTAACATCTGTGCTTGCTACTATTGGAGGGATTCATTCATCATTTCCTTGAAAATATCAGATGTCTCGGTGTTGTCCACCATTTGAGATCATTTGAAGCGAATAGGTGGATAGTCTGTGGGGTCTATTATTTTCCACCCAAGCTTCTTGTAGCCTAACCACATCCTCAGGATCATACACTCTCAAGACAAACTGATCTGATACCACTAATCCAAAACTTGAAAGTCTTGGCTGAAGAATATTTCAAGAACACATAAATAATAATGCTATCTCTGAGAAGAGATGTTTTATTGCTCAAATTGCAGATACAACATGTGCCTATCTCTAAGAAGATATATTTATTTTCTTTTTTGAGATACATATCTATTTATACCTATTTTTGAAGGTAGGAGGAAGATGTGGAAGGTCACCAATCTTGAGAGAGATGAAATGGTTCAACTTCCATGAATTACAACAATATGAAATTCAAGAAATTACTCTCTTTAGAAACTATTTTTAGATTGCACTACTAAAATTGAAATTTGGGGAACTTCCATTTGGTTTTAAAGTGTCAAAACCTAATAATTAAATCTTAGTGCTATCTCACGGCATTCCCTCATTCTTATATTTTTGACGGTTCAAACAGGGAGTCAAAAAAAGCTATGGTGCAAAAGTTATGGCTCCTAAAAGTTTTGCCCCCAATTGCGGTAGGACCATCACCTGAATTGTCACCTGAAGTGTTATTTGAATCAGGAATGCCTGATACAACAAAGAAGGAATCAAATATGAAGAAGATACATAATTTTTCTTTTGTCTAGATAGAAAAGGAAGATCACAATCATCATCAAGCAAAAGGTGTGAATGATATTGTTTGTTTCAAATGTGATAAAGTTGGTCACATTGCTAGGTATTGGAAGAACATGATGAATGAGTTCTCAAAGGACAATAAGGATAGAACTCCTAATGTGAAAGGAAGAGGTCACACATGGGTTTGGAAACATAAGTATGTCATGAAAGATTAGTTTGAAACCAAGGATGGTTTGCTTGCCATGATAGACAAAAAGGAAAATCAAGATTTTATGTTGTCAGCATTCATTAACAAATCTAAAGCAAAGAATGAAGTCAAGCATCTATTTAAAATCAATTGGATGATGATACATGACTGCAAGTTTGAGAAAGTGATGGAGATATGGGAGTCTCCTAATTTTTTAGACTTTTAGTCTCTCTATGTCAAAGAGGTGTCTCTATCTAGGCTTCAAGGAGACAGTTATCAGTCAGAGAAAGCTTGGTGGTTGTTAGATATTGTTTGATGAGAAGGTATGAAAACAAAGTGAGTTTCAAATATCTATCTGCATATCAATTTATGGTAGATTTTAGGTGAGCCTATAAGTTGAAGGCCTCTCTTTTAGGCCTATGTCCTAGATCTTGCTAAGCCTGTTGAAGGCTTGTTGAATAGTTGTGTATGTCATGGAAGTTCACAGTGTTCTAAATATGAGGTGTCTCTATATAATTATTGACTATGATTGGATAATATTTGAAGACTTGTTGAAGATGTGATGATCTAGGTGAATCATAGAGTTAGGGGGAGCATATTTGAGATGTTCTTGTCATGATAAAAGAGAGAAGATGTCAGCTACAGTTGTGAATTGAAGAAGATTGATATGATGTCTTGATCAAACCAAGTCATATGTTTTGACAAGGTAATAAATCTTCATGCATGAGCAAAGAGAGCTTATGCATTATGTAGGAAGACAAGTCCAAGGATCAAGAAGGCTTAATATTGAAGGAGCTTGTTGTAGGTTCTTGTCTTTCAGTTTTGTGATGCTCTTCAGGAGTTGGAGTAAGTATGTCTAGGTGGAAGATATGATGTGGAGAGGTCAGTATGATGTTAGAAGGTGTTTTTTTTATTTTGGTTCAATCTTTGTTGTATATGCAGTGTATGCATGGTTAGAATGGGTGTTTTTAAGTGACATAATGAGATTGATGGAATGCCAAGATGATTTTGGTTCTCATGAAGATCTGTGCACTTCTTTGTAATGTGCTTCAGGTGGTTTTATGTCTTGATGATCTTGTTTAAGCCTCTTGGAGGTTTTTGTGTGCTCTCAGGTTTATCTTTCTTATTTCAAGTCAAAAGCCATGGTTCAAGAAGTCAAAGTTCCTAAAGGTTTGGAAGATTAAATATTGGTACATAAGTGTGTGATGGTTGTCTCCAGGTGTGTAAGAAGTTTCAAAGGTGGAAGGTGACTGGAAGGTGATGGGTTGACCTTGTTTGTTTTAAGATTCTATGGTTTTGGGCTTTGCTCAAAAAGTAGTTTGCCTTATGATTTGAATTTTGAGGCTTCTTAATAGATTGAATGGGCCAAATGGGTTTTCAAATCAAGCTTCATAGAGATCTGAAGGTTTGTGGATTTTAAGTTATTCAAGTTTTTATCAAAATGGAGTCCTAATTGGCAAGTTGGTATGTGAAGAAAGTATATTATAGAGAATGAGATAGGTGTTACAAATTTGTATGCTTGAGGGGGAATATGAGAGTGCTCCATATATGAATTATTAGGTCTTGTAGATGTGTCTACTAAAATTTGTGGGATCTACAAGTTCTAGGTAGGGATACAAGGAGTCTAGACAGACCTAGTGTGAAGATTTAATATTTTTGCTCAGTTTATCCAAAAGAGTAAGGCATAAGTATTTCAAAGTGGGTTATCAAATTGGATTAGAGCATGTTTCCTAGTTGTTGAGTGGCATGAAGTTTTGTTGGTGGTCCTTGAGGTGGTTTGATAGAGAAGGCTAGTAAGCCTGTATGGTGGTTCTTCATGGTGTGTGGAGATTTGAATGTGCTCAGGAGGTGCAATTACTCAAAAATATTAGGGGGAAGTCCCTCTCAAATATTTCTTGGTGATTTTCATTAGATTTCAATGTTTTGTGTGTTTTTCATTCATTGGTTGCAGTGTTTGATTGAATAAGAGTGTTAGCATATTGTAAGTGGAAGATGTCAAGGCAAGAAGAGTTAAGCTCAAGGCAAAGAGGAGTTTGTATCATCTTTCTAAGATGCTAATATTTTGTTGGTGGTATTCTTAGGTCCTCAAGATCATATTGTGCCCACTTTGTCATTGTGCCAAAGGGAGATAATATTTTTATTATGAGAGTGCTTGAAGAGAGAAAGTAGGTGAGCCGTATGATGGGTGTTGACATCAATGACAAAGGGGGAAATTGTTAAAGAGTTGTTAATGATGTCATAGTGATGTAATGGAGGTGTCTAGGTGAGTGGATGAATTTCCTTGATAGTCTAAGTGATAATGATAAAGCGTGCAATATGTAGTGATAATGACAAAGTGTGCAATATGTTGTGACAATGACAAAGTGTGAAATATGCTTATTCAAGTATGCTTGATGTAGGCTTGGTTGATATTCAATTTTGGAATGATTAGAGATGATTAGGGACAAGTTTGAAGTATTGATAATGTGAAAAAAATTCTATCAAAGGTCAAGTATGATTTGAGTGCTTGTGTGCATGAGTGGAATTCATCTTGTGGTTCATAATTTTCATCTAAACATTTTAGATCCAGTGGTAGAAAATCTAAGTAGGCAATTTGATGACATCATAATTATCATGTGTGGATGAGTCAGGGGGAGTTGGTCATATGGTTGTGATCAAAGTTGTACCTAGTTTCTATGTACTAAATCTCATGTCATGCGATGAATCATGACAAAAAATATACAAGTTCAAATTTGAGATCCTACGCAGTTTGACAGTATTTTTCCATACTTAGCCAAATTTGCATGTGGTAAGAAAAATTTGAGTAGGAATTTTGATGGTGTTATATTTTGCATGCATGAAAGTGTTAGGGGAAGTTGATCATATGGGTTTATTTAGTTATGTACCTAGTTATTATGTGTTAAATTTCAGGTCATGTAATAAAGAACATTAAAAGATATGCATGTGCAAAGTTGGCCTTCCAAGTAGTTATAGGCATACTTGGCTTTATGGAAGAAAAATCTAAATGAGCAGATTAATGGAATTATATCTCATAAAAATGAAGGATCCAAGAGCATATTGTTATATGGATGGATTCTCCTAGGTGAGGAGATCATATGGTTCAAACTTTAGATCATGCATGTAACCACAATAAAAGTTACTGAGGTTCAAAGTTGGCTTCTCATATAGATTGCAATGGTTCCCATAGTCAATTTTTCACAACGTAAAGTTTGAGAAACTATTAGGGAGATTGATAGAATGTGTTTTATCTAAGATTTAGGAAGTAATGAGATGACAATAAGTGCTTGATGTATAATACTGAGTAAAGGTAGAGGATAAGGACCAAACAGTTTGCATGTAATCAAACAGATTGATCTAACGGTGCGAGTAGAGTCAAAGCGGTCAAAGTGATAGTTGTTTAATGATGTTAAAGACCAAAAAAAATTCAAGAAGATCGACGGTGCGTATCTAATCTAAGTGATAGCACAAGATGATATCAAGATGATCGATGTTTAACTATGATTATTTGCATTTGAAAATTTGAATTTTGCAAAGGGAAAAGCAAGTGCTCTATATTTTGTATATAACTTTTGATCCAAGATGAATTTATTGATGGTGTAAAATTAAAAATCATAGAAGACTCCAAGATGCATCTAGGAAAGATGATTTAAAGGTTTGAGTATTTGTACAGTCAAAGTTTTTGAGCTCTAAAGTTGATTATGTGTTTGACTATATTCTACAAGTGAGCCGAGAAGGATATTTGAGCTCATTTTGATGGTATCTAGATGTCTCATGATGAAATAACTATTAAAAGTGTTATAGACTTCATAAGGATCATTTTTTTGGCCTTTAGAGGTTTGACTAATTAATATTTTGTATGAATAAATGCTAATAAGTTGACTATGTGTTCGTTCATAGTGTTCTTGTGTACAAGGCTAATATTTGAGTAGATTGTGCACACATAAAAGTGAACAGAGATGGATGTGATAATTTGAGGATGAATAAGGGATAATTTAGAGTGGACCTATGCTTTTATAAGTGTTCCTATTTTTCTAATTTGCTCATTGAAATCCTAAATGGGTGAATAAGTCTCCATGAGATCTATAAAGGTTAGTAAGCCCTAATTAAAAGGAGTTGTTGCTTATAGGCGACCCATGGATGCTATGGTTTACCTATGAGGATTATGTTGAGCCATGTCTTAATGTGAGAAAAGCCTTAAGGGTTAAGTCAAGTCTAATGGCTGACCAAGAAGTTATTTATCATGAAGGATGTATATATAGAGAAACCAAAGGAGATGGTTTCTAGGCTTCTATGTGAGGAGTGAGCGTAGAAGCAAAGAAGAGAAGAGACGTATTGTACCCAATGGATGGGTTGATGATTAGAGCAAATTGAGGACTATGTGTATGACTTGTAGGTTATATTTATAATGATATAATAGTACTCTTGTAGGTTTAGGATGAATGAAGAGGTGTGAGGGAGTTGAATAGAGAAGAGAATTGAGAAGTGAAGGATAGAGGAGAGAGTGTGCCCAATGGATGGGTTGAAGAGTAGAGCTTCTTGATGATGGTGTGTATGACCTATAGGCCATATTTATGATGTCATAATAGTGCTCTTGTAGGTCTTAAGATTGAATATGTGCGAAGAGGTTTGAGTGTGTATATGAGGGCAATTTGAGTGAAGAAGGAGAGAGATTATTGCATGCTTATGTGAGAGGCCTATATGACATAGAAATGGAATTTGTGTAGGGGTTATAAAATCAAAGATCCATCA
This sequence comes from Torreya grandis, assembly GCA_037957365.1. Classification (NCBI taxonomy): domain Eukaryota; kingdom Viridiplantae; phylum Streptophyta; class Pinopsida; order Cupressales; family Taxaceae; genus Torreya; species Torreya grandis. The sequence continues at coordinate 3,821,913 of JARHVA010000262.1, read as the reverse complement.
TCAGGTGTTAAGGAAATCAGTTTTAAGGTGGAGGTGTTCACTTCATAGGAGGGTCTAAAGGACTTAATCTTCCTTAGGGGTAGTTTCTCCATGTGAAACAAGTGTTTCACTAAAGGCCTTTGGTCAAAAGGATTTGATCAAGGTTTTAGGTTAAAAGGAATTAACCAATAGGTGGTCAAAGGGACTTGATCATCCTAGGTGCTAGTGCTCCTTGTGGAATAGTTATTTCATTAAATCCTAGCTAAAAGGACTTGACCAGTCTCTGGTTTGTAATACCTTGTAAGACAAGTAGTCCAAGTGTTTGTAAGATTGAGAGTGGTTTTTATTCCCCAAGAGGGTTTCCCACGTATGTCATGTGTTATGTGGTTGATCTTGCATTATCTCTCTTGTTCATTTCTATGAATTATGTGTATGCCTCATGAATGTATGTGTTGAATGATTAAGGGTTTTAAGGAATTGGAATTGAAATTGGATTATCTAGGCTCAAAAATTCAACCCCTCTCTCAGTGATTGTACCTCTACACAAATTGAGTAAGCCACTTCAACAAGCCATTTGGAGCTCCAAAGAAGGTAAAAGAGTGTCTTATTTTATGTTTTAGTTGTGTTTTCATATGCATGCTTGTTACCTATACTCTCCTTAGTGTTTAGGCTAGAGGTGTTAAGATTCTAGTGTGTTACTTTGATTTATTTTATTGGACTAACACAAGACTAACCTCCCCTCTACGTATTCCTTGTTCATATCATGGCATGCCCGATGGGATAAAGCATCTTGCATGGCCAAGGAGATTGATATGCTACTTTTATTTTTTCTAATGGATGTATAAAAAATTTCAAGTTTCAAGTTTGAACTTTATTTTTTACATTTTTCTATTTTAATCAAGTTGCAAGTTTTAGGGATCGATGCTGATTTTCCAAATTGACGCTAATTTTCCATATCAACGTCGATTATAGGAATCAACCATGATCTATGTGTAAAAAATAGAACATTTCAAGGAACATGGCTAATAATGGTTTTACTTGATTTTTCTTGCCTTTATTTTTTGTTTGATGATCTGTATGTTGTTTGTCTAACCCATTTCTTTCAGAATATATAAGATGTTTGGATTTTAAGCTCTTTTATTCACCATTTTTCCATTAAAACAAACTCTACTTTTTATGTGTTTTATAGGAAACATCAACGAATCTAGCTAATCGACATCGATCCTTGTGGATTGATGAGGATCGGTCTCTGAGACAAAAATTAAAAAAACCCAAGAGCTAAATCCAAAATGTTGTTTTCTCACTTAATTTTGGGTTTCTAAGTAGGGAAACCCTCTAGTAATTTGCAAGTCCTGAGGTGTAAAAAGTAAAGTTTAAGCATGGTTAAATCTTATACACATTGCCTTTGATGCTTAAAATGTACTTAGTTATTTTTATCTCTTAATTATTTTGAAGTTTTTACAATTATCAACAACAAATGCCAAGGGGCTCAAACTTCATTACATACTTTGTTTTGGTGTTATAAAAATGAACTCTAGCATTAGTTAAATACTCATCAGAGTTTCATTTTTATGCTTGTTTTTTGAAAGTGTTTCTTTAAGCAAAACAAGTGTCATGTGTATGCTTTCCCCCCATCCTTTAAGAAAATTGGGTGATAAAAAATACTTACTCTTTGCATTTGTCACTTTGGTTCAAAAGCATGGAAGGAAAGTTGCTAAGGCCCTCCCCAAAATCTATATGATGTGGGTGACCCCAGAATGATCCTAAAGTTCATCCACTTGACTTTATTTTTATGCATTTTGGCTTGTGGACAGGATTTCATTGCCTTCTCGTAAGTTCTCTAGGGAAGTGTTGACTTGGGAATTTACCTCTTGACATCATTTCAACCCCACTCCATGGTGGAGTATATAAATTAAGGGTGACCTACTGTGATGCTTGGTTTGAATAGTTAAAATAATCTCCATTAGTGGTACTCAGCCTTAGAACATAGGGGCAACTCGGACATCACACTACACTGATCAATTAATAAATGTAGTGGTTTTGAAAAGGACAAGACCTTTTCATAATAACTTGATTGACACAAATACAAATGACATGATTGTGCCCTAGTGTTTTCCACACATATGGGACCATCTAAAAATGAACAAAAATTGATAGTTTAGACAACCCCACTTGTTGCAGACATATTGTTGATGCAAGGTGAGTAACCCAAAGTTACATGTCATTATAAAAACTCATGAAAGAAGAGGGGGCCTAAAAACCCTACTTTTCAATCACTTTTTACTTTTAGGATTAATATTTTAAAGTCCTCTCAAGATCAAGTATGTACATAGAATTTGATAGTATGATGCAACCTTGTTAGTTTTAAGATTTAGGATATTGCACTTATGTGTTTTTGTCATTTTATCCTTTTTTACTTGCATGTTCTTGAGTCGAAACTATTTATTTATCATACCACATCCAAAATGAGTCTTGTTTATACATCACTCATTTGTTTGAAGAGGTGTTATTTCGTCTATTTGACACCACATTTGCCTTAGTTATTTGATCAAAACTTCATTTGTGAGTGTCATTTGTTCGAAAAGGGTGTTGTTACGCTGCCCAATTCAATTCAAGTCTTGTGCCTTAAAGTTATTTGAAACAAAACATTTGCCATATATTTAAATCAAGATAATTTCATTACACTGCTCAAATTATTTTAAAGACTTGTTACCTTGTGTCCAAATTACAAATTTGAAACCACGTGTGCCTTTTGGATCTATAGTTAGTGTCATCATGTCATTCATTCTTGTCTAGCTTGTTGTCTATTTTTAGAATCCTGGTCTTCTAAATCAAGTTTGAAATTAATCTTGACATGTTCAAATCCAAACATTGATTGGTTTTATGCCTATGCCTTATGTAATTTTGGCCTAGACATTTACCTTTCAATTTTGGGTTGTGTAACTTAGGTTAATTTATTGATCCATTTAAAGATTATTTTTGTGCTTAAATTTGGGGGAAGTGGTATATCTTCCATATGCCTAAAGTTCAATGTTTTGTGCCAAATGATCAAGTGTGTGTTTAAATATGAAAGCCTAGTTTGTGTTAAAGTGTTTCAAAGTTGTTAGATTAAATCTCTTGCCTTTTATACCTTATTTTTTTTATTAAAGTATAGATTTTGTGCCTTGTTCCCAAAAGACCTAGCAATACCTGTTTCAAGCCTAGATTTTGTGCCTTGTTCTTCAAAAGACCTAGCAGCCTTTGTTTCTTTAGACCTAGTTTAGACATGTTTAAAACAATTTATACCTAAGTTTGGCATTCTAGTTTTTATTCATATACTTGACCTTTTTGTGTAAGACATTTGATGTTAGACTATTTTAGACAAAGTTTTTGCATTGATCATTTTGGAGATATAACTCCAATCCTTAGACCAAGTTAGACTATATTTCGACCATTTATTTGGACCTTATTTTAGAGTTTGTATAACTCTAGGCTTTTTTATGAAATGTTCATCATCAGCTTAGATATGTCTCATTACACTCATATTCAAGCCATGTACAATCTAGGTTATGATAACATGGTTTCACAAGATGACTTTGTTTAAGACCTCTATGGTAACGATGTAGTTTGTAAGATGGATCCTTATCCCCCTTATAATACTCAGTCTAGAGAATGAATCCAAGATCTTTAAGCACATTATTTGGTGATACCTTATTTAGGATGATTAACATACTGAGTTTGCCTTTCAATGCTAAAGGTACCCAAACCCCTACCTATACCATTAACCCTCCTTCAAATTATGGAAACAACCAAGCTCCACAACATCAACGAATCACTATACTAGGACCTCATCCTTTGGCTTGCATTAGAAACCAAGATTCACAATGCCCTATCATCACTATTCCAAGACCTCATCCTTTGTCTCATAATAGTAACCAAACTTCACAATGCCCTACCATCACTATTCTAGGACTTCATCCTTTTGTTCATGATAGCAACCAAGTTTCACAATGCCCTACCATTACCATTTTAGGCCCTTTTAAGTACGGTAGCTCGTTATCCCAACAAAATTGTGTAATCGTAACTTGATGAGTCACGGTTACCATCCTAGACTAACAACCAATCTTTGTTAAGCCCATCTTAGATGACCCTATTTACAAAGATATCATTACCCAACCACCGATCATTCTTCCTTAATTACCTACCTTCTCCCACTTTAGAAAATAGAGCCAATCAGTACCTCTCTAATAGATCCATTCATTCGAAGACCAAGATGTGTTCAAAATTGATATTTTACAACTACTTGTAAACTAATGCCAAGAGAACCAGCCCATCAACAATGTTTTTGTTGAAACACCTCTTTGTGATAAGTCAACCAATGATGAATCACCTTTTGATACTATCCATGTTGCTAAGGAGTCTCACTTTGACAAGTTAGTCTTTGCTAAGTCACTTCTTAATGATTATAACCAACTTTGGGGAAATCATTATCTCAACCATTGTCCTATTTTTAAAGAGCCTCCATTTGACAAGCCAGCGTCTATGGAGTTAGCTCTTGACCCTTTTCCTCTTGTTGAGGAGCCTCACTTTAACAAGCTAGTCTTTATGGAGTCACCTCTCGAGTTGTTCTCTATCTTTGAGGGGCTTCACCTAGATGAGCTAGTCTATTTCGAACCAATCTTAGATGAATCTATTCTCAAAGAGCCCACTATGCCATCACATGTCATTACTTGTTTGATACCAAACATTCAACAAAACATCATTATAGTAGCATCCAAACTAGATGAAGAATTAATGTTCAAGTTAGGTTCGATTCTTGAACTGATATTAGATTTAGCATCAGATGAAGAATCAATGTTAGTCTCTACATCGGATTCAGAGTCCCTTGAGTTAGACTCAACTTTGAAATTAGAATACATTCATGGTTATTACAACATTGGTTACACATTCATTTTAGATCAATTTAAATACATTTGTGATCCTTATATAACTTTTTGAGATCATTACTTTAACATCGATGCAATTTTTCCTAGTATATTCTTCAAGGATTGTGTTACCTCTTTCCATTCTATTACCATTCCACATGAAATTAACACCAACCAACCTATCCATTATATTGACCTTCCACCTCCCATAAGTGTTGATTGGGACTGATAGAATCATACTATTGTTCCCCAAAAATGTCACTCATTTTTGCAACAAGTATGAGCTATTTTGGTCCTGCATAGCCAAAAATAATCTCTTCCCTTCTTGAAATTTGTTCTGACCTTTCAAATTCCTCATTTTTCAAGCTTTTTTAGTAAGGGGAATAGTAGGTTCAATGGGTTTGATGGGTTCAAAGGTTCAACGTCATCAACAAGAGCTAAGGGCTTCAACAGAGGTTCAAAGTTCAATTGTTTCAAAGTTCTACAGCTCTGAGCATCTGACGAGTTTCAAAGGCTTGAAACTCGTTGAACCTTGAACCATTTTGGTTCAATGGTTCAATGGGTTCAAGCCCCAAACAGTTCAACGTGCTTGGTTCAAAGATGCCAAAGTGACTCAAAGGAACGAACTGACCGAACCGTTGAACCTTGAACTGCTTCATAAGTTCATCGAGTTCACGGGTTCAAAGGCTGCCTCAGTTAAGAAAAGAAGTGTGTGCAAAAGAAAGAGTTAGGTGGATGCTGCCAAGTGTCATCGGCCGAGCCCCGTTACACTTTATTTCTGAGAATTGGAAGACGATGCCACATGTCCCATGTAGAGATTGGCAGAGGCCGACAAGTGTCATCATCTAAAAGAACCTGAGTGAGCCCCAAGCATTTCTATGATACTACAAAAGCCTGAAAGCAGAAAGTGTCAGGTGTCGACAGTGGAGGGATTCAACACGATGCAGTGGAAGACTCCATGTGTCCTTAGCAAGAAGCAACAGATACTGTCACGTGTCAAAGAGGGATGCCCTTGCGGGAGGCACAGAGCCAAAGAAAGGAATTTCTTTAGACAAATTGTTCAAATGAATTTATTTGAACTTTTTGTCCAAAGAAAATGAAGGAAAAACATGGAACAATAGGCCCGCTGAAGATGAAAAGCCCAAAGGCCACCAGGAGGATCTAGAAGGATAGAGACCCTTGCGGAGGGACACTTGACACATAAAATGGACCTATTCAAGATCCTGAAGGGCAAGTTCCCTTCAAGAAGGGTCAAGCCTCAAAAGTGCAATGGAAGCTACCAAGTGTCACGCACCAAGACATTGTTTCAAATGAAGCTTCATAGAGTGAAACGCGTCATGTGTCCCATCCCAGTGCAGCAAAAACTGACACGTGTTTGCGTCCGTGCCTCCAGCCTCTAACAAGTCTCAAGGCCTATTCCCAAAAGCTTATTTCAAAGCCACATATGCCACCACGTGTCCTTACCCACATCACAACAAAATGATAGGCCTACAAACATCAAAATTGGGATGAATGGCCAGTCGTTAACCTTCAAACGAAGAGAGACCCGCAAACATCAAAATTACTGCAGTGAAGCATCTGATTGATCTTTGCAGGCTTAGAACATGGACCTGATGCATTCAAAGACCCTAAGGCTAGGACCAAGAGAAGGAAGAGTCAAAGAGGGAAACTCAGTGGGAGTTGATTCTAGTAGGTGAAGCAGTTTGTCGAGTAGATATTTGGGGCCTACAAACATTGAAAGCACAGCGTGTTTGTCCCCTTTGAATTAAAGGCAGAATAAAAATTTACGCAGCTATCAGGTGATGGAATGAGTGATTTAAACTCAAGAGAAGATAAGGAAGATGAACCAACATGCCATAGTTAAGGCAGCTGCCCTGCTCCAGCATGGCCCTTCTTGACAAAATCAAAAATGCAGCCAAGGCATTGATTATGCAGCATGGGTCACTCCATGGGACAAAGTGCCAAGTCTCTCCTAGCCTCTATATAATATAAACTCTTTCATTGTTACAAAGGATATCTTCCCCTTACTAGAAGTGAAACTCTACCCAAATTGAAAGGCATTACTGAGACTTGGAGCTCAGATTGTTGTTCATATCATTTTATTTGAATGAGAAAGCAAGTTGTTTGCAGACTTTGTGTTGTTTTGGCTTGTATCAATTTAGGACATTATTCTTATGTCTGTCTTCTGAATGTGTTCTCATCTATTTAATTTAGCAAGTAGAATTAGTGAAAGTAACAAGGAAGGTGTCCTGAAGCCAACTACTTTTAGACTTTGTGTTGTCATAGTTGTCTTCATTATGTGTTTTTTTTTCTTTCTATGTAAAAGACCTTGGGATGACTTTGTGCCCCCATTGTTCTTCATATCTCACTCTTGGGCAGTCAAGGTGGAGACTTTGTGCTACATCTTAGATTACTGGTTACTACGCCTCTGTTACCTTATTACCAGAAAGATTCCTATTATTTGTAAGAACAAGCACTTCTAAAAGAAGAGAAGTGCCTTCTATCATTTCACCAGGGTTTCTACTATTCAAGAAGGGATCTGGCTCTTGGCTGAATGTTACTTTTATAAAAAGAGAAGTGCTATCACCAATCACCTAGTATTTCTCTTCTATTTGTCAGCATCATCTCAAAAAAAAGAGAGATGGATGGTTTATCCCACCCCTGTGTCTTAATTTTTGCATATATTTATAGTATATAGCCTCCGCATATTTAATAGAGAACCTCCCCTTGATGAGAGGAGAGATTTGTCCCTTGTTGATGTAGTAAACCTGCACACCAGGATGACCCATCTCCCTATGCTGTGGTGATAGGATCTATTTTGGTCACCAGTTAGCTGGCTGACAAAATATTCACCCAACAATTTTTTGGCAACTCCGTTGGGGAAGAGCGCGTAGTTTGAAGTCTCAAACTTCAAGCTGAAGCAAATCTTGCTCTTTTCCATTTTTTGTTATACAATTTGGTAACTCCACATTATACCAGAGGATAGAAATCTCAAGGAGTTGTTGACCCTACTTTTGAATTGGTGTAGCAGAGTAATTTTGAGTTGTTTCCTCCACAACCTCACCTTAGACGAACTAGGAGTCTTCCTCCTAGCCCTACCAGGCCACCAACACAAGGCAGAGCTTCTTTTTCTACTACTAACCAAGCTTTGTCTATCCACGCTCCACCTAGATTAGTGATCGCACTTTTACATAATCAAATCATGGCTCAAGGCCCTTGGGGTAACTCTTTCGGTCTACTGAATTTGATTCCACCTCTGCATGGGCTTCCATGCAGTTCAAGGAAGAATTTCCCCAAATTCTTTGGAGATGGGAGAGTTCACCCTGATGAACACATTGTAGCCTTCATCATAGCCTATGGTGTGATAGGGGTGGAATTTGAAGACGTGGTAGTCAGGCTTTTTGTGGAGACCCTACAAGGTGCTACTACAAAGTGGTTCTACCATCTGCAAGCTGGTTCAGTGACTGATTGAGACACACTTAAAGCCAAGTTCCAAGCAAGATTCAAGCCTGTAGAAGATGCACATGCCTTACTAGCCCAACTCACACAGATGAAGAAGGAGCCCCATGAACCTATGAGGGACTTCATTGCCAGGTTCGACAAGCTGAGGCACAAGATTCCCATGATCGCCCAGTTGACACCTCAGAATCTCAAGTGTTTCTTCATCAACTCACAACTGCTTGAAGTGAGTTTCTTACTGAGATGGGCTAGACACAAATACCTTGTTGCTACTCAAGACTTGGCTACTGAGCTAGAAGATGACCTTATCTTGACAGGAAAGATAAGGAGAGACCTAACAGAGGCAAACCCTCTTCATCTTTTGAATATTCACCCATAACCACCACTGACCCATTGGTACAAAAGCTGGCAAATGAATTGCTAGCCTTGAAAAGGCAAATGGCACAAGGTATGTCTTCTGCTCCTCTATATAGAGATGTACCAAGGAGGACATTCCCCAATTACCCATATCAAGGCAACACTGCCAGAAGTTAAGGGCAATGAAATCATCTTCCTCCTCCATAAAGGAACCTTGCCCTTGAAGTACCTCCAACCAACTCAGTAGTTCGATATCTGGAAACAGAATAGGTTTCCTCTTTCCAACCTGAGTTTGAGAAAGAAAATGATGTTGATCTCTTTAGGGAATATCAAGAAGAATCAACTGGCGACTCCCACATTGGTTTCCTAAATTACCAGGATGAAAAGTGAAGGTGAAGCAGTCAAAGGATCATATGCAGTTTTCACTCGATCCAAGAATCAGTCAGCCCAGCAGGCCGATAAAGAGAAGATAGAGGAGTGCCCTGAACCAGCAACCTCAATTGCTAAGCATGGAACCACTCTACCTTTCCAGTCAAAGGACCCAGTGGTTGCTAAAAAAGTAGTCCTCCCCATCTACTTCAACTTTGCAGATTAGTCCTCCCCATCCCAAAAACCAAAAGGATGAACTCCCATCCTCTCTTCCAAGTTCATCTTAGTCATTTAACATGATTGATCATGCCAAGAAATCCAAAATTCAAATGACTGAGTTTGAATCCATGCAAGCCAATCCTGAGCAATTAAACATTGGTGGAGAACTAAGTATGGACCTGTCTAAGGCAAAATTTGTGGTCACCTAAACATTGGCCCCTGCAGTTCAAATTCTATTTGAGCCGTCAGGTAAGGGTAATTATTTTTTGACCACATAGGATGCTCATGTCTCAACTGATGAAAGTCCTATAGCTGGTAATTTAGGATTTGATCCAAACAAGGCATCAAAAGAATTAGTAGGGTGTAGTACAAATCATGAAGGATCTTCCATCTCCATTGAAGAGATATTTGATAGAAGATCAGCTTCTGATGATGCTTGAATCCTAGAATTTGATGGCAGTAGTTTGTCGACAACTAGATGCAGATCTTTGTTGCTTAGATTGAAAACTGCTCAAGATGAAGAGATCAAACTCCTTCACACCAAATGAGATGCTGAGCTAATGGTTTGTCAAGGGTTTGGTGCTGACAATCAAAGCATGTGCTAGACTAGACCAATAGAATAGCAAGCTATGGTGGTGGACCATACTGATGTAATCCAAAGTCAGCAAAAAGAACTCTTCACCAATAGAGCAAGGAGTTATGGTTTTCAAATTGAAGACCACATCCTGCCATGGGGCAAGAAGAAGAAAGAGCCAAGAGGAATATGCAAAAAATTGGTTTCCTGGTGGAGAGCTCCATTGGCCCATCACCGTTACTAGGGACAAAATGGTTTCCTACTGGTTTATAGGATGGCATCCCCTTTTCTTCACCTCACGATGGGCAGTGTCTGAATCACTTCAATTATTGAAGTATCAGATAAGTTCACCTGTACATATGTATATCTGTATGATCTTTGTTTCTATTGTGTGTTGTTCATTTTCATTTTTTAGAGCTTTTATTTTTGGGTAGCATGACTCCGCAGCCCAATGGCACACTTCAAGGCACCAGAGATTTTGGTTTCTACTCCCCTCAGCTATTCCAAGTTTTCATCTAAAGGAAGTTCCCCAACTAGAGCCAGTTGTTGTTCCCCAAAAATGTCACTCATATTTGGAACAACGTATGAGCTATTTTGGTCCTACACAGCCAAAAATAATCTCTTTCCTTCTTGAAATTTGTTCTGAGCTTTCAAATTCCTCATTTTTCAAGCTTTTTTAGTAAGGGGAATAGTAGGTTCAATGGGTTGGATGGGTTCAAAGGTTCAATGTCATCAACAAGAACTAAACGCTTCGATAGAGGTTCAAAGTTCAACCATTTCAAAGTTCTACAGCTCTGAGCATCTAACGAGTTTTAAAGGCTTGAAACTCGTTGAACCTTGAACCATTTTGGTTCAACTATTCAATGTGTTCAAACCCCAAACAGTTCAACGTGCTTGGTTCAAAGATGCCAAAGTGACTCAAAGGAACGAACCGATCAAATTGTTGAACCTTGAACCACTTCATAAGTTCATTAGGTTCATGGGTTTAAAGGTTCAAAGGCCACCTCAGTTAAGAAAAGAAGCGTGTGCAAAAGAAAGAGTCAGGCAGATGCTGCCAAGTGTCATCGGTTGAGCCTCGTTACACTTTGTTTCTAAGAATTGGTGGATGATGCCATGTGTCCCATGCAGAGATCGGTGGAGGTCGACAAGTGTCATCATCTAAAAGAACTTGTGTGAGCCACAAGCATTTCTATGATGCTACAAAAGCTTGATAGCGAAAAGCGCCAGGTGTCGACAATAGAGGGTTTTAACATGATGCAGCAGAAGACTCCACGTGTCCTTGGCAAGAAGTGATGAATACTGCCACGTGTCAAAGACGGATGCCCTTGTGGGAGGCACAGAGCCAAAGAAAGGAATTTCTTCGAACAAATTGTCTAAAGGAATTTCTTCAAACTTTTGGTGCAGAGAAAATGAAGGAAATACATTGAACAATAGGCCTGCTGAAGATGAAAAGCCCGAAGGCCACCGAGAGGATCCAAAAGGATAAAGACCCTTACAGAGGGACAATTAACACATAAAATGGACCCTATTTGAGATCCTGAAGGGAAAGTTCCCTTCAGGAAGGGTCGAGCTTGAAAAGTGCAGTGGAAGCTGCCAAGTGTCACACGCCAAGACATAATTTAAAATGAAGCTTCATAGAGTGAAATGTGCCATGTGTCCCATCCTAGTGCAGTAAAAACTACCACGTGTCTGCATCCATGCCTCTAGCCTCTAACAAGTCTCAAGGCCTATTCCCAGAAGCTTATTTCAAAGTTGTGGATGCCACCATGTGTCCTCACCTGCATCACAACAAAATGACAGGCCCGTAAATGTCAAAATTGGGGCGAATGGCCAGCCATTAACCTTTAAAGAAAGAGAGACCTGTGAACATCAAAATTGTTGTAGTGAAGCATCTGATTGATCCTGGTAGGCTTAGAAAATAGACTCAATGCATTCAAATACCCTAAGGTCAGGACTAAGGGAAGGAAGAGTCAAAGAGGGAAACTCTGTGGGAGTTAATTCCAGTAGGTGAAGCAGTTTGTCAGGGAGATATTTGGGGCCTGCAAACATTAAAAGTGAAGCATGTTTATCCCCTTTGAATTAAAGGTAGAATAGACATTTTCATGGCTAAAAAGTGATGGAATGAGTGATTCAGACTCAGGAGAAGACAAAGAAGATGAACCAACATGCCACAGTTAAGGCAGTCGCCCTGCTCCAGCATGGCCCTTCCTGACAGAATCAAAAATGCAGCCAAGGCATTGATTGCGCAGCATGGGTCACTCCATGGGACAAAGTGCCAAGTCTCTCCTAGCCTCTTTATAATGAAAAATCTTTCATTGTTACAAAGGAGATCTTCCCTTTACTAAAAGCGAAACTCTGCCCAAATTAAAAGGCATTACTGCGACTTGGAGCTCAGATGATTGTTCATATCATTTTATCTGAATGAGAAAGCAAGTTGTTTGTAGACTTTGTGCTATTTTGGCTTGTATCATTTTAGGAGATTATTCTTATGTCTGTCTTCTGAATGTGTTCTCATCTATTTAATTTGGCAAGTAGAATTAGTGAAAGTAACAAGGAAGGTGTCCTAAAGCCAACTACTTTTAGACTTTGTGCTGTCATAGTTGTCTTCATTATATGTTTTTATTTTCTTTCTATGTAAAGGACCTTGGGATGACTTTGTGCCCCCATTGTTCTTTGTATCTCACTCTTGGGCAGTCAAGGTGGAGACTTTGTGCTACATCTTAGATTGTTGGTTACTACGCCTCTATTATCCTGTTACTGATCCTACCAGAAAGATTCTTGTTGTTTGCAAGAACAACCACTTTTAAAAGAAGAGAAGTGCCTTCTGTCACTTCACCAGGGTTTCTACTATTCAGGAAGGGATCTAGCTCTTGGTTGAATGTTACTTCTGAAAAAAGAGAAGTGCTATCACCAATCACCAGTATTTCTCCTCTATTTGTCAGCATCATCTCTAAAAAAAGAGAGATGGATGGTTTATCCCACCCTTGTGTCTTACTTTTTACATATATTTATAGTATATAGCCTCCGCATATTTAATAGGGAACCTCCCCTTGATGAGAGGAGAGATTTGTCCCCTGTTGATGTAGTAAACCTACACAACAAGATGACCCATCTCCCTATGTTGTGGTGATAGGAACTATTTTGGTCACCAGTTAGCTGGCCGACAAAATATTCACCCAACACATACCATGTTGAATTGCATCCATGGCAACATATCAATTGTAGAATATCAGGGAGACCATAACCACATTCATGCATAAGAAGAACAATCTCATAGTGAAACCTTTTTTGATCCACTCAAGGGAAATAAAAGTCCAAACTTAACATCTTCTAGTGAAACCTTGTTTGAGGCACTAAAAGACAATCAAAGTCAAAAGTCAACATTCTTCAGTGAAACCTTCTCAAAGGCACTATGGGACAATCAAGACAACTTCATTAGTGAAAACCTCTTTGAGGTGCCAATAGCTTAGGACAACAATTCTTCATTGATTGATGAAGACATTATTAAAGATGACAACAATACAACTTCCAATATACAACATAATCAGATGGTAGCTATTCTCAGGTCTAAATAATAGAAAAATATGGTGGTCCTATCGAAAGCATATCCAGAAGTCTTATGCCCGACCATAACCAAAATTATGTCAAATATGGAATCAACAACATTGTGTGTGCCTAAAAATCTCAATCTTTATTTTTTCCCAGCCATTATACATTCCATTATCATCCACCTTTAAACTGCCAAATCAAACCTATCATCCATTTTTTATCCATATTTACCATCCCTGGTGCACTTTCCTTTCTAGAGGTTACAAAGACATCTTGTCTTGACATTTGGAGGAAACATAAACAATGACCAACAAAGATCACAATAACATAATTGGAGTCCAAATATGTAGTAGGTTCTTAATAGAGCAACTATTCAGAAGAGGTGTGTGCTAGCAATTTAAATATTTGACTATTCTAGTTGTATCATATGTTTATCAAGACGTGCATCCCACATCATCAAGAATGATAGAATCATATACCTTGCCATTTACTTTTTCATTTCCATTTGTCATCTACCTTACCTTTTCCATTTTAGATTTTCCATTTGCCTTGTCATTGTTTCATACCCTACCATTTACATTACCTTGTCACTTAGGAGCAACCCTATTACCATTGTATCCAATTGTCATCCTGTCATCTTCTTTATGTCATACCCTATACCATTCTACCATACCTTCCCTATTGACCAAACTTGTTTTTACCTACCCTACCTACCCCTTTTGACCTTGGTTTCATTGGCTATTTAGGCACCTTTCATGAGGGGATTCCGATCCAATTTTAGCAATTTCGAAATTACGTGTTCAAGTGATAGTATATGAAAGTAGTATGACAATGGATTTGGCAATTACATATTTCATTTATGCTTGATTGGTGCACTAATTATAACTGCCTTTGGGCAAATCAATTTTTCACCTTGTGTTACTAATTATAACTACCTATGGGAATATTAGTATCACTGACCTATGTTGTTGTTTCCTAATTATAACCACCTATAGGCAAATTAGGAACAACAACCTTACTATGTATTGCCGCATCACCTTGCCATTACTATTATCTTTTGCCTTGCCATTTGGTCTAAATTTGAGAACTTGTTGTTACATGGTCAGATCTCACAGCCTTTTGTATAGGTGTAACTACAATGACCTGAGGTCCTAATGGGACTATGTAGGCAATGATTGATTCACGTTGAATTCAGCCCAATCACCCTTCACCATACTCTCATTGGTTTACAAGCAACCTAACCAAATGTTCTTGCCATATTGTGAGTATTTTAAGTTTGTACACTTTCATCATTCTGTGATCAACCTAAGCCAACGCTCTTACCATTTTATGAGCAATATCTTGTCAATATATAATGATTTAAGATAATTCAAAATTCTAAAAACATTCAAAAAATTTAAAATCCTCAAAATTTAGAAAATTGGCTTACCATCTCCTAGAGAGATATAGCCTCAAAATTTGAAAACAGTTGTCTTGTTTAAACGTGGTCAATCATCCTTGCTCTGCACTACTAGGAAAAATCCATTGTTGGTTCTAATCCATTCCACTACCATTGGGGGTGTGATTTTCCCTTTGCATGTATCCTTGCATGGGGGCACCACTTATTTATCCTTCCATTGAGCTATCATGCATAGGTATTTACTTGGTTGACGACAAGATGTTTTATGTTGCTTTTACTTTCTGGCTTTTTATGTGTTTATTTACTTAGTTATTGTTTGTTTGTTTGCCTATTTGTCATGATTTCATTGTTGTGACTTGACTCAGTCTCTATGCATTCATTGGGTTATTCTTTGTGCATTATTCTTGAGTCTATACATATTCATACGTCAACATTGTCATCATGGTTTTTATCATTAGTGCATTATTTTCAATTGTTTATTGGATCAGGAGTCAATCCTTATGCACATTATGGCCAAGTAATCATGGTGTTTATATCATGATGTATATTATCATGTACTGTAGTAAAAATCAGCTTGGAAAATATTATAAGCAATGGAGCCATAAAAATGACTCCTTGTTAACCTTGGTAAATCCTCCCACCCTCCTTGATCAAATCAACGCATTGATGATTCTAGTTGTATCAATGCTAATAAGGATTAACATCTTTGCATTGGTAGGTACAACCAAATAATTCACATAGATCAATTCTTATTCTTTTATTCTTCATTCCATTTTTTCTCACATTTGGGTAAACTACATTGGCCTAAGGTTTATTTAGACTATGTAGGCAGTGTTTGTATACATGACATATCTGGAGTCAGCTCACCACCTTTATTCTTCCAATCATCTCTTTGATCACTTTATGCATGCTCATGTGCTTGGTTGTTTGTGGCTTCTTCAATCATTAGACCATTGCATCTATGTTTGTACCCACTCATATTTAATCTATATGACAAGTTATATCCTTGATTTATGTTTTCCAATTTTCCCTACTGGAGCACAACCAAGAATCATTATTCAATCCAAACCATCTTAATGATTATAACTGCTTATGGGCAAATCATTATTTTGACCCATCCATCCTACTAGGGTATGTGCCTGTGCTACTGATTATAAATGCCTTTGGTAAAATCAATGTATCAACTTTTATTACTAATTATAACTACATTTGGGCAAATCAATACTTTTAAATCAATGCATGTAATCATTATCTTGATTAGATTAATCTCTTCCATAGGTAATCCATTCTTCTTATTACTTCTTTTCAAGGGACCATCCATCCATTGTATGTGTTGTCTACGCCCTCTAGGAGGCATCATTATAGGCTTTCCAAATGTTGTTTGGAGTTGCTTCTTCAATCATTATCTTTTTACCTTGTTATGTCGATGATTATAAATGATTTTGGGCAAATCATCCTTTTTATCTGTCCAACTGGGGCATCTCACTATGCCATTGATTTAACCATTTATGGGAAATTAGTCTTTTCCACCCTTTTACCTTTTGGTCCCATCATTTTTCTTCTTTTAATGAACATTTCACTGACCTATCTTTGTTGACCGCTCCCTCAAGGGGGCATCCAAAGCTCATCCATCAATGTTTGGAGTATTAGGCATACATGACCTTTTCATTATTTGAGAAGACGTTATTGTGCCTATAGCTTGTAATGCCTTCCCAAATAAGGGAAAACTGTAGACATCTAATTCTAACCACAACTGGGTTTTGACTAGACTTCAAACCAACTAACCATGACAAATTAAGTCTAGGGATCACTGAACGTTACAATTTTGGTCATGCATCATTTTTCAATTCTCAGAATCATGTTGAGACATCCCTGTTTGGGGTATTCTACCGTACATAACAATAACCTCTCACAAATTCATCCCTAATCACCTTGCAACATAATAATTGTCAGTTTGGACTATGGACCCTTTAAGTAGGGCACTTGAGCAATTATCAAAAGAGCTAAAATACTAATCAAAATGAATCATCTAATTAAACAAGATTAAATATTCAGTTGAATTATCTATTTGTAATAAATGAATATCTAAAAATCAAAATTTCAAAAATCAAAATATCAAGGCTTTTTCATCATTACCTTTATGAGTTGTCAAACTCTTCCAAAATATCCAAAAATATCTAATTTGAGAACCATACCTCGTAATTGAAAAATCATAATTACATGACAACTTTTAACTCAATTGGAGTTAGTCTTAACTCACCTAAGGTTATTTTGAACCCATTTCATGTTTAAACTCTACCTTAACTCACCTAGGGTGAGAGTTAATTATTGAGGCTATAAATACAAGGCCATGCCAATTCATTTCTAAGCTATTTTGGTGTAAAGTTATTATGCACAAATATCTTCAACAATTTATTTTTGATGCAAAGTTATTATGCATAAATGCCTTCAAAGCTTTGATAATGTAGTGTTATAATGATCAAATGGATGCAAATAAGCCTTGAAAGTAGTGTTACCATGCCTAAATCATAAGCCAATCAATCAAGCCAAGGTGCCAAGGAGAGAAGGATCAAAGAAAGCTTCATTGTCAAAGACTTCTTGATGCAAAAACTAAGCAAGCCACTTCAACAAGCCATTTGAAGCTCTAATGAAGGTAAAAGAATGTCTTCTTTTATGTTTTCATTGTGTTTTAGTATGCATGCTTGTTACCTATGCTCTCTTTAGTGTCTAGGCTAGAGGTGTTAGGATTCTAGTGTGTCAATTTGATTTATTTTATTGGACTAACACAAGTCTAACCTCCCCTTTATGTATTCCTTGTTCACAAAGAGTAAAAATCATTTTCCTTTTGACATATATGAGATCTACACTCAAAAATTGCTTGTTATGT
This sequence comes from Torreya grandis, assembly GCA_037957365.1. Classification (NCBI taxonomy): domain Eukaryota; kingdom Viridiplantae; phylum Streptophyta; class Pinopsida; order Cupressales; family Taxaceae; genus Torreya; species Torreya grandis. Next base: position 3,804,217 of record JARHVA010000262.1, on the reverse strand, counting down.
TGTATTTATAGCAATGTTTTATAGGGGACAAGGACATCTCTTTCAAAAACATCTCATGTTTTATAGATAATCAGATCATTGATTGATAGCAAATGTTAAAACCCCCCAAGTTATACTTCAGAATACTGTATTAATTTTTTTTTTAATTAAATACTTAACATTCATTCACTCAACCATAATTAGGCTACATAACTTTAACCAAACATAAACTTAACCATTTAGAACAACCACTTAGAACAATAACAGATCCAACTTCTAAAATTGAAATCAATATAATAATTATAATTATATGGAAAGTAAATACATTAGGACTCAACCAAAACTGCTCCACTAATATAATAACCACTGCTTGAGCATAAACAAATGAAATGAAAAAACATTTCTATTAGGCATTCAGCCTTAATACAATAAATAGATATTATGTCCTTCAAAGCTCGAGTTAAACCAACTCATGTATATCTGAATCTGAATTATAGTCTCCAAGTAAGTAGTATTGTTGTGGGGAGGGAGAGCATCATTTGATCATTTTTTCACACCAACCATGGACCAACAAACCCCTACACAATTCCCTATCAAATAATGTCCCTCCCTTCACAGATAGGTAGATAGAACAATACAAGAATTTAGATAACAAGTTAGTACCTGTGTGTGTATGATATCATAAAATTAAACATGCAATGTATCATATAAAACTTGATCTATTTCAAGATATTGCACTGACATGTAAATCATACATACCAAAAGATAATGTCTCACTGTATATTATTTATCTTCAAGACTCATACTAATTACATCCATAGTCTTTCTTTCACTTAGCTTGCCAAACTGGCTAAGTTGACTAAAGTAATCATAAAATCTATTTTTTAATTTTAAATGTAACTTTTGCATGTATTTTCAATACTAACTTAGATTGTATTAACTCAACTCTAGAATTTCAAGATAATTCTATTTCCAAGAAAACAATTATTACTAGGATAAGATTTATTTGACTAAAGATACTAAGTCATTAATTGTCTTTTATTTATAAGATAATCGTATCTACAATAGTAATATCTATATAACAATTAATATCTATTTTCTTAATTTAAATTTGAAAATCAATTCAATTAGAATAAAGGAATCTAATGCATATCCACACACAAATATAATCACAAACAAGATTTTCTTAATTATGCACTAGCATTTAAATCATGTTACGTATAAATATTTTAAATCTATTGTGTGTGTGTGTGTGTGTAGGGTTATTAGCAATTCCTCTGTCATCACCCAGTCATCCCATCTAGAGCATTCTCTCTGATGATGCGCACCCTCATCATGCTCTGAGGGTAGGATTTATTCTTCATTCACCTTGCAACAAGTAGGTAGTTAGTGTTTTCAACCTAGAGCTGCACCCTGATTCGAAGACGTGCGTGAAATGGACAGTCCTCTATCCGGCTGAAATAATGGGATCTTCTCACGAGGGTGGGTGCCTCAACGGTGAGAACCTCTAGAGAAGGCTGGTTCCTGTATGATGTATCAATGAGGATCTCTACTCTATGCTGCGGACTACCATGGAAAAGGAAGAAGGAAAACTTAAAGGAGAAATCCTACATAAAAGGGGGTGATACACCAGAATTTTAGATTCACTCAACTTAGAACCCTAAACACTGAACAAACAAAGGAAAATGAAGACCTTAGATTTCAATCAATCACTTATGCATAAATATTTCATGAAGAGGTTAAATCTAATGACCAAAACCTGAGGGAAAATGATGGAGAGAGGTCTGATAAAAGACACTTTGGATCCACCTAAAATCCACTTATAGCTTTAGCAAAAGACATAAAGAACACTTTAACATGACCTACATAAGGATAATCTAGTAATTAGGTATGAACCAGAATTTGGGAAGGAAGAGAAATCTACCGCTTATGCAAATTGCTAAATGAAATATACACTATGCCAATGCTTGAAATCTGAAAGTACAATCCTTTTATTGATCAAAGAGGTTACACAACTCACCAATGGCAGAGTCTAGTCTAACCAAGAGATAGATTGGATGATTTTTAATTAAGGCTAAAAGCCATTTTATAGAGAATTACAACAGGCCAAAGATTGGCGTTAAAAATTTGAAGAGAAGGATTAACTTCGGTTAACTCAAGGCTGACTTGGCCTTTCAATAAAATATGTTTTCTTTTATCTTTGTATGAAGCTTCTTGCACTTGAGGAAGTGAACTTGTCTTTGTTTTGAACTACCCACCTCTATTTACATGGAAATTCATGCCAATGTTAATTTTAGAATTCTACATGAGCTGCTTGATGCTGAATTGGAACATTGGAAAGGCTGAGTTGATCGTTTGATCAGTTGAGTTAGACGAAGAGATCATTCTCCCTTGCATGGAAAACTCATAGTGGATGCAACGTTTAACAATTAGTCAACTCTAAATCTGGGACAGTCAACTTAACATTCAAATTTAGAACTTCGATTGAAGTTGAGTTGGACCCTCAGATGCGTGAGATGATCTGGACATGAGAAGGACTTTCAATAATTAGTCGACTGAAGCTCTGACCGGTGCTCAAAAATATCTCCCACTTCCATGTACTTTACCATATCTTAGGTCTATTTCTGGTGGGATTCTATATTCAGATGTATTTTTATAATTATATTTGGTCTATATTTTCTCCATTGGGCTTTGCTTTCAGAATTCTGGCTTTACCCCTATTTCAATGATTATTTCTCGTGATTAGAATTTGATGGCTAGCGAGACGTCACCCTTTGGCATTTATTCCTTCGAACTTCACCTATTTCCTCTTTTGCACAGTCTAAAAACTTTTATTTTTGGGTGTCTCAGCTTAATTCCTTCAAATTTATTGAAGGGGCCTTGTCTGATTTCCTTCAGACTTTTTGTCCGAAGGAATTCCCCTTTTTCTTTGCCTTCGTTTCTCTATTTTTCTTCAGACTTCTGTCTCATCATTTTCCTGCAGATAAAATGTCCGCAAGAATCATCTTGGTCTTTTCCTTTGTTCTTCGAGTTTTTCTTGCGGCCCTTTGTCTGAATTTCTTTAGACTTTTTGTCCGAAGGAATTCCTTCGAACAAAAAGTCCAAAGGTTTCCTTATGTTTTCTTCTTTGTTGAATTTAACTTCTCTGAAGCCCCTTTGTCTTTTACCATCGGCATTTTGTCTTCGGTCTTCTTTCCTACGTCTTCTAAATTTATTCAAAAATTTTTCCAGAAGGAATTCCTTTAGACAAAAAGTTTGAAGGTTATCTTCTTTTGCTCCACCTTCGAAATGTGCCCTTTGGAAAAGTCACCACGGTCCTCGCACCGACCAAGTGCCCTTCGCAAGGGCTAGTTGTTCTTTGTTGTGTCATTTTTAGAAAAATTGTAGGGCACCCAGACTTTTTGCAAATGTCTTGAATTCATTCCTGTACCTTCCCAAAGGGTAGGTGCCCTTCAGGTTTCTTGTGAATGACCCTTTCGAAGGGTACTTTGGCTTTTCTTTCCGTATTTGGGTGGACTTTTGGATTCTCCATGTTTGGCCTGTGGGTGTTCTCTTATAATTTCTCTAAAGTATTCCTTCAGACAAAAAGTTTAAAGGAATTACTTCCTTTGGTTTTTGCCTTTCGTTTGTCTTTTGCCTTGAGGACTTTCGCCTTAGCACTTTTCCGAAGTAAAAGCCTTTTGATGAACCATCCCTTCGAAATCTTCCTATTATAGTAAAGGCCCATTACCAAAGAAAAACAATGTATTCTTCTTAAATATTTCTTTCTTCCCTTGGATGGAGATGCAAATTTTCTGAGCAGCAAGAGACAATCTGCCCTGTGGAAGAATTGTCAACATTTATGGCGACTCAGCTGGTTGAGCATGCCTGCTATGTTTGAGAACTTAGACAATATAGAGACATTGTTTTGACCCCAAATGGTGAACCTAATTTTTGACTAAAAAACTACTCTGATCATCCTTGTAGTAACCTCCTTCTTCAAAATAAGAAGGGAAACACACGAAAGCATAAACTAACTAAAAAGCAAATGTGCAAACAAGCACTTATTGAACAAAACTGAAGCAAACTACTGTGCTTGAACAACACTTGGAGGAAAGCAAAAACAACTAAATAACCTAACTAACCATGATAAAGCATGATCTGCCTAGATCAAATGGGAAATTATTGAATTTAATCCTTCCAAGAGATGGTACAAGTTACAAGGCAGGATGTTTATTAGTCATAACCTTTGATGAGGCATTTGCTTTGTCAACCAACTGTATTATCATCTTCTCAAATGAGTCATCAAAAACAACAAAGACAAACTCATCAAGTACCTCTTGATCTTTTTTAGATTGCTTATCATCTACCACCTTGTCAAGTGATATCTAATCTATGCATGGTTTTTGAGCGACCACATCCTTCTTATTGACTGCTACAAGTTCATCCAGCTCTTCAAGGAGCTTTGAGTAGGCAACCCAATCTGTATTGTGACCTTGAATGGGTGATTCTTGATCAAATTTTTCATAAACATGCTCTTCAATAGCCACCAAATCCATACAAAGCTATTCAATCTCTTGTAGAGATTTAAGGTATAACTACCAATCATCTTTTTCTTCCTCATTTTGATCTATTTAAATTGAATCAGTTGTAAAGCTATCTGGATCCTTCTCAATAGGAGATACCTGTAACTCATGTATGACTTCAATTTGTACCAGCTTCTCTTGAAGTTCTTCTATATCAAGATTAGTCTTCTCACTCTCAACTATAATTGGATGCTCAACTACAACTTCAAGTGAAGTATCAATAGGAAATTCTTCCTTAAACACATCTGAAGCATCTTCTACACACTCTGCAAGAACTTGTCCTGTAGCTGCAACTTCTTTCTCAATCCTCCAAAGAATAGGCTCCTTCTAAGAAAGGGGGATGGTGGGAGGGTGATGAAATTCATTTGTTTGAGAGGGAAAATGAAGTATGGGAGGTTAATTATGATTAGATTTTAGAATCTTGAGGGCAATAGAATTATCTAAGGAGTTTTGAAGGGAAGGGAAAGAGAAACTCTTAAAGACCTCTATATTTTGTTCCTTCCACTTGGCCATTACCTCATCAAAGTTTCGAACCTGCTTGTCTTCTTAGACAACCTAAGCTTGAGAAATGATTGGTGAGGAAAGGGGACAATAGGAAGGTTTAGTCTCATGAATAGTCACTTGAATAGGCTCTTGAATATGCTCTTGACTCCAACTAGGAAGCTCCCTTGGCACACATTGGGCATGGTTAAGAACTTCATGAGAATAAAAAGCATGATAGCCCTTTGTAGACAATTGGTTTAACTCAATTTTCTGCCTTTCCCAAGCCTCCATCTTTTCCAATGCAAGAATACATAGTCCATTTATCTCTTCTGGATCATTAGACACATTTTGAAATAGACCATTCACTTCCTCATACAGAGAGTTAGAAAAAACTTTTATTGCATATGCTAGTACTCTGAGCTCTATTTCATTCATTTTTTCTCAAAGGCAATACTTGTCAGGACCCCTAGCTCATAAAGAGCACAATTAAGTACCTTTGTATAAGCAACTAAACATGGAATTTAACCAGAAGTAACAAGTAACAAGAAATCAAAAACAACACAAAATATGAGAGACAATACCCAATTGTATTAATACTCATCCAGAAGGAAATACAATAAATAAGATGCCACACTCTTCTTCCCACACCTCTAGGGCTCCCACACCTCTAGGGCATAAATAGTAAATCTCTTCAAGAGTTCTCTCTCTCAATCACAGTCACAACAAACAACTCAAACACAGAGTTGTTGTTCACCTCCACCAGTCAATAACAATACTGCCAGTCCACCAGTCAGTATCAATACTGCCAGTACCACCGAGTATACACACATACTCAAGTCTGAGTACAACACGTACTCTAAGTAGATCCCTGTGATATTGCTCCTTGTTGTGTTGGTGATCTCCCTGATCTTGCCACCACCTACAGATCAACTTGGTTTTGCACACCTGCAAACCTAGACCTCGCACACACACACACACACACCTGTAAATCAACTGATCTTACTTACCATGTAGATGTCTCTACACCCTGAAGAACCCTTGTCCTTGCCTCACCAAGTGCTTATGATTCTCCAAACCAGTACCCTGGTGGATCTTCTACCAGAACTTGCACAACCTGTAGCTCTACCTGATCATACACACTCGGCACCCTTGTGGAACTAGGAGGAACAACTCTTGCTCTCTTCACTCTAGCACACATTACAATACAGCCCATGAGTCTATTATATAGATCCCATACAAACAATAATTAGACATCTAATTCCAATAATTAGATCCGCAACTCCAAGTCTAAAATTAGTCTTTACATGCAAACTAGTCGTTCAACAAACTAACTGTTCATGCAACAAAGAGTTCTGGAATGCACAGGCGATCGACATCCGTCCCTGTCTGTCTGGAGGTGATCGATGTCGGCTGACTCCTGACTGATGTTGGTTGCTACTTGTCCACCACTGACTGACGTCGATCAGCCTAACCGACGTCAGTGACTATGACACTTAGCAACCTCCATGTTTGCATTTGGGTGAAGCTTTTAGCTCCACAACCTAACAATCTCCCACTTGGAGATAAATAGCTGCACCTGTACCTGTACCTGTACATCATCTAATTTTGTTTCCTGGCTTGTATCCCTCTTCAAGCTCAATTTTGAAGACCAACACGACAAACTGTTGTACTAGCAACAGTGAACCCTATGGTGCTTCTCCTGTCAACCAAGTAACCTACCATATCTGAACCTACATATCCATGTAGTGAAGTCCTTGACCCTACATAGCATGAATCCCTACTACTGGTCCCTCTCATATACTTGAGAATCCACTAAAATGCTTTCCAGTGCTTCTTCCTTGAATTGGCTCCAAACTTGCTGACAGCTCCCAGTGCTTGGGAAAACTCAGGTCTAGTACACATGTACCTAACCTCATGTGATTTCATACACTGTTCTAAGCTCAGCTTGAACTGTCTAGCCCTAAGTGTGCTTATCAATTCTGCATCCTACAAATTAAACCTCGCCAACACTTTATTCACATCAGCCTCTGGAGACAAAATCAACCTGTGATCTTCCATGTCTCTCATGCCAAAGAATTTCATTGCTTCCAAATCCTTCATGGCATACCTCTGAACTAACTTTACCTTTAGCTCAGAAACTCCCTACATGTGTGACCTTGAAACAAGCACAACACACAACATATAGTAAAAAAATAATGTCGTGAACATTATCCAACCTGGTAAAGTAAACACAATGGTTACAATGACATTGACTAAAGCCATGCTTTGTCATACACCTGTCAAACCTGTACCACTATCCTGCAACTTGCTCAAGACCATATACCCTGGCCTTCTGTCTCACGTGTCCATCCTCTCTCTTCTTTAACCAAGGAATCCATTCATCTTTCAGTGCGTTCATACCGGCTGACAACTCTACCAAATCTCTCGTTTGGTTCTACATCCTAGGAATCAAATTCCTCATTCATGCCATGCTCCCACTGTTTCTTCAATCCTTCCTACTCTACAATGAGCAACTAGTATAAAGAAGGGGAATAACAAATTTGAGGCTTACTTACACTTTCAGTCCTCCATATGGGCATTTGAGACTCCTTGACAGCTTGCTGTCCACCCAAAATATGTTTCCTGGTCGACCCTGGTCTGTACCTGACAGATGTCAAATCCACTTGATCACCGACGCTAGTTCCCTGACTGACATTGGTGTCCACTGGTCACTGACGTCAGTTCCCTGACTGAAGCTGGTAGCCACCCTGCCCGACACCATCGACTTTGCTTGTTTGCACATGACCGACGTCGGTACCTATCTGTTCGACGTCGGTTCCACCTGACTGACATCGGTAACTATGTTCTCCTGTGAGTGATGAATTTTTACCTGCGAGCTCTCTTTGGATCAAAACCCTGTCCAAACTGCCCTGCTCAGAGTTATTCAGCCTTCTCCACTGATCTCTATCCATCATCTCCTCCATGAACACCAAGGCTTTCCAATTCTTAAGTTTGTCAAAGACATCTGTCTTCTGCTTAAGAACATGCATTTCCTTCTTGCTCATGTGACCAAGCCTACAAAGCCACGTCTTCGCAACAGAATGAGAATCAGTAATATAAGTAGATAGATAAAGGATACCTACTTTCTTACCACCTGTTAATTCAAGTGCTTCCGCTGAGAGATTTACTGTGCATCTCTCATCACCCAACTATCTTGAAGAAATTAGCCTCATCTTCAGAACTGGGACCTACATGACATCCTTCAACACCCATGTGTTGGTCATCTGCAATTTCAGCCGCACTTCCCCTTTGCCAACAATTTGACAAGGCTCACCAACCCCTAAATAAATCTTTCCAAAGTCTCCATGGACCTTAACATGGAAAAATACTCTATTTAGGGCTGCATGGAAAGAGGCAAAAGAATCTATAAACCAAGATTTTACTTTATCCAAGGAACATACAAGAGCAACCAGTGCAATAATACCTGCAACACATGCTACTTTATTTCCTTCATGCTGATCTTCTACCAACCAACAAACTTTCTTTACCTGCTCTTCCTTTCCATAACACCATAATTGATCATTCTTGATTTTGAGTTTCTCCATACTTTCTTCTGCCATTGCTATACTCTCACTCAATCAGAAATCCCTGAGAGTGACCTGTAATCAACAAACAATTAACAAGCTCTGACCACTTGTTAGTTGAATCCTAGCTCTGATACCAACTGTCAGGACCCCCAACTCATAAAGAGCATAGTTAAGTACCTTTATATAAGCAACTAAACACAAAATTTAACCAGAAGTAACAAGTAACAAGAAATCAAAAACAACACAGAATATGAGAGACAATACCCAATTGTATTAATACTCATCCAGAAGTAAATACAATAAAGAAGATGCCACACTCTTCTTCCCACACCTCTAGGGCTCCCACACCTCTAGGGCATAAATAGTAAATCTCTTCAAGAGTTCTCTCTCTCAATCACAGTCACAACAAACAACTCAAACACAGAGTTGTTGTTCACCTCCATCAGTCAGTAACAATACTGCCAGTCCACCAGTTAGTATCAATACTGCCAGTACCACCGAGTATACACACATACTCAAGTCTGAGTACAACACGTACTCCAAGTAGATCCCTATGATATTGTTCCTTGTTGTGTTGGTGATCTCCCTGATCTTGCCACCACCTGCAAATCAACTTGGTTTTGCACACCTGCAAACCTAGACCTTGCACACACACACACACACACACACACACACACACCTGTAAATCAACTGATCTTACTTACCATGTAGATGTCTCTACACCCTGAAGAACCCTTGTCCTTGCCTCACCAAGTGCTTATGATTCTCCAAACCAGTACTCTGGTGGATCTTCTACCAGAACTTGCACAACCTGTAGCTCTACCTGATCATACACACTCGGCACCCTTGTGGAACTAGGAGGAACAACTCTTGCTCTCTTCACTCTAGCACACATTACAATACAGCCCATGAGTCTATTATATAGATCCCATACAAACAATAATTAGACATCTAATTACAATAATTAGATCCGCAACTCCAAGTCTAAAATTAGTCTTTACATGCAAACTAGTCGTTCAACAAACTAACTGTTCATGTAACAAATAGTTTTGGAATGCACAGGCGATCGACATCCATCCCTGTCTGTCTGGAGGTGATCGATGTCGGCCGACTCCTGACTAATGTCGATTGCTACCTGTCCACCACTGACTGACGTCGATCGGCCTAACCGACATCAGTGACTATGACAGTCAACAACCTCCATGTTTGCATTCGGGTGAAGCTTTTAGCTCCACAACCTAACAATACTGATCATATGCAACATCATAGCCATATGGGGAAGATGAAATCCGGTCTTGAGATTGATATGGCTCACAAGGAAGGTAAGATTCATGCTCTTGATAATAAGGATCATGAGAAACTTGATAAGGCTCAACATAGCTTTGATAATACTCTTGATAAGGCTGATTAGGCTCATAAAAAGGCTCATAGGTATCATGGCCGGGCTGGTATGATCCATCATTGGGCTGATAAGGAAACATAGCATAATAATTCTCTTCATACACAGCAATCAAAATTCATTCATGATAATGCAATAAAAATAGACTTACATAGAAACTATCCTGAGCTATTGGAAGCAACTGCTTGAGCTTGGAATCACCAAATACTTCTTTAAGAATACTGCTACAACTGTAAATTTCATCAAGACCAGAAAAAATAGGTCCCACTGGGCATGCAAAAAACTCTTGTTAACCTGGAGCTGTGCCTTGATTCAAAGATGTGCATGAAATGGCCAGTTCTCTATCCATCTGAGACAATGGGATCTTCTCATGAGGGTGGGTGCCTCAACGGTGAGAAGAACCTCGAGAGAAGGATGGTTCCTGTATGATGTATCAATGAGGATCTCTACTCTATGATGTGGACTATCGTGGAAAATGGAAAAGGAAAACTCGAAGGGGAAATCCTACCTAAAAGGGGGTGATACACCAAAATTTTGATCCACTCAACTTGGATCCTTGAACACTGAACAAACAAGGGAAAAGGAAGAGCTTAGATTTAGATCAATCACTTATGCATAAATATTTCATGAAGAGGTTCGATCCAATGACCAAAACTTGAGGGAAAATGATGGAGAGAGGTCTAATAAAAGACACCTTGCATCCACCTAAAATCCACTTACAGCTTTAGCAAAAGACATAAAGAACACTTTAACATGACTTGCATAAGGATAATCTAGCAACTAGGTATGAACCAGAATTTGGGAAGGGAGAGAAATCTATCACTTATGCAAATTGTTGAATGAAATATACACTATGCCAATGCTTGAAATCTAAAATTACAGTCCTTCTATTGATCGAAGAGGTTACACAACTCACTAATGGCAGAGTCTGGTCTAACCAAGAGAGAGATTAGATGATTTTTAATTAGGATGAAAGCCATTTTATAGAGAATTACAATAGGCCAAAGATTGGCGTTGAAAATTTGAAGAGAAGGATTAACTTCGGTTAACTCAAGGCTGACTTGGCCTTTCAATAAAATATGTTTTCTTTTATCTTTGCATGAAGCTTCTTGTGCTTGAGGAAGTGAACTTGTCTTTATTCTGAACTGCCCACCTTTATTTGCATAGAAATCCATGCCAATGTTAATTTTAGAATTTTACGTGAGCTGCTTGATGTCAAATTGGAATGTTCGAAAGGCCAAGTTGGCCATTTGATAAGCTGAGTTGGACGAAGAGATCATTCTCCCTTGCATGGAAAACTCCTTGCGAATGTGGCATTTAATAATTAATCAACTGTAAATCTGGGACAATCAACTCAACATTCAAATTTGGAACTTCGATTGAAGCTGAGTTGGACCCTTAGATGCGTGAGTGATCTGGAGATGAGCGGGACTTTCAACAACCAGTCGACTGAAGCTCTAATCGATGCTCAAAAATAGCTCCCGCTTGCATGTATTTTACCCTGTTCTGGGTCTATTTCTAGCGAGATTCTATATTTGGATGTAGTTTTATAATTATATCTAGTCTATATTTTCTCCATTGGGATTTGCTTTCAGAATTTTGGCTTTACCCCTGTTTCAATGATTACTTCTCGCGGTCAAAATTTGATGGCTAGTAGGACGTCACCCTTTGGCATTTATTCCTTCAGACTTCTCTTATTTTCTCTTTTGCACAGTCCAAAAACAATTATTTTTGGGTGTCTTGGCTTAATTCCTTTGAATTTTATTGAAGGGGACTTGTCCAATTTCCTTCAAACTTTTTATCCGAAGGAATTCCCCTTTTTCTTTTCCTTCATTTCTCTATTTTTCTTCGGACTTTTGTCTCGTCATTTTCCCGTGGACAAAATATCTACAAGAATCATCTTGGTCTTTTCATTTATTCTTCAAACTTGGCTGTACTTTCTTTGGGTTTTTCCCATGGCCATTTCTCTAAATTTCTTTGGACTTTTTGTCTGAAGGAATTCCTTCGAACAAAAAGTCCAAAGGTTTCCTTCTATTTTCTTCTTTGTTGAATTTAACTTCTCCGAAGCCCTTGTGTCTTTTACCATCAACATTTTGTCTTCGGTCTTCTTTCTTGCATCTTCTGAATTTCTTCAAACTTTTTGTTTGAAGGAATTCCTTCAGACAAAAAGTCCAAAGGTTATCTTCCTTTGCTGCTCCTTCAAAATGTGCCCTTCAGAAAAGTCACCACGGTCCTCTCGCCGACCAAGTGCCCTCCGCAAGGGCTAGTTGCTCTTTGTTGTGTCATTTTTATAAAAATTGTAGGGCACCCAAACTTTTTGCAAAGGTCCTGAATTTGTTCCTGTACCTTCCCAAAGGGTAGGTGCCCTTCAGGTTTCTTGCAAATGACCCTTCTGAAGGGTACTTTAGCTTTTCTTTGCTTATTTGGGTGGACTTTTGGATTCTCCCTGTTTGGCCTGCGGGTGTTCTCTTATAATTTCTCTGAAGTATTCCTTCAGACAAAAAGTTCGAAGGAATTACTTCCTTTGTCTTTTGCCTTGAGGACTTTTGCCTTAGCACTTTTTCGAAGTAAAAGACTTTTGATGAACCATCCCTTTAGAATCTTTCTATTGTAGCAAATGCCCCTTACCAAAGAAAAACAACATATTCTTCTTAATGATTTCTTTCTTCCCTTGGATTTCTTTCTTTTGAGCGGCAAGAGACAATCTACCCTATGGAAGAATTGTCAATAGTTAGTTTGAGTCATCATCTAAACTATCAACCAATGATGCAAAAATAACAAATATACATCCTCAATATAGAGAATAATAAAACACAACTATTTCATCATGTATATTAATTAAAAATATCATTGTCCCATACCAATATATGTCATATATCTCAAGTCAAAGTAATGATAATCAGATAATAACCATATTAATCTATGGATTAAAAGGTTATTAATTATGTGGTGAAATCAGGATGTGATAGCAAATCAGAAGAAGTTAGTGTGTCACTACCAAAAAAAAGTATGATGTTGATGTATATAGATATAAAATGAGATGGAGTTTAGAGAATTTACAATGTTGTTAGTGATTACATTTTTGCTTCTCTTGTTGGTCTTTGATTATCTTTAATGCTTTTAGATTTCTTTATGTTCCCTATGATTGTGTAATGAAATTAGATTAAGAAAAAGAGTGGTAAGAGATTTAAGGATATGCAAATGTATGTTGATATAGTAAATATGATTAAGCATTTTATGAAAAGATGTTATTAGATGAATTTTATCTTTTTTATTTTATATTAAGGTAGATGTGTGTTACATATACATAAGGCCAAAAAATAATTTCACGATCACTCCAATAATAATATGATTTAAAAATGTGTTATTTTTGTTTTTAAACATTAGACCATATGTGATCAATAATTGATGTGGAAAACACAATTTGTCTTTCTAGAACAAATCACATTTTATGGGTTGCCACATGTCATTTGAGTCCTTTTGAATTTATATGTTGCTTTGTAATGTTGATATTGAAGTTGCCTAATATAATTATATTTTATGTTTTATGTGCACCTACCAATACATCATCGATAACAACTATGATATCTGAATTTTTTGCATTTGGATTTGCATATAAATTGACAATTGCAATTTGGTAGATACTATTTACGATAATTGTTTTCATTACTTCAATATTGCTCCTCTTGTATTACATTGTTATTGAAGTATAATGTCCTTTTTTATGCAAATTGTGATTCCATGAACACAATGCATTGAAATTCAATAGAAATGTTCTAGTAAATTACTTGATATGGTGTTTTTAATGTGTCTCTTACAAACATAATATGTCTAAATGCATGATGTCATAATCACTGAGCATTTCTTGCATATGTGATTGTAAGCTTCTTGTATTCAGTGATGAGATGAGAATATGATTACTAGTATTTAAATACTGTGAAGTTTTTTCTAGTTTCCATTTTACATTAGTTTGTAGGCATAAGAATTTTGCAGTTATCTTTTCCTTGATGCTAAAATTTATCATTGTTAAAGGGGCCAACAAGTAAAATGAGTCAATCACTTTTACACATAATAATGCCATATACACTAGTCCATGTTGTGTGATTCCAGATGGGTTAAATGCAATGCCATCCATAATGATCCCTTGAGATTCGTGTATTGTTTATGCACATGTAATTTGTATTAGAAATTATTTTTGAATTATTCAGGCACTATTCTTACATGTGTTTTGTATAGGTTTAACAACACGTAAAATGGGTGTTCAATCTTATGGAATGGAATTACGATATAAGTGAGTTAATTTTATGTAATGGCGAGGACTGGTATGCTAATCATTGAATCTGATCCATAGTGCATCTATATCAATTACTATGGTGTGGGTTTTAAATGTCCCATCCGAGCCATTGACAAACCCATCTTGAATGTCATAATTGCCAATATAGATTTCAACTAGCATCTCAAGTTTCAAGATGATGATAGGAAGAAGCATAGATGAGCAATGACATGATTGTTTTCCTTCATATCCAAATTTCTGTTCATCAATGGCGTAAATGGTGATACCATTCCCTAGAACAATTGATAGCACTCTAGAATTGTGTTTATTTACATCATCATTTTTGTAATATATATATGGGAATGTTAGATTGTTAGGGGCTAGCCATAGACAATTTTGATTGATATAGGCTATGTCATCATCCATTTGAAATGTTTTATAAAAATGATCAAGAACTGCTACGAAGTTCTTGTTACTCTGTCACATTGTTACTTGCAATATATAGATTTTAACATGTTTTTGCCAAAATTCATATTGAATCAGTTCATCATTTATTTTTGGATTTTCAAAGATCAAAGAATCATGTATAGGTTGCACTTGATAAAAGCCTCCACATAAAATCATATCCAAATTTGCAAATTAGGTTGTAAGAATATGCATCATATCTCGTATCCTTTTGTCTATTGAATATAAGAACTATGAGCCTACTAATGATAGATTATTTGTGAAAAAGAGTCATAGTTTGTTGTAGTGATTTGATAATGTGTTAAGCATTTTATAAGTGGAATAATTTTTTATTTTTTAAAAGGCAAAAGGAATGTGAAATGCAATGTGACTCCTCCTACATTGTATGTTGTTTTTCCAGTGTATACTAGTATCAATCCTTTTGTCTTAAGCCAGTCATTGTCAATGAACTTATTGTATGAACCAATTAGTATATCATACATCAATTTTATTGTGAAGGTCTTGCCCGTGCCTACACCTCCTGTTAAAAATAAGTAAATTGGTGATGGTGGGTTTTTCCATTTTTTTATTACTACTATATTTTATGATTGTTTGTTGTTCTTTATTCAAAGATCTTCTTTTATAATAGTCATTGTTATTAGAAAGAAATAAGTGTTTGCCTATTTCACATGGCTTCATATCATTTTTTTTACCCATTTATTGGAAAAACCGTGAAGCATATTTTATATCATAGTCTTTGTGGGCAAATCCATTGTCTTGAGCATTCAAATTTGTTGGTTGGGCATTGTTATTGTCGAAATCAACACTATCAACAAATATGTCAATGTTTCCCTAAATAGAGTTCATGCAATAAGTATATATAGTTTAATTTTTTAGGATGTCTTTTTCATGGAAAACATATGCAAAATTCCATGTTTCAAAACCATGCTTTGTATTGTTTTCATTTTCTAGTGAAAGGAATATATAATAATAATTTTTCTTTGTGATGATTTTCAATATCAAGATGTTTATTGTACTTGATGTATTTTACAACATGGGGTTTATGTTTTGCATGGAATGTTTTATCATTTTTCCTATATTCATAGACAAATTTAGTGAGACAAACTTGGGCTAATGCTTATGGTCGTTGAACATAGTAATCTATTAATTTGCATATAACATCTTTTGATTCATCATGTTCTTGGGCCAAAAGTGTTGAAAGATTTAGAATGAATGTGTGCTTGTCTAATGGAATTGTGTTTATGAATTTGCATTTTCTAGAGTAACTATTCAATGAAAATGACAAAACTATGCGAATAACTCGTTGAGCAGACATTTGTTGTCTATTAAGCAATGTGTTTCCAAGGTTACCTATCATTTAAATTGCATATATATTTTTAAGTTGGTGTTATTTATGGATTTGTTTAAATGGATTTATCATCGATGTATTGAGTGTTGTCATGTAGGACATATAGTAAGATGTTGCTACATAATCATAGAGTACAAATTATACATGTGTATTTGTTTTCCATGAGTATGGCATTTTTTTGTAAAAGTTATTTGTCCATGCTTGTGATGGATTTCATTTCAAGAAAATTATTGGCTAATTAAATGTGCTTTGTATCGCTTCTATGTATTCATTTTCATCTATTTATAATTGTGCTAAAAACATGTCAAATATTGTATAATGTTCATAGCATCTATTTTCCAAATTAGCATAGATGTGCATTGAATTTTTGATGGACAATTTATTTCCCTTTATCCGTGGTTCAAGGATATCTATTCTTGGCTTTGGTGGAACTAGAAATTTGTATATGCAATGTGTTTTGCAATTTTTCTTATAATTTTTAGTATGGTGGTGTGCATGTAATTTAGATATGTTTGAATCAAGTATACTTGCATCATATGTTAAGTAGGTATCAACAAAGTTTGCAATGTTATAAACCAGTGCAAATTCTATTCACATCATAAAATTCATGTGCTGACTTTCTTGATTCTAGAGTTTTGTGACTGAAAAATGATCTTGAAATTGCCCAAAAATTATTCATCTTTGTATAGCATTGCCTTTATTCTATGTGTATAGTATCATGTACATATAACACGATCTTTTGTAATTAAGTAAGCATTATCATCTATGTTAAAGATGTTGGTTTTGTTTGGTTCATATTATTTTAGATGGCTATTATGCAATTTAGACAATGCATTTGTACTTGGTTCTTAATAATGTTCAATGCTTGAGAATGAAACAAAAAATGTTGGCAGTTATAACTGGCGAATCATTTCAAAAATGTTTTTCTTAGCTGTAAATAATTTGGCAATATTCATATTTTTTGAAATTGATAGATCTAATATCATATTTTAATAGTTTTTCTAGATTTGATCTATAATTGACATCTTTTTCCATAAGCTTTCTTCCTTTCAATTGCCCTTTTCTAATTCTCACCCACATGGTTGCCATCACCTAGACAATTATAATTTCTGTTGCCTTGAAAAAAATATTTGTTGTATAATATTCAAATGCACACTCCATGTGTTGTAATTCCCATTGAACAATTTTAGCATATAACATTTTCAATGTTATGTTTTCCTTGTGTGGCTCACCATAAAAAAGGGTTGGGAAGTTCATTTCCTCTACATACTTATCTTTAAAAATTCCAAGTGGTTGTTGACACTTTGCTGGTGCAACTTGGATAAGTTTATCTTGTAGATCATGAATGCATGTCATCTCTGTGATTCCATGCAACATGGTCATTGTGCGAACATTATCTTATTCGATTGTTGTTTCTCTACTTACTAAAGTCTCTACTATGTATTGTTTCATGTTGTCATTAGCATGTAATAATTGTTTTTAATCTTTTACAATTTTGACATTTTGTGATCGATACAATTTTCTTTCACACAATTGTTTAAAGCAAGCATGATTATGTTTGGATGAGCCCTTCCTTTTTGGTATATATTTTTGTATTCTAAATTTCTCTTTAATTCAATAATAATTATTGATGTTTTATTTGTTGAGCATGGCAATGCTTGTTGTATTATGCCAGTGTTTGATGGCACATTGATGATTGTCGTGGTTAATCCAATCTATAATTTTTTGTATCCTAGTTGTCTGATCTATGCAAAAGCAATTTGTAATAAAACAAAATGCTCTTCAAGATCTATTAGCATTTTGACATATGTTAAAGGCATATTCAACCAGATGTGTGCAAGAGATATAAATTTTAGAACAATCCCATTTTTTAATGAAGTATTGTATTTAATGCATATCTTATCTATCACTATTTCATTTGCCTTTAACAATTTTACATATATCTCTTTTTATGATTGCTTGAAATCTATAATGTTATAGTTGAAGTGCAATTCATTGCACACTGAGCACACATGTTTTAAAGTGTCTCCTATGTCTTTTATGAATTTATTTATTGCATTACTTTCTTTGTTTTGTGTAATCTGTTTTAAGACATGAAAAGATGTTACTAATGGCTTACTCAACACATTGCTTATGTTCTATTGAATGTCTTATATAGATCCTCTTCTTATATTTTATTTAATATGTTTGAAAGTGCAAGATGGTGTTGTACTTGTGTTGTTCAATGTTATTTATTTGCTCTTGCAATTGGGAACAACTATTACATTATGATATTTTTTCGTCAATGGCTCATAGCGAATATAGTTTGTATCTATTTCAAAGAACATTATGTTATAACTATTTGCGAGTTGCAAAGAGTTTTTGTAATTTTTCACTATACATGTCCCAGTAGCTAACCAAAGATAAATATCTGCATTTAAAACTATAGATATCCACTCAAAGCAAAAAACACCTCCTTTGGTTTTGATTTCACTTAAGGGCTTTTCCAAGTTGACAATATATGTCTGCCAGCTTGAAATCTACTTATGTTTTGTATTAAGTTGGGTCCTAAATTTATTTCTATGTGGCATAGCACTTTTTTATTTTTGCACAATATTGCATTTCAAAATCATTATGAAAGATAGTGATGTAGAAATTATATGTCGAATTCCAAATCTATCAATTATAAAATTGAATTGAACAAGCTCTCACCATAATCATAACTACACAGAGCAAGCCTATACAAGTTATTGATTTCTAATTTCAGTGAAATGGTTATCCAATATGGCTCTAGTTGTCTACACATACTAGGCAATCAAATATGTGTCATTGACATAATATATTGATTATTTTTTTGTAGTATAGCAGCTCATAATGATCATAAATTAGATTTATATCATAAAATAATATAAAGTATGGAAGTTTTTAACATTCTTCATTGAATCGAAGGTAGTTGTTTTTCCTTGTAGAGGACCATACACATATCTATATGTTGAGCCATCTAGCTAGGCAATGTGTACAAAAGATGTCTCCCCATAAACCAACTTCATCACTAAAGAAAGCAGGGGATGCATATATTCACATTCTACATAAATATGTTTCAGTGTCATGTATTACATGCAATATGTATGGTTCACAAGGATCCAATTCTAGTTCATATGTTTTAATTACAATTGGATCACCAATATGCAATTGATTTAAGAAGGGGTTGATGATCTCGATTATTAATTCTAAGGGTGTATATTGAATATATAATAACATATGGAATGTATCGAATAGACAATCACCTGTTAACACTATAGTTAAATGCTACACCACCAAAAGGATGGTTCTCAACCAAAGCATGATCAATACCATTGTATTGTGTCATTTTTTTGGTTCATAGCTCTCTATAATTACCAATTGCTTTGATGTTTCATTATTTCTCCTCTTGCATTTTTTAATATTCAAGTGCATTGGTTTTATGAACCAAAAAAAACATAGATATATGACAATGTATATACCTTCAGTTTAATGATACAATGTGCTGATTTTCAGAATAGTTGGCTCTTGAAACCTTTGGACATGACAATATAATAGCCTATTATAAAGTCATGTATCCAGTAATAACACATATTTTTTTCATTTATTTTTTAATATTCACATTCGCTATGGCTATTGATGAAAAACATAGTTATATAATCGAGACTATGATTGATTCACTATATCTAGAAAAGATTACCATACATTATATGGAACTAGTTATAATTAATGACCTCTTTGCATTTGTTATGCATGGGATGGATTGTTTGAAGTAGTAATAAGGTGCAAATTACATTGACACATAGAGCTGAAATTAAAGTTCATGAAAAAATACACAAAGATGTGAATTGAACAAACACAGTTAAATAGTAACAAAGCCTTTAATTATAAAGTAGTATCTTAAGTGCATGGATTTATTTGCGACATGAGAGAAAAACAAATGGTGTAAATGCATTAATTTGTTTCATGTACAAGATCATTGCAACAATGTCTCGGTGATATCAAATGTAATTTTTTACTTGAAATTGTAAAATATTTTTAGTACAGTTAACACATGCGAATATATTTCATGTGATTGCCACATATATTGTTAGTCTCTATACTAATTAATATGCCAATTAATAAGGTAAATGAAATTATATATGTGCTAGATTAAATGTGAAAATAATAATTAGTTTTAGAAGTGGTTGTAACAATTGTTGAAAAATAGAGAAGATACATTCAAAAGTATTGGATAATCATTGCATGGCAAGGATGTAGGTGGCATTAACTAGATATTTATGTTGCTCGTTCACTTTGACATCTAGTTAATGTAGTGGAGTGACATTCAATCATGTTTATAATTTTACGAATCATTAAATTAATTTTGTTGAAATATAATTTATGAAATTATTAAATTTTAATTGTATTTTATATGTAAAAAGAAAATAAATACAACATTCAAATATTGCACCCTATCTTGATAAGGACTGAAAACAATGTACATGCATTTGTTTTTAGCAAGGAACCTTTAAAGAGATAACTTGTAACTACAATTTAAACATAACCTAACTTTAACTATAACCCATAAATATTAAAGTGTAATAAGAGCAGGACATGAGTATAAGGAATGACTATCTTTTCAACCCTACAAGGACTTAAATATGATCGTATTTTAACATAAACTAATTCTAAACTTAGTTAATCTAGTTAAATAATTGATTAATTAAAAGTGAATCGATAATAAAAATTATAAGCTCATAATCAAGTAACATGTATTGTGTTTCCTTGTCTACAATACATATGTCAATTACTTGTTTACTTATTTATGATGCACATGTTAAATACTTAAATCTAATTTTCCAGCTTTAAATATAGTAGATATTTTATTCGTTAATTGGATTATCTTGTCAAGTTAGTTATGTAATTTATTTTTTCAAATTGTAGCCATTATAATATACTAAAGGAATCAATTTGATTTAACTGTTGATTAAACTCTACCTTTTGGGCCGATAAAAATTCATTATTTTTTCAAATATATAAAAAATTGTAGTTTTTCAATAGTTAAGTTGTGCATTTTTTAACAAAAAATAAGAAAAATGGTATTTATCTGCATTATGATTGGTTAAAATAGTTGACATGTTATTTAGGGGTAGAGTAGAGATGTCACCAACAATGACTTCACACATGCAAAGGTACCATAGCAAGGGTCAATTAATTTGCATGGATATCAATTGTGTGCATTTGTAATAAACTTGCATAGAAAATCATTTAGTGTGTCTATACAATCTGCTCCAAAGTAAAATATGTGTTTGGTTCCAATAAACTTGCACAATAACTCATTTAATGCATTAACATCACCGACTTCCAAGTAAAAAATTGTGTTCATAAGCCCCCAGTTGCCCAGGATGCTGCCATGTGGTAGCATATGGGACACTCGCTGGCATGAAGGACTCAATTTTGCTGAGCCTCAAGTGCTAGGGATGCTACCACATTGCAGTATCTCAAGCACTCAGCCACCCAAAGGGCTCGACCATTTGAAGACCCTCAGGTGCTCAGGATGCCACCATGTGGTAGAATCTCATACACCCAGACGACTATAGGACTCAACTCTATGGGGGATTAATTGATATTTAGTAGTTTTGAGGCCTTGAGGGCCTGAGAGGTTACCATGTACCGACCTCTTGGGAACCTAAGAGACCAAGTTGGTGGAGGCTCTAGTAAAATTTAATGGTCCTATGGCCCTAAGGCCCTGAGAGGTTACCATGTGGTGAGGTCCTGGGAGCCCAGAACCATGGGGGACTTCGGGTAAGCCAATAGTCATGATGTGGCAACATCTAGTAGCTTTGAGGGCTTGAGGGCCTGAGAGGTTGCCACATGGTGACCTCTTAGGAACCTAGGACACTAGGTCGATTGAGGCTCTGACAAATTCTAATAGTCTTGAGGCCTTGAGAGGTCATCATGTGGTGATGTCTTGTGAGCTTGAGACCATGAAGGACTTAGAGTAAGCCAATAGTTTTATGGCCTCGAGGCCCTGAGAGGTCACCAAAGACTGGGTTAGTGGAGGTTTTGACAAAATCTAATGGTCTCATGGCCTCGAGGATTTGAGAGGTCACCACATGGTGAGCTCCTAAGAACTCGAGACCACGAAGGACTTTGGGTAAGCTAATAATCTTGACATGGTAACATCTAATAGCTCTGAGGTTCTGAGGACCTAAGAGGTTACCATGTGGTGACCTCCAAAGAACTCAAAAGATCGGGTCGATGGAGGCTCCAACAAATTTTAATAGTCTCGAGACCTTGAGAGGTCACCACATGGTGATGTCTCGAGAACCCAATACCATGGAGGACTTGGGGTAAGCCAATAGTTCTATGGACCCAAGGCCCTAAGTTGACAATAGTTCTATAGACCTGAGGCCCTAAGTTGCCATGTGGTGACGTCCCAGGAGTTTGGGACCATGGGGTACTTCAGGTAAGCCAATAATTTCATGACCTCGAGGCCCTGAGAGGTCAGTGATGTCTTGGGAGCCTGGGACAATGGGGATGAGATCGATACACAACTAGTCTAGAGGCTAGGCTTGCCCAAATGATGCCACATGACATCATCTTATGCACCCAAACCATAGTCCCAACTTGATGAGGGACTACCACATGACACCTCGATGAACTCAAGATTCCTTAGAGCTTAAATTTGATGGGCATCTACCCATCACCAAACCCCAAATCGATACATAGGTAGTTTAGAGACCTGACTAGCCAAGATGATACCACATACATCATCACATGACAACATCCCAAGCACTTGAGGGCCTAGAGGGGATTGGGCACTCATGCAACCTTGAAGCCTTGATATGCTACCATGTGGTAACATCCTAATCACTTAGGGGCCTAGACAGGATTGAACTACCATGTGGCACAATGCTATGGACATTAGCTCTGAGATGCTACCACGTGGTATCATATCGTGCACTTGGGGCCCCAAAAAGGGTTGGACACTCATCGAAGCCCTGGAGCCTTGAGATGCTGCCACATGGAAACATCCCCATTACCCAAGGGCTTGGAGGGGATTGGGCATTCATCGAAGCCCCAAAGCCCTGAAGCCACATGGCAACATCCTGATCACTCGAGGGCCCAAAAGAGACTGAGTGCTCTTGGAAGCCCTGAGATGCTACCATGTTGTAACATCCCTAGCATTTGGGGCCCCAGATGGGATTAGGCACTTGAGAAAGCCCCAAAACTTTGAGATGTTGCTATGTGGTAGCATCTCAAGCACCTAGGTGCTTGAAGGGGATTGGGCATTCACAAAAGCCCCAAAACCTTGAGATGTTGTCACGTGGCAACATCCTGGGCACTTGGGGCCTTGAAGATCTCTATGTAACCAAATTGATCTTTGTTGCTCTGTGCCCCCAAGATGTCACCATGTGGCACAATCTTGGGGTTCTCAAGACTATAAGAAAAGGCCTTATATTGTCTTTTAAAGATCATGCCATGTGACACTATTGCGAACTTGTACATGCACTATCAATAATAGTCCAGGGATGTAGAGCCTTTTAAATTATTTTGATCTTGTACCTCTATAATTGATAGCAATCATTGTCTAAATAAAAAATCAACATTTTTCAAATAAATGCAAATGTCGTTTGTAATACCTGCATATTGTACCCTGTACATCAAATTTGTATGACTCTTATGAATATGTATATGGCTAGCATCAATCCATAAATTACTATGATCCATTCTATTTTATTTAATTGTCACTTTACAATTGCATTGATTTTTATGAAAAATTCCTAAATAAGGCCCAAAGGAATATGCCAATATTTATGTCCAAACTTTAAATAAAACTTTATAATATTGTTGTAATATGTATTTTAAACTCTCTGATTAGTTGATAGATAAGCAAGTAATCGAAAAATGATTCTAATAGTCTCCTACCTCAACAATAACTAATAAAATAAAACTTCCCTATAAAATAGAAGCCCCATATTTTCAAGTGGTAAATTTCTAACTACTCTTGAAGAGGGTGACAACTTTCCCCACCAATGTATGACTTTCTATCTTCATAACACCTTGTATCATTTATTTTTTGAAATTCTAAATTCTGATAAAAATTTAAACCATTTATTTGAATATTATCCCTATAATTTTTCATTTGATTATATATTATCTTTATAATTTTCATTTTTTTTTCAATATAAATAATTAAAGATCCACTAGGGATCAATTCTTACTGCTAGAAAAACCTAACACGCGAAAAGGGATGAGATTGGGATCGTGCCCTGGATGACTTTAGCGGAATGAAGACCCCTCAGTCCTTGACTCTTAACTTAAGATTACCGTGTAAAGTAGTGATTCATAAAAAAAAAAATCCACAGGGCCATTAAATTAAGAAAGGTTACTAATTTTCTCCATCACCACCCATTGAATATTTATTTATTTTTCTCTTTGGGGGAAGCCTTCTTCATGAGAAAAAAATTAAAAAAATTAGAAAATTTCAAATGAAACGTTTCTCTTTAAATTTTCTGGTTTTTAGTCCCTATCCTACAGGGAATTATAAAAATCGATTGAAACAATAATTCTTACCCAACGAACCAATAAAATACAAGAAATTTTATATTTATAAAGTTGTTATTCATTTTTTACAATTTTTTAATCTTAAAAAAAGCTATCAAAATTAATTTTCTCTCATTTTATTAGTTACATAACAATTTTTTCATGTTCTCATAATACAATTTTTAATTTTTTTTTTAAAAACAAACATATATCTATACATTTATAACCCAATATTTTTAGTAATTGTAATACATTGAAAGATTTTTTAAAAATTACAAATTATAAAATAATAAATTAACCCAAAAAAAATAAAAATGTTAAAAACAAACATTATCAAACATTTATTGATAAAATTTAAATATCTACAATTCTATAATATTTAATCACAAAAAAATTCCTTCAAATTCAACATAGAAAAAATGGGATGGTATATCCTTCCCCTCTTTAAAAAGACATCTTGATAACTTAATTAAAAAGGAAAAGTAAAATTCTTATATGAGTTTCTCATGATTTTCTTATTGTACCATTCACCAAGCAATATATTTGGAACATAAATTTTAAAAAATTGGGTTTACCCATTCCATTTGTCTTCCTTTCAATAGAAAACAACAAGGCTCAGATTCATCCTCAAGCTAAATATATCACTTTATAGTTTAAATGATTAAATTTCTTTTCTTTGCAAGAAGTGATACAATGCCTTTTCTATTTTCCCTTAGGAAAAATAGATATCACAATATTTTTTACTTTTATTTTTAATTTAATTGAAATTTGGAATGTTTGGTTTTTAGTAGATATTGCTTCGAATTATGATATAATAAATATTCTTATTTTTTTTGGTTATCTCTGTGGTCAATTGAGTTTAAATCAATGTTAGATTAAGAATTTTATTTGGATAAGTTTGTAAGAAAAAATACGTCACCATAAAAATAGCAGGATTTAAGTTTTAGTAGAGGTACGAAAACAAGTACACGTAAAATCAAATAAGCGTGGTTCGATCCATCGGCCAAGAAAACACACAATCATATGGATTAGAATCTTCTCGCATTCCACATCATCGATCCATGTATCTACCGTCCATTTTGAAAAGGCTCTTGCACCATCGATCCTAGATAATCCCAAAAAAAAGCATGCTGTAACTCTCGCGTGGAACCATAAAATCCGTCAGATAAAAAATTTGATGGCGATGAACATATGAATGAGCTCCTTGTTTTAATAACCATTCTTTTAAATATTTTTATATTGATTTAATATGAATAAATTAATTTTAATTAAATCTTAATAAATATATCTATAACATATATAAAATAATAATTAATATAATTTTATATTTGTATAAATTGCACATCCAAATCAATAAAACCGTTTATTAAAAAATCTTATATTAATATAATGAATTTTTATATAATTTATTATTTATTTATTTTTACATAAATTGTGGCAAATTGAATTTTAATGGAATTTTCGTAAAAACAGTTTTATTTATTACACTAGTGATAAGTAAATTATGTTATCTCTTTTATAAATTAAATCTTAGATGTTAATATTTTTAATATTATTATTATTTAAAAAAAATATTATTTTATTTTAATTTAAATATTATTTGAAAAAATTTTAAACTTTATTTTTTGATTTTATTTATTATTTTCAATATATTTTTAATGTGTATAGTTTTCTTTAAATTTTTAAAGTAATGTATCTTATCCATACTTGATCAATCAAATATGATTTCAATAGTAATTTATTTTTAGATTTACTTAACATTATTTCTTATTTCTCATATTTTCATTATAAACTTTATAAAAATATAAGACCGATTATTTAAATATATAAATATTTATTTTAATTTGAATTATATATTTCAGCGTATTTATATTTAATGTATTTATGGTTTTTATCATGCTTTATCATAAATAAATAAATATATGTGTGTGTGTGTGTACAATAATATAATTACATACATATATCAAAAATTCAAGAATCAAAATTACTAATATCTAAATATTTAGATATGAAAAATAAAATCACAATTTTAAACTAAAAAAATAAAAAATAGATTATAAACTTTACATCAATAAAATTGTTCTTTTAATTTAACTATCCAATAAAATTATAAATTTTACATAAATATTAAAATAATTCAAATACAAGGTGATAGTTATTATGTTTTTAACGTTATCAAATTGATTAGATATATTTAACATTTAATTTTTTAATTATTTAATATTTATGTATTCAACAAATTATTATTTTTTAATCTTAAATTCAAGAACAATTTATACAATGATAATAAGCATAGACATTAAAAATATTATCCAATACACAAATTCATAGTAAAATAGTAAATAATACTTTTATTGTTTTAAAAAAAATTAAATTAACACTATCTTATAATATTTTATAATTATACAAAACATTCTTAAATTATATTAAGATAATTATATTTAATATTTTTAAATATATTATAATTCTATCAAATTGTTTCTTAACTAAAATGACAAGGACTAACTTTCTGCGAGCCTTGTTTAATTTAAATTCGCTGGTTTTGACATAAATGAGGGATCAACTTTGTAACTTAAAAATAGTGGATAGAAATATGAAGCAAACATGGGGAAGGGTAATAATAATCCAGAGCAGCGGCGAGAAAGGAAAAGAAGGAAAAATGGAGAGGAAGTTATCAAAACGAGCATTAACGTTAAAACCCTCGCCAATTCAGGAGCTATCGCATCTTGCCCAGCGTTGCAATGCCATCAACCTTGCCGAAGGTATTATTCTTTTTCAATAATGATTATGCTTTGATAATGATTGCCGATTCATCATTAGATGATTGGAGGCCATGGAGCAGATCGCTTTCTCAATGCTTTCCCATTAGGCCTTACCTCCAAATATTCCTTGGCGCCATATACCCCAAATCAGTGCAATGGGGGCAGCCATCCAAAGTGGCTTCAAATTTCTTTCCAAGCATGGCCAGGATTGGATAGTGGGCAGCGACGACTGGGGGAATTTCTATTGAAGCTCAAGCTTCTGCAGCAACCTGCACCAAATATTGGAGGAGTATTCACATTGGATGAGCAAGTGTTTTGCAGTTTCTTCAATCTGCTGGCAGCAGCAACATACTAAAGGACCCTGCATTTCCATCTTTCATAGTCCATCTTCGGTTACGATGTGCTTCTTGTGTGGTCAGCTATTGAATTATTTATTTCTCCGAGCTGCAATCTCATAGCCATCTCTCACCTTGTAGCTACCCATCTTATTTCCTGTCCATCTTAGAGTATTTGCATTATCATTGATAGGAGTCCTCTTATGCAGAAGCATTATATGTAGTAATTATCCTTCCTTTGCCAAACTTGGCACGCTGCTTAATTGTTTTCAGACCCTTTGTGACCCATTCTCAGTCTCCTTTCTATTTAACAGTCCCAAACTTTCTTCCCATTGCCAACTTTAGACTTTCTTTGATCTCACTTAGCTGGTTATCATTTGCAAGAGCAGGTTTGCTCATCCAGGAGTCCTCCGAAAAGTCAGCCTTTTGTCCATTTCAGATATCCCAGGTTAGGTTGTGTGATTAGTTCTCTAGTTACTGCAACAAAATTCCAAATGTTCGAGCCCTTTGGAATAGATCTAGAAGTGAAAATCCTTTCCAGCTCCCTTGAATCCAAATATTTAATCCTTAGATATTTGGCCCATAGCTGATCATCTTCATCCCAATGTGATCTGTAATTTTCCTGGATATTCCACAAAGAATTCATCAATACGAATCCTATACTTTAAAACCTAACAACTTGATTGTTATCCTTGCCTTTTGTATCAATTGTACTCTCAAACAGTCACTAATGGTGCTTTGAAAATTTTTGGAAAATGCTGGAAATGTAAAGGAAATTTGAACCATATAAGCAAGGTAAGCAAACTGAAAAGAATACAGCAGAACAGAGTTGCAAAGAGTGTAATAGCCCCCTATGGATATTTGTCTCAATTTGCATGAACTAATTTCTATTCATCCAATAACTTGCAAGCAAATTTCAATGTAAACATATTATAACAGTTTGAGAACAAGGATCTGAAATTCCATATGAATATTGCTTTTCAATCTTCAGTAGAATAACAACAGAAATATCCAATCGTAGCCACATAACTTACAGTCGGATTGGATAACCAGAAGTATGAATTTGAAGCACAAAGTGAGACACCTGAATAATTATCTCCAACAGACAATGGGTTTCCGTCCACTGCCTCCAAGCTCGAGGGTTTCCGTCCTCAAACCTGCTGAAAGCCAAAGCTTCCCCTAATTCTCCAAGAGAATATAATAACCAAGCATAAACCAAGCATATCCACATAAGAGCACTTTTCCCTCTTTTATACTTTTTCAACTGGGAGTTTCTAAAATCCTCTTGCATATGGGATAAAACATGAGAGGGAAAATAAATTATAATTCTCTTTAGTTCTTTTCTCAACATCACCCTTAAAGTCCCCTATTTTAAAACAATATTAAGTTGTTGTGCCTAGGCACCAAGGTCCAATATTAAATAATAATGTTTAATTTACGGACTTTAAAACAAAGGTCAAGATTATGTCGGAAACCAATGATCTATAGCTCGTTGAAAATCCCTCGACGAGATGAATCCAACCCCACTCTGAAAATCCCGAACTGACACTGTTCCTGAACTTACTAAAAATAATAACGGCCAAGAGCAAACAGAGCCAACTCTGAAGGTGCCAATTGGATCCACTGAACTCGAACCACACCACTGCCAAACTAACCACAGTTCCCTAACCAAACTGCTTGTCCATGGGAACCCAATGATGGACTAACCATGTATCTAGAAGAGGAAATTACACAAACGCCCCGGATTGACTTGCAACGAAAATTGCTTAGGCCAAAAATACTCAAGATTCCTTAAAAGCCTTGGTTAGCCTATGGAACCAAGGAGAAATAGGCTAACAACAACATCATACAATGTGCGCTAGAAAAGGGGACATTACAAAGAGACACAAATTACCCTGGAGAAACTCAATTTAAGAAAACTCCAGAAGAGTGAGGTGAGTCCTCCTCTTGCCCCTATTTCCTCCAGTTACATGGATACTACCTTCATGAGGCCTACATGAACATCCTTTACAATACATTAATGCTCAAATCCATAACACAAGCTACCACTTGCTTACATACACTTCTTTACACACACAACCCAACTCCCAACACCAACAATCAAGAAGAAACTGCTATGAAAACTTCACATTGACTTAGTAAATGAACCATCCCATATTGACTCACTCCTACAATCGATAACTGATTAAACGCGCTTGAGTTGGAGTAGTAGTGGGATGGGTGAACCCCTGGGAAGTCTTGGTGCACCACCCCTATGAGCATCACCTAGATGCAATGTGTGCTGAGTACACACACTACTTTATGCACGCAACCCAACTCCCAACACTCACAATCAAGAATAAATTGCTATGGAGACTTCACATGACTTAGTAAATGAATCATCCCATATTGACTCACTCTTACAATCAATGATTGATTAAGCGTACTTGAGCCAGAGTAGTATTGGGATGGGTGACCTCTTGGGAAGTCCAGGCGTGTCACCCATGTGAGCATCACCTAGATGCAATGCGTGCTAAATGGATCATTCATACTCATGAGAGATGGGTTCTTGTGAACCTCTATTTGTGAAATATGGGTTGACGTAGGTTGACTCAAAACTACGTAGTTGAATCCCAAAATCATATCCATAATTTGATGCACTGTGGAAAAACTATCACTTAACTTAAAGAGCTAGGGAACTCCATAATGAATGGTTCACAAGGCACAACACTTACTGAAGGTTTTGCAAATGGGGTCGAAAGCTAAGCATGATTGATTGTGGGGAAAACTCCATGATTAAGTGCGCTTAAGGAGTAGTATTGGGATGGGTGACCTCTCGAAAAGTCTTGGTGCTTCACCCTTGTGAGCGTCACCTAGATGCAATGAGTGCTGAATGGATCATTCATACTCATGAGAGATGGGTTCTTGTGAACCACTACTCATGAAGTATGGGTTGACGTAGGTTGACTCAAAACTACGTGGCTGAATCCCAAAATCATACAAATAATGATTGAATAACCCCTCCAATGAAATGAATTAATGTATGCCCAGTGCCTTTGCAATACCACTAAGGCATACTTATAATGCATTAGGAGAGAAAAACATGAGAATGAAGCTGAAACACAAAAGAATACGAAGAGGAAACATTTGCAACCATTATTCTGCTTGTGTTTTGGCTGCGGGCAAAATTGCATTTGATGTAGGCAAAAATGTCGCGGTGGTTATGTAACAACCAGGGTGGTTGCATAGCCACCACTTGCATTAATTGGGGGTTACATAACCGCCACCTACGGGAACCGGTGGTTTCTTCACCTTCAACGAAATTTGTCTTTTGGAAATAGGAACCTATTGAAGTCTTCTCACCTAGGATGTCCGGATCATCCCAAACCTGACTCTATCCCTGTAGACCCTTATGTACTTAATTGATCAACTTTCTTGACTGCAACTATGAGGGAAGTAGCTACTTAGGAAGTGTTACAATGATTCAAGTGGTGTATTTACATCTTTTAAGAATAGTGGATTATTTAGTTGATATTGTTAACAACTATTGATCTTATTCTCGAATCACATCTCCCCAATTAAGAGGTTTTTGGTCCCCAAAAGCTAGAAACTCATGTGGTGAGGAAATGCCTTCCCCACTTCTTTACTCTCTCTTGCACATGGAGGTGAATTTGCTGGATCTTCTCAGCTTTGTGAACTTCTGAGTCCACCTTTTCACGTCCCTTGTGTGGCTCATCTTTTTCCCTCAACGGTTGTTGATGGAGACTTATGTCAGAAAGAGGACAATTTGGTTCTTCATGCTCTTTGTTACTAGACATGCGATGGTAAACTTTTCCATTGTCTTGCTCATCTTTCAAAAGCAGAAAATCCAAATTCAAACTAGCATTAAGCAAATGTTTACCTTGAGTTGAGCTTACCAAGGAGATATTAGATTTGCCTTCATAAGAGTTGATGATGAAGCTTTCCTCGTTCTTTACCAAATGGTACTGATTAGCTCTTCTCATATAAATCACATCTCTAACATACATATAGGGGTTGCCAAAAACTATACCACAAACATTAAGATCCGTGACATCCACCACAACTTCATCAATGAAATGTTCATTAATTACAAACTTGACTTTGTATTGTTTGGAAACCTCTATCTCTACCCCTTGCTTTACCCATCCTAGAGCATAAGGATTTGGATGATTATATATTTCCAACCCAAGGTTTCTACCAACTCTTTGCTAAGCAAATTTATTTGAGAAAAATAAATGAAAAAAACAACTATCTTTGTCTTCTTAATCTAAACTTATGGAAAGGTTTAGAAGGTTCACCTTTACCTTAAGCATCTTTGATGCCCAGCCATAGCTTCTTGTGAAGGGAGGTAAAACACAACCTTTCATTCACATTAGAGCTGCACCTAATCTCCTTTCCTTGAAGCGAGGTCATAGCTTTCTTCACTCTTATTTTTGAATGGATGCAATTCTAGATGCAACAAGTCTCATTTGTATGACCATTAACATCACATTGCCCACAATGCCTTGTACAATCCTTGTTAGCAATAGTAGAAGTAGCACTGAACCCACCTTTCTTCTTCGAAACATTTGAAGAAGGAGATGAACCCTTGTTTTCATCCACCTCAAGATAATGGGCTTGGGAACAAACTGCCTCGTCTCTTCGGCTTGGCAAGAAAAACAGGCATCCTTAATTGATTATGAAGCCCTCCAACATTTTTCATGAGGAGGTTAGGGCCAGATGTATCTTTTCCCATTTGGACCACCTTCTTGTGGAACTCATTTGTATAGACCTACACACTTTGTCCTTCTTGCTGCCTTAAAAATGGCCAATCAATAGACCTTTCATTTTCATAACAAATAGGATAAATTGGTGATAGCTTTTTAACAACCAATGAATGCACATAACTTTCAAAACAGGTTAAAGCATAGCCAATTTCAATCTTGCAAAAGAGATTTGCTGCTTTTCACTAATTCAATGTAAACTGAAATATACCTCAAGTTGAGCTAGCCAATGGTCTAGCTTCTCCACATTCACCTCACCTTCATATGGCCAAATTTCAATTTTTGCTTCAACTTTGAATAGAGGTGGAACTTGATTGGTATGGGGCTTCTCTTTCTCATGGCCTGGAGTCTTTGACTCTTCACTTGGTTTAGAATTCTCCATAGAGACTCCCGGCTTTTCTAGGAGACCCTCCATAATCTTCTCAAGCTTCATCATGGATTGAGAGATGTTGGCAACATCTTCTTCCAACTTGCTAAAGTTTTCTTCTTCAGTTAGAGGCACTTCTTCATCTGTATGAGCCATGTCTCTCACTTCTCTATTCTGCCTTCTTGTGGATATTTCTTGCTGCAAGGGAACCACAACACCTTTTCCACTAGCACTTGTTGTTCTTGTAATGGGCATAAATTTGCACAATGGTCACAATACACGACCACACACAATGGAACACTAACCAGTTCTGATACCATTCTGATTCATAATTTTGTGAATATTCCACAAAGAACTCATCAATACGAATCCTATACATTAAAACCTAACTACTTGATTGTTATTCTTGCTTTCTGTATCAATTTTACTCTCAATCAGTCATTAGTGGTGCTTTTAACAGAATTGGAAAATGTTGGAAGTGTAAAATAAATCTGAACCATATAAGCAAAATAAGCAAATTGAAAAAAACACAACAAAACAAAGATGCAAAGAGACACAAATTATCCTAGAGAAACTCAATTCGAGAAAACTAAAGAAGAGTGAGTGAAATCCTCCTCTTGCCACAATCTCTTCTCTGGTTATAGGGATACTGTCTTCATGAGGCCTACATGAACATCCTTTATAATATAGTGATGCTCAAATCCATAACCCAAGCTGCCAACTTGCTCACACGTACTTCCTCAGGCACACAACCAACTCTCAACACCAACAATCAAGAAGAAACTACTATGGAGACTTAACATTGATTGAGCTAATGAACCATCCCATACTTCGAAAATCAATTACTGAATAACCCCCACAATGAAATGAGCGAATGCATTCCCCAGTGCCTTTACAATACCACAAAGGCTTACTTATAACACATCAAGAGAGAGAAACCCGAGAAGGAAGCTAAAACACTCAAGAATAGGAAGAGGAAATGTTTACAACTATTACTTTAACTGTGTTTTGGCCACGAGCAAAATCTCATCTTGATGCAGGGCGAAATCGCGACAGTTATGTATACGCTGCCTGTAGGAACCGATGGTTTCCTCACCTTCAATTGAACTTTGTCTTTTTGCAACATGAACCTTCTAGGATGTTCGAATCATCGAACTCTGTCCTTGTAGACCCCTTTGTGCTTAACTGATCAACCTTCTTGACTGCAACTATGACGGAAACAATTGAGGAAGTGTTATAATGATACAAGTGGCATATTTACATCTTTAGAGAATAGTGGATTAGTTAGTTTATATTGCTAAAGTCTATTGATCTGATTTTGAAATCATATTGTCTCCAAGCAGTTTTTTTCCCCTCGAGATTTATAATGTGGTTCCATTTTTCCAATCCCTGCACCCCCCTTATTCATTTGGAGTGCAAACATTACCCCATTCTAGTGGGGGCACTTTTTTGGCTTGGGATGCCCTTGCCATAAAAAGTTCATCACTTCATCTTTTTCAGCACACCTTTTGGGACTTTCAAAACTGAGAACAAAAATGTGGGCAGAGCCTGGAGGATTGCTTTGGTCAATGTGATCCTATCAACGAAACTAAGCCATCTACCCTTCCAAAAGGCGAGCATGGCATTAAACTTTCCCAACAATTCGTTCCACAATTTATTGCCACCTGCACCAACAAATAAGGGAATGCCAAGATATTTTCTTAGTGGATACCCTACCTCAAATCCCAAAATTTGCGTGATCTTTTGTTGGTAGTGAGCACTCACACTAAAAAAATATGTCTAAGATTTATCTATATTGATTATTTGTCCAGTTGCCTTTGAATAACTATTTAAAGTCTCCTTGAATGCTCTTGCCTCTCTAACTGATGGTATCAAGTAAATAAAATTGTATCGCCCACAAATTGAAGGCGGGTTTGTGGAGGGCCTTTGCGTATGACTTTTAAATCTTTCATAGTTCCATAACGTGCCTTTGCCTTTATAGATCTCCCCAATGCTTCAACTAGGATGATTAAGAGGTATGGCAAGATCGGATCCCATTGTTTGAGACCTCTTGCTCTTGAGAAAAATTGCATTGGGGTGCCATTGACTAAGACAATTTTTGACACCATCTACACTATTCCTCTCGAAACCCAAAGTTCTAGGAATTTCCAATTGACTCGGTCATATGCTTTGCTAATTACGTCGAGAGGTGTTCTACAATGGCAATCGAGGGGTGGGGGTGGGTTGTGGTCATGGTGGGCTGTAATGTCCATGAGTGTGTTCACTTTTAATTTCGACCTTAAATTTGACGTCTATTTTATTGTCACTTGGAAGTTTTTTCTTTTTTTCTTGCTGAAGTCAATCAAAGATTGTAATATCTCAGCCATACAGTGGAGTTTGGAGCCCCCTTTTCTTTTTGGAAAGATTTTTTCGAGCTTGACACATAGGTGTAGTTAGATTGATGCGATTTGTCACTAGTAAGTGGGAAATTAGTGAAGAAGGTAATGAAGTTATTAATAATTGTGGTATGTGAAAAATCCAAGATAAGGGCCTTGAGGTTGATATCTCTTGACGTTTTTTAGATGGATGTATCGAATATATTTGTACTAGTATCTAATTTCATTACCATCCCTTTCTCCTTACCAGTCTTTATTGAGTGCATTAACTCATGGATGATGATCGCCCCATTCAAAATTTGTCTTCCTTGAACAAATCCCCCTTGTTATGGAGAAATTTTCTCTCTTAGGAGTGGTTTTAGTCTTTCTGCAATGACCTTTGTAATGATTTTGCACATAGTGTTGATTAGAGATATGGACCCAAAGGCCATAAATGAGCCTGGATTTGCTTTCTTTGGAGGCAATGCTATGAAAGTATAGTTTATGCCCGCCAACACTCTTTTTGGTTTCCTAATTTTGCCTCGTTGCCCACAACCTCTCAAAAAGCTTGTAAGAAGCTAGCCAAGAACTCATCTGGGCTTGGTGCTTTGTCCTTTTACATCATGAAATCCACCTTCTTTATTTCTTCTTTTAATAAAGGAGCCATTAGCTTCTCATTTTGTTCAATAGAAATGAGGGTGGGAATGTTGGCCAATAGTGCCTCCCTCTTATCCTGTCCATTATTCGGTTCTGTTGTGAGTAATTTATGAAAGAAGTCCACTGCTTCCTCTCTTATTTCCTCCAATGTTTGGGCCACAACCCCTTTTATGGTTCCAATGAACATTATTCTGTTGAACTGTGTTATGGCCACTGTTGATTGATGGATGAATCTTGAGTTTCTGTCACCTTCATTAATGTTTCCCTCCATTTTGTTTCCAAAACTTTCTTCCTTGAGGTAAACTTCCTCTAGTTGGATTGGTAAAGATGAATCTTCTTCTAATTTCTCATTTGAGAACCCTTGGGCTTGAATCTAAGAGTTAAGGTCTCCCAATTCCGCTCCTATCCTTGCATTTTCTTGGAAAATATATCCAAAATTTTCCTTGTTGCAGTCTTTTAGGTGGCTTTTAATGTATTTGAGCTTTTGAGACAGCATGAACATGTGTGTTCCTTCCACCTCAAGGCACTCGTTCTAGCACTCCATCAAGTCAGGTAGAGATTAGTCATGCAACCACATTAATTCAAACTTGAAGGATCATTTCTTTGGGGGTTTATCTGTTGCGACAGTCAGCCATAATGCGGTGTGGTCAGAGCCTAAGACCTTTAAGATGGAGGACTTAGAAACCCACCTTTCATCTAGCCGCTTAGATGAGGCCTAGAACCTATCCTATCTTTTCACCACATTACAAAAACCTGTCATCTTGTTGGTCCATGTGAAATTCCCTTCCTTTGGTTGTAGATCCAATAAATTGTTTGTGTTGACAAAACTTCTGGAGTCTTGTTGTGACTGCATTTCTCTGATCATACCTCCCCTTTTCTCAGAGGTAGCAAGAATAGCATTAAAGTTCCCTCGTAACACCACTCTGCTGTCCTGAAAGCTGTTCAAGACCTCTTCTAGTTCTTCCCATGTTTGGTTTTCTTGATTGGGCTGGTCGAGCTGTAAACATTAACTATCATTTCTGAGATGTTTTCCTTATAGAAATTGAATCTGCAAGCCAGCCAGTTACTGCCTTTTCCCAACAAGGAGAAAAAGATTGAGCTCAGATTCCACATAGTAATTGGGCCTCCCAAAGCATCTTCTGCACTTAACACCACCCCTTTCCATATTTTCTATCCCTTCTCTAAAAGTTATGCACCGTCTGATTCTTGCAGTTTTTATTCTTGAAGCATAATGATTTCTGGTCTTCTTAACTGAAGTTGGCACTTAACCAACATTTTTCTTGTTAGGGGCTTCAAGCCCCTAACTTTCCAAGAAAAGATTCTAATTTCT
The DNA here is from genome assembly GCA_037957365.1 of Torreya grandis. Taxonomy (NCBI): domain Eukaryota; kingdom Viridiplantae; phylum Streptophyta; class Pinopsida; order Cupressales; family Taxaceae; genus Torreya; species Torreya grandis. The sequence goes on along the minus strand of JARHVA010000262.1, from coordinate 3,767,039 downwards.
TTGATGGAGGGCACTTCCTCCTCCAACATGAGAACATGCCAGCCATAGTCTTTTGACTTCCTGCCCCAATTGCCTCTTTAGCCTCCTTACAATCGTTCAAACTCTATTTTCCGGTCCCTTCATTTTTTTAATCTTTGGTTTGGACATATTTGTGTCTATCTGAAAGATTTAGCATGAGATTTCCTCTAGGTCTGTTTCCTCAACTGATTTTTTTTTGCTTGTGTCAGCCCAATTGAGTATTTATCTTTATTTTTGTACCTCATTCTCCGAGAGTCCATCCTAGTCATTCATTTTTGATCCCCAATCAGAGGATACTTTTTAAGGCAACATATGTCATGGGTGGGTTGGAGGTAGTGTTTTGATTTGCATAATTTTTTTTTAGGCAATATCAAAATTGGACAAATTGTCATTCCTTTGAGGGGACAGGCTAGAGTATGTGTGAGAATACCTCTTCTAGGTCCTCTGGCTAGAAGGGTTCGTTTAACCTTCAATGTTAGGTTCTTGATAGATCAGATCGATCTTCTTGGGTTTTGGCAGGATCGTGTCTCCCAAAAAAAAACATAGGCGATTTTTTTGGTAAAGGAATTCCAGATGCTCTTTTGAACCTTCCTTCTTATTTTTGTTTCTTTTTTGTTTTGATAGTGGTGTGATGTGCTGACATGATTTGCTAGGTTACAGTTCTTTCCCAGGTTTTCCACTTCGTAATACCAATAGCATTTGAAGGGGATCCCTTCATAATCCACATGTTGCAAGGAAACACCAAGTTTAGATTGGAGGCATACCTTTTCTGGATTGGATTTGATAGGTTTATCTTGACTTTGATTCATACATTTCTTGAAAGTTTCTTTTGAGTGGTGGAATCATCCAATTCTTCAAATTCTCCCAAAGAGTTATCGATCTAATTTGAGATTTGCTCAATGCAATACTTTGCTGGGAGGTTGTAGAGGTGGATCCAATTGGAAGTGAGGCTCACCTTCTGGTTCAACTGGTTGAAATTCGGTGCCCATTTCCTCACGGATAGGCAGGATTCTTGCATAAACAAAGGTCCCAGTGATAGAATGCTATTGAGACTGGTTATTGAGGGTAGATGATCAAGAATAAGCCTTTTGGGGTAAAAATCTGATTTCTACTTGTCCCATTCCTACCTGGTATCCTTCACCCAATCCTCCACCGATTCCATTCTAGGCCATAACCCTTCAAACATTTCGATTCCAATGTTGCTTGATAGGGTTTCTAATTCCTTGTCTAAAATTGAATCTTCAATCTCAAATTCCAAAATATTGTTTGCCACTGTTAGGATTTTGCTTTTCATCCTAGGGTTTTAATCCAATCCCCGCCTTGCCTTCTTTGTTTTTTCTTGATCATACCCCTAACAGACTGTTCCTTTGCGATCTACGCTTCGATCTCAATTTTTTCCACTTGCTCATCTTCCCGTCCGATCTGTTGCTTGTCGATCATGTTTGCCATTGCTGCCCCCAGCACTCTCCTCCTTCCTTACTTTGCGCCTTTTTGTGCTCATATCGTGCTTTTTTTGCTATCTTCCATTGCACCCTTTCAGGTTAACTATAAAATAGTAAAAATTTAGGGTAAATCTTAGGGCAAAGCTCAACGTTTACATGGGGATGGGCTTGGGTCCATAATATGAGTGTGCCCTTTGTGGTTCACAATGATTAGGTTAACTATAAAATAGTAAAAATTTAGAGTAAATCTTAGGGCAAAGCTCAATTTTACATGGGGATGGGCTTGGGTCCATAATATCAAAGTGTGTCCTTTGTGGTTCACAATGATAAGCTCGTCCCTACCTCCAGGCGTTTCCGTTGCCACTTTGAGGTGCCTAGGAATCCGTTGGAATGGAACCTTTGTCAATGGGATGCAACTCATTGTTTCCCTTCATTTTTCCCAAAACCATTGGGCAAAGTTATTATTCATTTTTACACACAATCCTTTAAGGTAATACCCAAACTGGGAGTCCCTCATAGCTGTAACTTAAAAGACAATCTGTACCTTGGTTTAAAAAGTTTGTAGAAAGACGTGAAAAGAGTTTTAATACCATTGATGTTTCAGATCACCCTACATGATCAATGTGTTGGACAGAACCAGTCCTTAGGCACAAGATCATGTAGAGTTATTGGAAACATCGATGGTTTCAAATTTCTTATAATAGGGCTTTCCAAAAACTTTTTACTAGCATTATGCACTGTGAATACCTTAAAATGCTACACCCTTAGCCTATGACATGTATTGGGATGTGTGGCTGACCTTTGGCGTACTTAACCTTTAACTTAATCATATGGTAATATCTAGGTTTCATGTTGGTAGGACTAGTTGGCCTACTTGGATTATGGTGATCCCATATACTAATTACGGTATAATAGGGTTAGGATATTAGTCATCATATATTCTGAATTCTTTTCTTATTGTAATGATTGTGGAGGTCGCCTTCTTGAAGTGGCTCGGTTCTATATTTCAACATTTTGCTCTACATTTCACTTATATTGATTGGATCAGCTATTTTTTTCCAGTGATTTTTGTTATTCTGCTTATGTGACTTGTTATATTGCGATCTATTGATGTGATTCTACCTTGTGATATAGTAAGAATTACAAGTGGCATCAAAACTTTGACTTGGGAAAGTTCTATGATGTGCATTAGGGCAACAAAGGGAAGCAGAAAGACAGTTGTTCGGGTATATCTGTTTTTCCTACAAAAGGTTTTTTATTCACTAGATCTAGTTTTGTTCGGTGTGGAATCTATTGTGCTTGGTGTGAGGATCAAGATTGAAATTTTTTGATCTAGAGCGAGTTTAAGGTTTTTGTTTGCACTAGGCATTCCTTGGGAAATATAAGTCTAGAATTGGTTTTTTGGTCCTTTGGGAAATATAGCAATCGTTGGATTTGTTTTCACAAGACAATCACAATGGTAGAGGTCTTCTACAACTCTAAGTTTTGGTGGATTATTAGGTTTTTTCGTGTTTTGGGTTTTTGCACCCTTGTGCAATATAGCAGTCATTAGATTCGACTTGAAGAGGTGATCACACTTGTATAGGTCTTTGGTAGCCCTATTTTTGACTTTCAATCAAGCCACAACATGGTAGGGCCACAAATTAGAGGCAAGGGAAAGAATTCGTACACACCAGGGAAGACTCCTAACAAAGAAGATACATATTTAGAGATGGGGTTGTGTGGGACTTTTGATATGTAGTCACTTAGTTTGGAGGACAAAATGCTCCAAATTGAAGTGAGTATGCAAAAAATGGATATTGATATGGTTACAAGAATGGATAAAGATCAGATCGACTCATCCATAGAATCCTATGGTTTCAAATTGGAAGAACTCTCAATGTCCCTCAAAAGTTTGGTCACGTTACAATGGGCGGCTCTGTAACTCCAGATTCAAGTACCGAATGTTTCGACCTCTCTTGATAGACTCTTGGAACAACCCAATTTAGATTCAAATATAGTGCCACATCGTCCCATGATTGATAGTACTTTGGGGTCTTGAAATTTTTTGTTGAAGGTGGACATGCATAAGTTTGATGGAAAGGACCCGCTCAATTGGATCATCCAAATGAATAATTTTTTTGATCTACATTAGATTCCATGTGGGCAAAAGGTTACAATGGCATCTTTATATTTGGAACCTGAGCAATTCAATTGGTATTGCTTGGTTTGTGATCAAAAGAAAAAGAAGAATTTAGGAGTCACTTGGTCGGTCTTTATGGAGGAGTTGACGACACACTATAGTAGTAGTTTGACAGAGAACTACTTCAGCGAATTGGCCAAGCTGTGACAAACAGGTTGAGTCAAGGATTCTATTCAGCAATTTTAGACCCTATCCTTATGAGTGAATAAGGTTACGGAGGAGAACTTGAATGAACTATTTTTAGGAAGACTCAAGGACAACATTCAACATGAGGTATGCCTGTTTAATCCACTTAGTAGCTAAGTCTATTATCATGGTACAAAGGGTAGATGAAACATTTCTGGCCACTAGGAGACATTGCATTCACTAGCATCAAAGATCATAGCAACCTGACACCATCAATTCCTCAACCAACCAGATTAACAACTCAACAAATTGAATAAAAATGGACAAAAGGGTTATGACTTAATTATGATGGCATATACAATAGAGAACATAAGTGTGCAAAAAAGATACTATTCTACATTGAAGACATAACTGAATAAAAATAAGAAGACGAAATTGAGCTTGCAAAGGATCTGAATGAAGCATCAAAATATCTACATCCGATTATCTCTTGCCATTAGTACTCCACATACCTCTAAAGTATTGGGATTTTTGCAAAAAAATAAGTGTGAATGCTAATTGACTCTGGAAGTACTCACAATTTCATCAACAATAAGTTGGCTACATGTTTGAACTATTTTATTTATCCAACTCTAGAATTGTAGGTCATGATTGTGGATGGGAGTACACTCAGTTGTTCAGGAAAATGCCATAGTATTAAAATCATCATGGGGGGCTACCTTTTGAATAGCCCTATGTTTGCGATCCCCATGGGGGGAGTAGATAATGTGTTGGGAGTCCAATGGCTCTCTACTTCGGGCACAATCAAGATGAAATTCCAGGAATTGTTCTTTTGTTTTTGATATGAGGGCAAGATATTTGAATTGAGAGGGTTGCAAGCAAAGATGCCACAGACGACAAGATCTCATCAAATGCAAAGTTGCTAAGAAACGGTTTGGTTGGGTTTGTGGCACAATTATTTTTATTAGAAGCAAAATAGTCAAATTTGCCAAAATTGTCAGATCTTTAGGTTGTTGTGGACAAGCACTTAGTAGTTTTTGGGGATATGTTGAAAGGTCTGCCTCCCAAAAGAGATTTAGATAATGCCATTTAACTTTTACCAGGGAGCCAACCACCCAACATCAGACCTTACAGGTATTTGTATGCGCAAAAGAGTGAGTGAAAAGATGGTACAAGAGATCTTGGAAGTAGGTATTATTCATCATAGTCAGAGTGCATATTCTTCTCCAGTGGTGATTTTGCATAAAAAGGGTGAATTGGCACATGTGTTTAGAGTACAGAGAACTCAATAAATTCACCATCAAAGATAAGTTTCCTATTCCTATAATTGATGATTTACTATATGAGCTGAATGGTGTTGTTTATTTTAAAAAACTAGACCTCAAATTGGGATACCATCAAATCAAAAGACAACTTTTTAAAACACACTAGGGCCATTATGAGTTTCTAGTGATGCCTTTTGTTCTCACAAATTCCCCTTCTACATTTAAGAGTTTGATGAATTGCATATTTAAGCCATTTTTTTGGAATTTTGTCTTAGTGTTATTTGATGGTATATCGATCTACAACAAAACATGGGAGGACCATCTGCACCATGTTGATCGAGTTTTACAATCTCTCAAGCAACATCATCTTTATGTAAAGCCTTTTAAATATGCTTTTGAGGTTAAGGAGGTGGAGTACTTGGGTAACATTGTATCTCATTAAGGTGTCAAGGTAGATCCTCACAAGATCAAGGCTATGGTGGAGTAGATGGTACCTAGAACCTTCAAGAACCTACATGGATTCTTAGGTTTCACTGGTTACTAAGGCAGATTTGTCAAAAATTATGGCAGTATAGCAGCACCACTCACATTTCTCTTGAAGGACTCTTTCCATTGGAACGAGGCAGCAACCAAGGCATTCAAGAAGCTTAAGTATGCCATGTTCTGGCCACTGCCCATTTTTCCAAAACTCTCATTATAGAATTGGATGCATCGGGGCATGGTATGGGTGCAATCCTCATGCAAGTTGGCAAACCCATTGCATTTGAAAGTCACCAACTCAAACGTAAGAATTGTTGAACCCATTTATGAGAAGGAAATGCTAGCTATTCTTCATGTTGTCAAGTAGTGGAGGCCTTACTAATGGGAAGCCACTTTAAGGTGAAGATATGTCATGGCAATCTTAAATACTTATTAGAACATAGGCTATCATCAGAAGAGCAACAAAAATGGGGCACAAAGATGTTGGGGTATGCATTTAAGATCATCTACAAGAAAGTGAAGGAGAATGTAGTCGCAGATGCACTCTCCATGGGGGATGAAAACATAGAGGCATTGTTGTTTGCCATGTCCATATTGCAAGCAAGCTGGATGGATGAGGCAAGATCCAAATGGCAACGAGACACATATACATGGAATCTCTAAAACAAATTTAGTAAGATCCAAGTGCTTTAGATAAACATTTGTGGAAAGGGGACTCCTTGTGGTACAAGGACAAGCTATACTTGTGCAAAAACTCAAGCCTTAAGCCTAAGGTTCTTTAGGAGTTCCACGTTTCCCTAGTGTGTGAACAATTAGGATTCCTGAAGACTTATCATAGGATCAAGTAGAATTTGTTTTGGGATTGGCTCAAAGGTGACATACAAAAAATTGTGGTAGAATGTTTGGTATGTTAGCAAAACAAATGTGAGACAATTAAAACTCCGAGTCCTTTGTAGCCTTTATCTAAACTTAGCTAGCAATGGGAGGTCTCCATGGATTTCATTACAGGATTGCCAAAGTTAGAAGGGAAAAGTGTCATCATGTTAGTTGTAGATATGCTCACGAAATATGCCCATTTTTGTGACTTGTCACCTCCTTTTATAGAAAGCATGGTGCAAACAAAATTTATGGAGACAATTTAGAATGGGACCCCAAACATTATAGTAAGTGACCATGACCCCATATTTATTAGTAATTTTTGGACTAATTTATTCAGTTTTTTGGGTATTCAATTGGCTCATAGCTTTTCTTATCATCCCCAATTGGATGGGCAAACAGAGGTGGTCAACAAGTACTTGGAAGGTTATCTTCATTTCTTTACTTTTAATAAGCAGGCACAATGGGTTAACTGTCTACCACTAGCAGAATGATGGTATGGCACTTCTTTCCATACATTTTCCTAAATGTCCCCTTTTATGACATTGTATGGATACCCTCCACCATCCATCACCCCATCGTTGAAAGTGAGACCTACAGTTTGAGTAGTCAAAGGGCACATTCAACACCAATAGGAAGCACTCTCTAGTCTCAGGGAGAACTCAGCCATGTCACAAAACTGAATGAAACAAGCTGATCAACACGAGTGAAAGACATTTTGAAGTAGTAGATTGGGTTTTTTTGAGGTTGCAACTGTATAAACAAATGTTCTTGAAGCAACAAAAGAAATATAACAGTGTCTCAAAAGTATTATGGTCCTTATCTGATATTGCAGAAAATTGGTAGCGTGGCATACAAATTGGAGTTCTGTTAGTTAGAAAAAATACATCCCGTCTTTCATGTTTCTTGTTTGAAGAAGACCGTTCGTTAGAAGATTCTAGCCTAGATAGTTACTAGAGTTTAATGAAGAGGGAAGAGTCATCTTGGAACCTCAAGTGATTCTTTAGGCACACACTAAGAGACTACGAACAAGGGTGATCGTAGAGTAACTTATCAAGTGGAAGAACTCGCCCAAAGAAGATGTGACATTGGAAGATGAAGCTTTTATATAGAATCATCCACAAATGGTCAACATTGAGGATGCTGCTTGTTTGAGGGAGGAAGGTGGTGTTTTGGGGGGAGGCATGCTACACCCTTAGCCTATGGCATGTATTGGGATGTGTGGCCAACCTTTGGCACTCATAACCTTTAACATAATCATTTGATAATCTCTAGCTTGCACATTGGTAGGATAGTCGGCTTAATTGGATTATGGTGATCCCATAGCCTAATTATGGTATATATAAGAGGTAGTGTTAAGATATTAGTCATTATATATTCTGAATTCTATTCTTATTGTAAAGATTGTGGAGGTTGCCCCCTCAAAGTAGCTCAGTTGTATATGTCAGTATTCTGCTCTACATTTCACTTATATTGCGTGGATCTTCTCTTATTTACAAGTGATTATTGTTATTATGCTTATGCAACTTGTTATATTGCTAAGTTATTGGTTCGTGGTATTTAGTAGGCGTTGGGAGGTTGGGAATGCATTGGGCACGAGAGCAGATTCGATTCACAGACCCTAACACCTATGGTTCTCCCTAGGCACCTGGGTTTACTTGGGTTCGTTTGCCATAAGAACCCAGGTGAACCCGGGTGCGCAGGGACAAACCTTGGGTGTTGGGGTCATGAATCCGCAAGAAATCACAGGAAAAAATGGTCAAACCCGTCATCTTTTAATATTTTTATCATTTTTCACCAAAACCAATGAATGTAATGTCTCCTTCTCGAGCTTAGTTTAGTTTGGAACCCTTAGTCGACTTATTTGGTTTCCCATTGGCTAAGGGAAGGTTTTAAAAAAGGGAAACTCGGTTCTTTGTTCAAGTTGTTAAAAAGTAACTATGTAGACAACTTTTGGTAATTTGATTTTTAATAGACAAGGGGACTTTCTAATTTGATGTAAGCCAACCCTTAATTAAAAATTCTAAGGGAATTGCTTTTTGAATATTTGATTTTCTCTCCCACTTGGAGCGCCCCACTTGGGAGTTAGATTGGAGGGAAAAGGGTATAAAGGAAGATGGAGAGGTCTATTTTTGGGATCTATGATCATCTATCTATTGATTTCTTTGATGTTAAGTGCTTGCATTTTCAGCCATTGAGGATGAAAACCCTCATATGCTTTCAGATTTGTAGACGAAAACGCTCAATATCTCCTTGGTGACTTCATACGTGGGTTACAGTTGAGTGGAATTCATCATTTCAAATATCTAGGGCACCATTGGAGTGTGGCATGGCAGTTGGAGGGCTTGGGAAGATTGGCAAAACAGTCAGGGCTGCTTTCTTGGTGACTCGCAATACTTGGAAGCCCTTTTGGAAGGTGGTGACCCACCTAGAGGGGTCAAAATTCAGTTTGAAGACAGTTCAGTTGGCGGATCATTGTATTTGCTCACTCATCCAATCAGTTGTAATTTCATCCTAGTTTTCAGGTCTGAAAATTATGCAAAAAGACTAGATTTGATGTGTTAATTTAATTGTTGAATTTTCCATACATTAGTGAGGATTCTTTAAGGTTTGAATTTAATTTACAAGTGAGTAGATCATTTTCAAAATTCTGTAATTTTGGTCAGGGTTTCTATAAAAATCAAAATTTCATATTTCCAGTATAAGGGTTTGCTGCAAATTCTAGAATTGTTTTATTTGGTTCTAATAGGGACATTATAGTGGTATTAGAGCCATCTCCTTGCCAGCTGTGGGGATTGAGTTGTTTATAGGGTTGCCTACATGCCAAACAGTGACATAGAGGTTAGATATTACGAAAGAGAGAAAAGAAAAGAACCAAAACAACAAAGGGAAGGGTTTGAACAACTAGGGCACGAGAATATAGATGATTCAGATGCAGATCGTGTTCGATTTGAGAAGTTTGCACAAAATCAAGAGCGTATGACAAATATGATGGCTGAAATGATTTACATCATGTGGGGCATGATTACTTTCTGTCCATCCAATGGTGAGGGGAGTGCTTCAGGGGCCAATCCTCCTCCTACACAAAGAACAACTGTTGGATCTACAACTAGGCCTTTCTAGCCTAACTTCCTCCGTAGAGAGGAAACTATTCCTGTGGTGGAGATGCAGCCTTCAATAATGGATGATATTGCTGCCAATTATACAGAGTACAAGACTCTTCCACCTGAGATTAAGGGAGAAATGAGCCTCACTAATTTCATGCAATTGAAGAGGAACAAAGAGCGACCTAGGGCTGATCTTAGACCTTGGAATAATCAAAGGGATCTTCAACAAGTTCTCGGAAAGCTCACACTTTCTACATTTGATGGACCTACCAAGAGTAACACTCGAGCTTGGATCTAAAAGGTAGATACCTACCTATCCCTTCGGCCTATGATGGAGGATGAGTCTATCAAGTTCGCCACTTTACATCTTGAGGGTACCACACGAGTGGTGGTATCAGGTTCTAATCACACAAGGGCACAACCTCATCAACTCTTATGATGAATTCAACAAGAGGTTGATTGAGAGATTCGATAGGGTGGATCCGGAAGTTCATTTTAGAGAATTGGCGCAATTGAAACAAAAGACTTCCTTGGATGATTATGTGGCTGATTTTCAAAGGCTTTCAGTGATGTTACCAAGTGTTTCTGAAAGGAGGCTTGTAGTTTTGTTCATAGAAGGGTTGGCAAACCTACTCAAGGGTTTGGTCAAGGCTTTCAACCCTTGCTCCCTCCAAAAAACCATCAAAAAGGCTCTTGATATTGAAACAACAGCACCTAGGGGCAGAATTTTTGCCTTTTGCACCGTAGAGAACACCTCCTTTTGAACAACAAAGGACACCTTTTGGGCAGCCTAGGACTGCAATTCCTGAGCAGTAAAAAACAGCCCCAATTGGACAACAAAGAAGGCCTTACCAGCAAGGCATTGGGCAGTAGAAAGAGTTGCTAAGAACAAACAGGGAAGTAGAATCAAGGAATGAACTAAGAAGGAGGAATTTGTGTTTCATATGCAAAGACCCTTGGACACCGGATCATCGTTGTCTTGGCAAAGGGCAAGTTCATTACATTGAGGTAGTTTCAGATGAAGGAAAAGAGGACGAAGAAGAGGCAGCCCCTAACGAAGAGGAGTAAGAGATGAAAGAAGGGGACAACATGGATGGAATCCTTGCCACTTTGTCCGGTGCTCCTAGGTACCACCTGTTTAGAGTGGGAGGGGAATCTAAGATGAGATGCTCTGATTTTCTACAAAAATAGGATCCTTTAAATACCAGAATCTAAGATGATACATACAGTAATGAGAGCTGTCCATGATACATCTTTGGCGGGACACTCGAGGTATTTTAAAACTTAAAAACAAGTGAGAGAAAGATTTGTTTGGAATGGACTAAAAGGGGAGGTCATTCAATACATTCGGGAGTGCCTCACTTGCCAACAAAACAAGGTTGAGGAAGCTTTTCCAGCTGGTTTACTGCAGCCCCTGCCCATTCCCACTAAAAAATGGGAAAGCATATCTATGGAATTCATTATGGGGCTCCCCATGGTTCAAGGTAAGATCTGTATTTTTGTGGTGGTTGATAGATTCACTAAATACACTCACTTTTTTGCAATTCCATCCAAGTACAATGCACCTTTAGTGGCTGATATTTTTTCAAAGAAGTTTTTAGATGCTGCCTAAAAACATTGTGAGGGACAGGGACAACAAATTTTTGAGCTTGTTTTGGCAAGAGCTCTTCCGTTTGATGGGCACAAAATTGACACCCAACACTAGCTATCATCCGCAAACTGATGGGTAGACTGAAATAGTGAATAAATGGATTGAAGGATACCTATGAAACTATGTTGCAGGACAACAAACAACTTAAATGAAGTGGTTATACATGGGTGAAAATTGTTACAATTCATCTTAACACATGTCCATTGGTATGTCACCTTTTAAGGCTTTGTATGGGTGTGATGCACTTTTCTTTGTGGATTTGGTTTTGATGGATAGTAGAGTGCCCGAGCCAAAGATTTGGTACAACAGAGTCAAGAGGTACTTGAAGTGCTTAAGGAGAACCTCCAACATGCCCAAAACCAACATAAATTATATGCAAACCAACACCGGTTGGAGAGGACTTTTGAGGTAGGAGACGTGGTGTTTTTGAGGTTAGAGTTCTATAGGCAATCTTCCTTGTAGCATAGTGGGATAGAAAAGTTTAAACCCCGCTTTTATGGCCCTTTCAGGATTTAGAGGAGGGTTGGGGAGGTTGCATATGAGCTAGAGCTGCTTGAGCATAGCCGGATCCATAATGTGTTTCATGTTTTGTGCCTCAAGAAGGCATTAGGGCATCATATCATTCCATCTTCAGAAATACCACTATTAGATGGTGAAGACATTGTTTTTGATTCCGGAATCTATCATGGAGGTTTGGGAAAGGAAGCTATAGAAACCCCTGTTTCCCCTGGATTCTGGAACTGTATGTTTTTGGACTGTTTTTGTGTATTTTGATTTTTTTGGTGTTTTTGCTTGAATAAGAAATGAATGCGATTTCGCAAGAAATTTATATAAATTCAAACAATTGAATATTGAAGCAGTAAACCTTATAACTACCTAATCTATGATTCTATTATTTAGTTCAGTTGATTACAATAGGAGATCTCTGTCATGCCTACAAAAATAATATAAAATATTGTCTCAAAACCTTGATTTGCTGCAAGCTGAAGATGACCTAAATATGGTACGGCTGCAATAAATAACCCTTTCTCCCTCCTTTTGATGATCCAGAATGATGCTAGATGTATAGGCGCCCTGATTGGAATTGACAGATTGGTCAAAGTGAAGGCGTTTTGCCCCAGAAGAAAAATACGCCCCTGTTGGTGATGGTACGGCCTGGTACAGAACTGTACGACCTCTGTAACAGCAGCAATAAATACTGTACGGCTTGTAAGCTGAGCGCTAGTTATTAAATAAGGAGCGCCAATATTGAAGATCTTCTGGACGGTTTCCAGATCAAAACCCTGTTGATAAAAACCTCTATGAAGCTCTGTGATAACCTCTGTATGAAATTATCTCTCTACTTGGCTATAGATCAGCTGGTATTTCACAACCTCTGAATTGCACACACTAAAGATTGCACGTTCTCCAATGCAAATTGAATGCTGGAACCCTTGGCTCTGTCTTCAGAGAAAATACTTAGCAAAAAAATTGACTTCAATCATGAATGGCGCGATTCCCAATGAGAAACCCTTATATTCTTCAAAAGTGCGATTTCCCCTAATTAGGGTTTTCATTAATTAAATTTCGGACTTTTCTTTTTAATTCTTTTTCCATAGTTCAAAATCACATTTTTAATTATAAGATATAATTAAAAACGGCTCCCTTCATAATGATTGCCCCCTTGAGTCAAAACGCTTAAGTCATAATATTAAAATATTATAACTTTATAATATAGCTCGAAAAGATTAATATTTAATTAAATCAATTAAATATTAATATCTCCCTCAAAACATATCCGATTCTCGATCCGTCTGAAGCTGGCGAACAAGGGAGTGATTTCGCACATGACCAGACCATAGCAGGGGTGCTCCGCTGAGTGCCAAATATCCTTAAAAAATAGCAACTCAGGCAAACAGTGTCCGAAAGAGCCCGAATGAGAGCCAACTGGAAAAATTCTGACAGTCGAAGCCAAGCCAAGCTCCATCAAGACCCTCTATCCATCCTATCAGCCTACGAGGGTCGCATAATAGGCTAATCATCAGCTCTGAAAGATGTCAACTGGAAGGGGACATGACAGTCCGCCCCTCCTGAAATTGCTTGTTCTCAAGCAATCTCAACTCCGGATGCTGTAGAATATCCTCGCTCTCCCATGTAGCATCCTCCACTGGCAAATCTCTCCATTTTACCAGATATTAACTGATAGTCCTCCTACGCAACTGTCTCTCTCTGTACTTCAGGATAGACTCAGGTACTAAAATAAACTTTTCCTCATCATCTAAGGGAGGTAAAATTGTAGAAGGTACCACACGGTGTCCCAACGCCTTCTTGAGGCGTGACACATGAAAAACATTTTGTACCCTGCTCTCTGCCGGAAGCTCTAGCTCATAAGCCACCTCTCCAACACGCCTCAGGATCCTGAAAGGACCGTAATAATGTGGCTTAAGCTTCTTTGCCCCACTCTTCCTAAGAGTAGACTGACGGTAAGGCTGCAGCATAAGATAAACCATGTCACCCACATCAAAAGACCTCTCTGTCCTCTTCTGATCTGCGTACTGCTTTTGCTGATTCTGTGCCTTGGCAATATTCTCCTTGAGAGCTCTCATAGTATCCTGACTCTCCTGCAACAAGTCTCCAGCACTAGGCACTCTACTGTCACTCAGTAGCAAATCCAGAAAACTCGGCGCCTCATATTCGTACAATGCCATAAAAGGGGACATCTGAATGGTCATATGGAAGGTCGTGTTATAGCAATACTCGCACAAATGAATCCACTTGTCCCATGCCTTTTGCTGCCCTGCAATATAGTCCCTGAGGTAACCTTCCACCCATTTATTCACTATCTCTGTCTGTCCATCGGACTGCGGGTGGTAACTGGTGCTCGGTGTAAGCTCGGTCCCACAGAGTCTGAACACCTCCTGCCAGAAGTGACTTAAGAACCGACTATCCTTGTCGCTCACTATACTCTGAGGCAACCCATGTAGCCTGAATACCTCTCGGAAGAAGACCTCTGCTACTTGTGTAGCTGTGTAAGTGGTGGTAATCGGAAAGAAGTGGGCATACTTCGTTAACCGATCCAAGACTACATATATGCAATCCCATCCTTGGAATTTAGGCAAGCCCGTAATGAAATCCATCGACAGGCATTCCCACTTCTTGTCAGGAATCAGAAGTGGCTGCAATAATCCTGTCGGGTACGTGTTCTCCTGCTTGTTCTGCTGACAAACAGGGCACTCACGCACATACTGAAGAACATCTGCCTTAAGTCCTTTCCATGTGAATCTCTCCCAAATCAGTCTATAGGTTTTGAAATACCCAGGATGTCCTGCAGTAGGTACATCATGAAAGGCTCGCATGATAATGTTCTTCACCACTGATCCTGGGATCAAATAAACCTTGTTCTTGTAAATGATCAAGTCATTCACAAGCGTATATCTGGTATCAATCGTCGATCCCTCAACAATGCTGGATGCCCATGTATCCTTGGCATACTCTGCCACAATCATATGTCTCCAATCCTCTGTAATGTGAACCATAGTACTCAAATAAGGCCTGCGTGAGAGAGCGTCGGCCACTACATTCTGGGTGCCCTTGATGAAAGAGATGTCAAAGTCATATGCCTGCAATTTGCTCACCCACTTCTGTTGACGATCATTGAGGTCTCACTGCCCCAAGAAATGCCTCAAGCTGTTTTGGTCAGTTTTGATGCAAAATTTGCTGCCAACAAGATATTGCCTAAATTTTGCTAAGGCATGCATTATAGCGAGCATCTCCTTATCGTAAATGCTGTAGAGCCTCTCTGGCCCTCTGAGTCTGCGACTCTCATACACAATAGGGTGCTTGTCCAGCATAAGCACCGCTCCAATGCCCTCACCTGAAGCATCGCACTGAAGCTCAAAAGGCTTCGAAAAATCTGGTAGTGCCAACACTGGGCACGTGGTCATCAACTCCTTAAACCTCGCAAAACACTCCTGTGCCTCAGGAGTCCAACAAAATGCACCTTTTTTCAACAAATCTGTCATAGGGGTTGCATGACGTGAATAAACATTCACGAATCTGTGATAAAACCCACACAAACCTAGAAATCCCTGCAGCTGTGTAAGGTTCGCCGGAATAGGCCAGTCTATGATAGCGCGGATCTTCTCAGGATCCATCTGCACTCCCTCTGCACTGATAATATGACCTAAGTATAACAATTCGGTCATCCCCAAATCACATTTGGACTCCTTGGCGTACAAGGACTCCCTCTCCAAAATACTGAGCACGGTCTCCAGATGAGCCAAATGCTCCTGCCAATTCCTGCTGTATATAAGAATGTCGTCGAAGAAAACTAGTACAAATCTCCTCAGAAGTGTATGGAAGACTTTGTTCATGGTGGATTGAAATGTCGCTGGCGCATTAGTGAGCCCAAATGGCATCACCACAAACTCATAGTGTCCACAATGACAACGGAACGCAGTCTTCTCAATGTCCTGCTCACGAACCCTGATCTGATGATATCCTGACCTTAAGTCTATCTTCGTGAAGTAGCATGCACCATGGAGCTCATCAATAAGCTCATCAATACGGGGTATTGGATATCTGTTTTTAATAGTCCTCTTATTCAGGATTCTGTAGTCTATGCACATGCGTAGGGTGCCATCCTTCTTCACCAGAACAACTGAAGAAGCGAATGGTGATTTGCTAGGTCGAATGTGACCCATAGCAAGTAACTCCTTGATTGTTTTCTCGATCTCATCTTTCAATCGCTTAGGATGACGATAAGGAGTAATCATAACGGGCTTAGCGCCCTCCTCAAGCTCAATAATGTGCTCAATGCCTCTGTCTGGAGGTCTCCCTGGTTGAATATCACTGAATACCTTATCATGCTTGACTCTCAACTGCTGAATGTCAGGATGATACTCAAACTTCTGCTGTCCCTCCTGTATTGGTGCCAATGTGCACTCGGCAGCCCACTCTACCATGTCGTGTTGCATGAGCCTCTCCATCCGATGAAAAGAAATAGTTTTGATGTTGCTGTTCCGTATTGCCTTCAGAATATGTGTCTTCCCATCAACATCAAAACGAATCTCCATGTCCTTGAGACGAAGAGTGACTTCCTCAAGGGAATGAAGCCACTTCATGCCCAAGACTAAATCTATATCCCCCATGTTCACCACGTAATAATCAGCTATGAACTCATAATTGTTCAAGCGCAAGGGGAGATCTCTAATCATCCGTTCACACCTAAGAGTGTAACCGTCGGCCACCTTGACTCTAATGCCCTCGAACTCCTTGGTAATTAGTCCACGCTTCTCCACAAATCTAGCATCGATAAAATTATGTGTGGCTCCTGTGTCAAGAAGGGTTATGACCCTCTGTCCTGCCAAAACTCCACGGAGTCTGAATGAACCCTCCTGCTGAATGCTAGATAGGCGTGCCCCCTGAATCTGAAGCTCTGACTCTGCCTCTGCCTTAGGCTCTGAAGCCTCTGACTCTGACTCCTCAGAACTCTCCTACTGTTCGGAATTTTTTGATTCCGAATCCTCGTAATAAGCCCACATCACTCGATTTGCCTTGCCCTTAGGCCTCAAAGGACAATCGTGATTGGCATCATAGGGACCTTTGCAGTAGAAGCAAAGCTTCTTCCTGCGTAAATCATTAAGAGCCTCTCGATCCAACGGTGGTGCTGCTGGTTTGCCCTTTGAATCATTCTTAAAATCTGATTTATCTTTGTTAAAATCTGATTTCTCTCTATTTATGTTGAAGCCCTTATTGTCCCTGAATGAAGTACCTCTGGAGTTGAATTTACTGGTGGGGCTGCCATCTCCATACTACGCGCCTTCTTCATAGCTTTCTGTAATGAAGAAGGATCAAAGGCTTTGATCCAACCTCTCAAGGGTTCGGATAGGCCCTCAATGAAAAGAACTATCAATCTACGCTCTGAAATGTTTGGCACCATGACTGCCAACCGCTGAAATTCACCAATGAAGGACTCCAAGTTGCCTATTTGTTTCAACTGTGCCAAATCCTGAAAGTAAACCTCTGGATCTTTCTTGTCAAACCTCTCAACCAACCTATCTACGAAGTCTTGGTACTCCGTCACCTGATTATGCTGAAGTGTTACCATACCATGGTACCACCAATCATGTGCTACTCCCTCCAAGTGCAAAGTGGCGTATTTGATAGCATCTATCTCTTTCATTGGCCTCAATGCCAAAAATGTGTCAAGCTTATGAATCCAAGCTTGAGCTGTCATCTTACCACTCCCATCAAAAGTAGTCAAAGAAAGCTTGCTTGTAGCCTTCTTCAGCTCACTGGTTTGACCTCTAGGCTTCCTGTCCTGTCTATGTGACCTGTAATGCTCTCTCCTTTGATTTACAAAACGATCAAAGGATATCCTCTCCCAAACCTGAGGAGCTAATAATTCCCACTCATCATTTGCAGCCATGAGTGCATCTGCAAATAGGGGGTCTCCTGCCGCCTCCTCTGGTGGAGCTTCTTCTGGTTCCTCCTGAACAAAAGTAGGACGTGTAGGTCTATCCGCTGTTCTAGAATAGGTCAGCTGTGGTCTCTGATTAACTGTAGCACTCTTATTATCCCCTTGTTTCCCATTCTGTCTAACAGGTGGGTTCATCCTGTCTACCATAGTAGTAAGTGCTTGTAATGCCTGCGCCATCTGCTGCTGTTCTATAACCATAGCACGGAAGAAGTCTCTGGTGGCCTGATCCTCATTATTCCTGGTGCTCCTGGGTGGGCTACCCTCACGCTTGTCACCCATGATGACCGGCTGCTGTTCTAAACCCTGGTCGCCTTCCAGCAAGGCTCTCCTACGTGTGTAATACCTGTGTGGTCCTAACTCTTGCGGCTGCATAAGATTGCTAAACCCTCAGGATGGCAGGATTTAGCTCTGATACCATTGTAGAAACGCCTGTTTCCCCTGGATTCTGGAACTGTATGTTTTTGGACTGTTTTTGTGTATTTTGATTTTTTTGGTGTTTTTGCTTGAATAAGAAATGAATGCGATTTTGCAAGAAATTTATATAAATTCAAACAATTGAATATTGAAGTAGTTAACCTTGTAACTGGCTAATCTATGATTCTATTATTTAGTTCAGTTGATTACAATAGATCTCTGTCATGCATACAAAAATAATATAAAATATTGTCTCAAAAACCTGATTTGCTGCAAGCTGAAGATGACCTAGATATGGTATGGCTACAATAAATAACCCTTTCTCCCTCCTGATGATTCAGAATGATGCTAGATGTATAGGCGCCCTAATTGGAATCGGCAGACTGGTCAAAGTGAAGGCATTTTGCCCCAGAAGAAAAATACGCCCCTGCTGGTGATGGTATGGCTTGGTATAGAACTGCACGGCCTCTGTAACAGCAACAATAAATACTGTACGGCCTGTAAGCTGAGCGCCAGATATTAAATAAAGAGCGCCAATATTGAAGATCTCCTTCTGGACGGTTTTCAGATCAAAACTTGTTGATAAAAACCTCTGTGAAGCTCTGTGATAACCTCTGTATGAAATTATTTCTCTCCCTGGCAATAGATCAGCTAATATTTCACAACCTCTGAATTGCACACACTGAAGATGCACGTTCTCCAATGCAAATTGAATACTGGAACCCTTGGCTCTGTCTTCAGAGAAAATACTTAGCAAAAAAATTGACTTCAATCATGAATGGCGCGATTCCCAATGAGAAACCCTTATATTCTTCAAAAGTGCGATTTCCCTTAATTAGGGTTTTCATTAATAAAATTTCGGACTTTTCTTTTTAATTCTTTTTCCATAGTTCAAAATCACATTTTTAATTATAAGATATAATTAAAAACGGCCCCCTTCATAATGATTGCCCCCTTGAGTCAAAACGCTTAAGTCATAATATTAAAATATTATAACTTTATAATATAGCTCGAAAAGATTAATATTTAATTAAATCAATTAAATATTAATATTTCCCTCAAAACATATCCGATTCTCGATCCGTCTGAAGCTGGCGAACAAGGGAGTGATTTCGCACATGACCAGACCATAGCAGGGGTGCTCCACTGAGTGCCAAATATCCCTAAAAAATAGCAACTCAGGCAAACAGTGTTCGAAAGAGCCCGAATGAAAGCCAATTGAAAAAATTCTGACAGTCGAAGCCAAGCCAAGCTCCATCAAGACCCTCTATCCATCCTATCAGCCTACGAGGGTCGCATAATAGGCTAATCATCAGCTCTGAAAGATGTCAACTGGAAGGGGACATGACAGAAGCTAAGGAACAATAGCATCATGGAGTATTTGATTCGTTGGAAGGACTTGCCCATTGAGGATGCCACTCGGGAAGGAGCAGCTATTTTGCAACATCCTATCTTGCAATTGCTTGAGGATAAGCAATTTTGAGAGGGGAGGACTGTAATGTATCCTTCTTAAGCTTAGTTTGGTTTGGAGCCCTTAGCCGAGTTATTTGGTATCCCATTGGCTAAGGGAAGGCTTTAAAAAATGGAAACTTGTTTCTTTGTTCAAGTTGCTAAAAAGTAACTATGTCGGCAACTTTTGATAATTTGACTTTTAATAAAGAAGGGGACTTTCTAATTTGATGTAAGTCAGTCCTTAATTAAAAATTCTAAGGTAATTGTTTTTTGAATATTTGATTTTCCCTCCCACTTGGAGCACCCCACTTGGGAGTTGGATTGGAGGGAAAAGGGTATAAATAAAGTGGAGAGGTCCATTTTTGGGATCTATGATCATCTATCAATTTGATTATAAGTATTTGATTTCTAAAATTCTAAGGGAATTGTTTTTTGAATATTTGATTTTCCCTCCCACTTGGAGCGCCCCACTTGGGAGTTGGATTAGAGGATAAAGGGTATAAATAAAGTGGAGAGGTCCATTTTTGGGATCTATGATCATCTATCTATTTGATTATAAGTATTTGATTTCTAAAATTCTAAGGGGATTGTTTTTTGAATATTTGATTTTCCCTCCCACATAAAGAGCTCCACTTGGGAGTTGGATTGGAGGGAAAAGGGTATAAATAAAATGAAGAGGTTCATTTTTGGGATCTATGATCATCTATCTATTGGTTTATTTGATGTTAAGCACGTTTGCTTGCACTTTCAGCCATTGTGGATGAAAACCCTCATATGCTTTCAAATTTGAGGACGAAAACCCTCAATATCCCCATGGTGACTTCATATGGGGGTCACAATTGAGTGGAAATCAACATTTCAGATATTTAGGGCACCATTGGTGTGTGGCGCAATAGTTGGAGGGCTTGGAAAGATTGGCATAGTAGTTAGGGCTGCTTTCTTGGTGAATTACAGCACTCGGAAGCCCTTTTGGAAGGTGGTGACCCACCTAGAGGGGTCAAAATTCAGTTGGAAGACAGTTCAGTTGGTGGAATTTTCTATTTGCTGACTCATCCAATCAATTGTAATTTTATCCTAACTTTCAGGTCTGAAAATTATGCAAAAAAATCAGGTTTGATGTGTTATTTAATTGTTGAATTTTCCATACATTCGTGAGTGTTCTTTAAGGTCTGAATTCAATTTACATGTGTGAGTAGATAATTTTCAGAATTCTATAATTTTGATTAGGGCTTCTATAAAAATCAAAATTTCATATTTCCAGTATAAGGGTTTGCTGCAAATTCCAAAATTGTTTTATTTGGTCCTAAAAGGGACATTACAATGAATTTAAATAATAAAAAACACATTTTATCATTTATGTTTAATGACTATCATGACATTTGGAATTTAGTTAGTATTTACTATTTTCAGTATTTTGTGATTATTTTCATATTTTGTTTTTGATATCAATATGCATACTATATGGTTAATGACAATGTTACTAATTTCCTATGTAATAGGCTATAATTTCTATATTTGTAATTTTTTATATGGATGATCCCAAGGAAAAAAAATCGTCGTACTAGCGAACCTAGTTCTTCGAATCCAAATCAAAAACGACCCGGTAACTTAGTTATATTGTGATCTATTGCCATGATTTTGCTTTGCGATATAGTAAGTTCATTACATAAAACACTGAACCTATAACTTTTTTCTATATATGCTACTTTCAGTTTAATTAATTTGAGTTGAATTAAGTATTTAGTAATTAGCCTAACTTCCATTTTTTCTTACTCTATAACGTTGGCCTTTGACTATTATGCTTGTTGGCCATAATTTTTTTGTAAATAGCATTTCCACGTAACTTATCTTTTGAATTCAGTAGAAATATTGATACCTTTTTTTTAATAAAAATGTAATTAATTTGAAGCAATTTTTTCTCACTAATTTAAATTCTTATATTCTTGTTTTGTAGGTTTCCCAGACTTTCCAGCTCCATTTGAACTTAAAGATGCAGCCATAGCAGCCATAAGGGCTGATTTCAACCAATACAGGCATTAAACCATCCTACATTTGAATTTCCTTTTGTCCCCCTTATTTTAACTATTTGTATTCTAATTACGGTTTGGGGCTATTTGGTGGAGGTTGAATTTATTGAAAATATGTAATTAGTTAACTTCTTATTATAATTTAAAGTAAAAAAATTGCTATTTTGATTCCATAATGCTAAATAATAGGGGTCCTTGTCTGGAATTGCTAGAAAGAGGAATCTGTAATGTCCCCAAATTAGGGATATTTTCTAAAATCTGATTTTTATGTCAAACCCTAGCAAAAGAAGAAATTCTATTTTTTTCAACAGCAAACCCTATCTAAAATTGATCCTTCAAAAATAACATAAATATATACTAAACCCAATGCACCACTTGGGGTATTCAACAAATAAGTTTTGCCTTGCAAAAAAATGAATTTGCCTTCAAACCCTAGGCGTCCCAATTTGAAATATTTATTTTATTTTTATGGCTAATTTATCATGCAACAACCCTTCATGGAATCTTCATAAAATTGCACAAAAATGATTAAATAATTATGCAAAATTTATTATAAATTTCTGAATATATTTGAGGTCTAAAAGTTCTCCAAAATCGTTACAAAAATCAGAAATAATAATAGAAAATTATTGAATAATGTTTACACTTGGAATAGCCTATCAAAACCTCATAAGCAACTCCAAAACAATTCACCCTAGCTGGAATTGAACCTTTCCAGCCCTATAACCCAACGCAACCCTGTAAAATAGGGGTCTTCAACTTGAAAATCCACTTTTGGGCCCCCAAACCCTAGTCGCCACCCTTCATCTCCCAAACAATTCACCCTAGCTGGAATTGAACCTTTCCAGCCCTAGAACCAAACGCAACCCTATAAAATAGGGGTCTTCAACCTGAAAATCAACTTTTGGGTCTCCAAACCCTAGTCGCCACCCTTCCAAGCTATTCGCCCCACTTGGAAACCTTTATTTGTGCATTTTTATGAATTTTGATGAACAATGACAACTCTTAGATGAAGTTGCTCCACGGAAGAATGAGGGTTTTCGTCCTCAATCTCTTTGCTTGAAGGTTTTTGTCTTCAAGTCTAAAGCTCAACCTTTTTTGTGCTCAAAACTTGTAAATTTAAATAATGATCCACGATGCCCTTCAACAAGAACCCTCAAATGCTTTTATACTAATCCCCAAGTTAAGCGCCCAATTTGGGGCCATATACCTTTGATGATCTTTTTTCAAATTATAAAAGAATACATTTTTAATAATTCACTTAAGTGGATCAATACTCATGACCATAGTCACAAGGTTTGGCCGGATTTGCACAAAATTTGGCTAGATCCAAATTTTTTGGCCAACCCGTATAAGTTCGTTTGGGTCAGCCCTATTTTAAAAAAAAAAAAATTGCTGTATTTTTTATTTTTTAGGTTTTCTACACAAAAAAAGGCCCATAAACCATAAATATCATATAATATTAATATTTTATATCCTTTTATTAATGCTTTCCATTGTATTTGTCAGTTTTACATATTTATAAAACCATGCTCACACACATATATGTATTTATTCCGGATCAATTTTTTTTTAATTTTTTCAAGAATTTCGGATTTCGGATTTTTTTGCCCTTTTGAACGGATTCGGATTTTCAAACCTTGTGACTATGCTCATGACCCTTAAATAGGCCCCAACTTAAGTGAAATTATAACAATAAAATGCTTTTACAAGTATTTTTTACAAAACCAAATGTTTCCTTTATTTTTCTCTTTTTCCCTTAGCCCTTGGGAAACAAGCAAGGCTAAAGGTCTTTAATAGTGTTATGTCCAAAAGGAAGACACGACAATCCGTCTCACCCAAAATTGTTTGTCCTCAAGCAATAGAAACAACCAATGGGCTGTCCTAACCATGTGCTTGAAGCCCTCCTTGATTCTTCACTCCTTCCATTGGAGTAAGATCTCTTGTTGCAACTCTTTACTGCTGTATATGAAGGTTCTTGGCTATTTATACAATCTGAAAATGAAATAATAGCAGCTTCCCATCTTCTCTTTTCTTTCCATGGAGGTCTCATAACTCAAATGTACCAAAAAGATGCAAAAGAGAAACAACTCCAAAATGACAACATGGAGATGGTTGGAAAAGTGTATTCCAACAAAGAAATCTTCAATTTTTTGGGCCTTGATTGCTCTTATATCAACACATACACAAGACACAAACATTTTAGTCAAAACATGAATCCTCTGCTTCTTTTCAATGCTTGCACCATTGATAGTGCCCTCCATGTGTGAAAGTGTTGGGGACATATATGTGGCTGAACTTGAGAGCATAGAAGGGGTGTTCATGTTGTTCACACACTGTAGAAACCCCTGTTTCCCCTAAATTCTGAAACTGTATGTTTTTTTTGATTGTTTTGTGTATTTTAATTTTTTTGGTGTTTTTGCATGAAATAAAAAATGCGAATTTGCAAGATAAATTCAAATAAATAAATAAACAGCAGTATAATCTCTTATCTGGCTAATCAATGATTTTATTATTGTTCCAAATTACAATATTTAATCTCTGTTATACATATAAAATAATATCAAATATTGTTAAAAACTTGATTTTTTTCCAGCAAACCCTAGATCCGGTACAGCTGGTATGGCTGCAATAAATGAGCTTTTCTCCGCGTTTTTGATGATCTCGAATGATGATACAAATATAGGCGCTCAAAAGGGTATCCTCAGTTTTCTCAAAAAGAAGGCGTTTTGCCCTAGGAGAGAGAAAATGCCCCTGCTGGTACTGTACGGCCTGCTGCAGACCCGTACGAATTCCGTACGACGGCAATAAAACAGTACGGCCTAGTACAACAATACTCCAGAACCCTAGAAAATTGCGCTAATATTGAAGATCTTTGTCTGGACGATTTTTGGGTCAAAACCCTGATGAAATAAATCTCTGTGAAGCTCTGTGATAATCTCTGTGTGAAATTATCTCTCCTAGAAATAGATCAACTGATATCCCACAACCTCTGAATTGCACACACTGAAGATTGCACGTTCTCCAATGCAAAAGAATATTCGAAACCATTGGCTCAGTCTTCTAAAAAAAACACTTAGCAAAATTTGTCTTCCACATGAATGGTGCGCTCTCCAATGATAAACCCTTATAATCTCCAAAAAGGTGCGCTTGCCCTAATTAGGGTTTCTCATTAAAAATTAGGGTTTTCTTTTTCTTATAATTTTTCCATAGTCTAGGACACAATTTTAATTATAAAATACAATTAAAACGGCCCCCTTCATAATGAGCGCCCCCTTGGGCCAAAACGCTTAAGTCATAATTACGCCAAATAATTAATATTTAATTAAATCGATTAAATATTAATATCTCCCTCGATACATATCCGATTCTCAATCCGTCTGAAGCTGGCGAACAAGGGAGTGATTCTGCACATGACCATACCAAAACAGGGGTGCTCCGCTGCATGTCAAATATCCCTAAAAAATAGGAGCTCAGGCGAATGTGTCCGAAAAAGCCCAAACGAAAGTCAACTAGAAAAATTTTGTTAGTCGAAGCCAAGCCAAGCTCCATCATGACCCTCTATCCATCCTATCAGCCTACGAGGGTCGCATAATAGGCTAATCATCAACTCTGCGAGACGTCAACTGGAAGGGGACATGATAGATAAATAAGCTATTCTCTAGTTGCTGTCTTAAAAACACAGTTGCTGACGTCAGTTATCCTGCTGCGGTCGGCCGGCTAATACTGCCGATGTCGGTTTATTCTGCCGATGTCGGTATTGAGTCAGCCGATGTCGGTCTCTGGGTGTCGATGTCGGTATGTGAGTCGGCCGATGTCGGTCTCTTTGCTGCCGATGTCAGTCTCTGTACTCCCTGCTGGCTGCGACTGCTGCACGCTTTTGCTACACGAATTCCGTACAACAGCAGTGAAAACAGTATGGCCAAGTACGGTTGTACTCCAGAACCCTAGAAAATTGCGCCACTACTGAGAATCTTGTTCTGGATCATTTCTGGATCAAAACCCTGATGAAATAAATCTCTGTGAAGCTCTGTGATAATCTCTGTGTGAAATTATCTCTCTCCTGGCAATAGATCAACTGATATCTCACAACCTCTGAATTGCACACACTAAAAATTGCACGTTTTTCAATGCAAAAGAATACTGAAAACCCTTGGCTCAGTTTTCTCAGAAAAAACACTTAGCAAAATTTGTCTTCCACATGAATGGTGCACTCTCCAATGAGAAACCCTTATAATCTCCAAAAAGGTGCGCTTGCCCTAATTAGGGTTTCTCATTAAAAATTAGGGTTTTCTTTATCTTATAATTTTTCCATAGTCTAGGACACAATTTTAATTATAAAATACAATTAAAACGACCCCCTTCATAATGAGCACCCCCTTGGGCCAAAATGCTTGTCATAATTACACCAAATAATTAATATTTAATTAAATCGATTAAATATTAATATCTCCCTCGATACATATCCGATTCTTGATCCGTCTGAAGCTGGCGAACAAGGGAGTGATTCCGCACATGACCATACCAAAACAGGGGTGCTCCGCTGCATGTCAAATATCCCTAAAAAATAGGAGCTTAGGCGAATGTATCCGAAAAAGCCCAAACGAAAGTCAACTGGAAAAATTCTGCTAGTCGAAGCCAAGCCAAGCTCCATCATGACCCTCTATCCATCCTATCAGCCTATGAGGGTCACATAATAGGCTAATCATCAACTCTGCGAGATGTCAACTGGAAGGGGACATGACACACACCCAAGAGTGATCTCAAGGCTCAGAAATCTTTTCTCTAGAGGAGCTGGAAATCCTCTTACTTTGCTAAAAATCCATTTTTTGCCAAAAGACCCTCTACACATGTCCACATTCTTCAAAAGTAGGGCAGGACCAACCACTTCCCTTTTGATATGTTGGCTGTATATGCATATTACGGCCTTACAAGCATGCCAAAATATCAACCTTCTTACTCCCAACTTGCTCCATGATGAATCTACCACTTTTACCTTCCCAAGAGGGGTCAAAATGAAGCTATGTACCCTTGTAAAAGTGCTAGAATTGTCACAATAGATATAACAGAAGGTGTACTACAGCAAATCCTTATGAAAAAGTCTTTGAATTTTAAAAATTGAGTAAATGTTACCTTGGCAAGAGACTCCCATGTGCCATGACAAACCGTTCCTTATTTGCAACAAGAGAGTAACATTGAACTATGTTGAAAGCATACCTTGAATGGATGTATCATGGAGATGCAAGCAATCTTACATTGATATCTTTATGTTTGCCTTATGTTTTTCCTTTTTCTCTACCTTGACAACATCAAAAGCCATGTATGGAATATATTTTGTGCATAACAAAGACCCAAACTTACAAATTAGAGAGGGCTGTACCCTACTTGCACCATCCAACCTCTTGTCATGAAAGAAGTGCCCCAATTCACATGCATTTCCAGAACTTGTTATGGGTTGTAGCATGCCAAAAGAACCGAATTTTGTG
The DNA here is from genome assembly GCA_037957365.1 of Torreya grandis. Classification (NCBI taxonomy): domain Eukaryota; kingdom Viridiplantae; phylum Streptophyta; class Pinopsida; order Cupressales; family Taxaceae; genus Torreya; species Torreya grandis. The sequence continues at coordinate 3,740,053 of JARHVA010000262.1, read as the reverse complement.
TCCCTAGTAGGCAGCTGATTGGCCTTACAAATTCAGAATTTTCTGAGTGTGAATAATGCTGATTATTCGCATGATTTTCTAATTTTTTTGTGCAACAATTCTGATTTTGCTCATGAACTTCTGATCTTTTTGAGCAACAACGTTCTGATTTTTCTGAGTCTATCCAAGGTCTTTTCTCATTGCAAAATTCAGACCTTCCTTGAATCCGTATCAACTGAAAAATTTCCCCTTCACACTCTTTCCGAATAATTTCATTTTCAGAATTCATTAAATTTAAGGGATAGAGAATTAATTGATTTTTAACATACCTTGATGGCTGCCCCTTGGTCATGTGGTCGATCCCTTTTGAAGGACAATATTTCCCTACCGTTGTCTCATTCACCAAACCAAATGTGTGGCCAAATTCCTCAATAAGAGGTGGCTGTCCCAAAATAGAATGCACACAATGTAGAGACTCACCATGTTTGCAAGAAGCCAAGGTATCTTGCCTTGGGAGGGCTGATCCCGAGTTTCCAAGTTCCCCTTTATTTTGCACACAGAGGGTCCATCTTTCCCTTCACCAAATTCGCTAGATATTGAAATGAACCAACTTTTCTAAAATTTCTTGAGCATGAGATATTCTGATTTTTCATGGAAAACTCAGAATTTTCTGAGTATAACCTATGCTCATTTCTCATAAAAGTTTCAGACCTTCTATCATCCACAAACTGAGTTTCTACCATTTCATAAATTTGCCTTGAACTTTCACTTTTAGAATTTGCAAAGTTCATGAAACATGAAATCAAGTAACCTTCTACCTACCTTAGTGGCTGCCCATACTTAGTTTTGGCCACTTTATTGGCCCCTTGTGAAGAAGAACATCTTCCAATCTTTGATCCCCTTACGAAACCAAGCGTGTGATGAATTTCCCCAAAAGGAGGTGGCTGTATCAACTCAGAAAATGCAGCCTTCCTTGTTGTGACCTCTTCATCATCTCCTACCTCTGAATTTTGAAATTTCTTCTTCAAAACATACCTCTTCAAAATGGATTAAACATATCTCTCTACGTATTGTTGCCCCAACACAAGATTTGCAAAACTTAGGGCACTTACCAAGCTTAAGATGGCTGCCCTATTATGGAATTTTCAGAAATTCTTGCACATAAATTTTCAGAATTTCTTACACATGAAGTGAGCTGGAAGTCAACAAAAAATTCAGAAGCTTTTCCCCTTGAGGTGGCTTGAGTTTCCACAAAAATTTCAGACTTTCCTATATAAATAGTGAGCTGATCTTTTTCACGAATGGCTGCCCCAATTGGTTCTTCTTCCTTAGCACACCCTGGAATCACTTCTCTAGATTCTACCTCACCTTTGTCTTCTATTTGCAGCCCTCTTTGCGGCCCGTAAATTTGCTGGAAACCTTCATCTTGCTGCCCTAAAAGTTCTGATTTTTGCAGCTCAGAATTTTCAGTGGTTGGCTGTGAAATTGTTGGGCTCCTTTCAACCCTAGGGTCCATTTTTGTTGTAGATGGCAAAATATGAAGATTTTCCTCATGTGTGTAATTTTTGGCCTTCTTTTCCACTGGACTCTTAGGGTAATCAACCCATAACACTTCCTCTTGAGTTGAAACATTTCTCCCACTATCCTCTTGCATGGCGAATACCACCATGAGCTGCTCACTAGCTTTTTCTAAATATGAATTATTTTGTTTCTCGATTCCTTCCTTGGGATGCTCATGAGAATTTGGCTTTTCCAAAGCATGTTGGAGATTCCCTTGGTGCCCTTTGGTTTATGACCAACCCCAGAACCCTTCATGCCTCCCTTCCATGCTACAAACTCAATAAGACCCATTGCCTCTTTGAATGGAGGTGGATAGGTCATATATTCCTCATAATTAGCTATCAAATTATCCTGAAAAGAAGGCTGCTCCTCCCATTTGGAATGGTTTCCTCTCTTGGAAGGAAAGTAGGTCGGTTAGGTCTTTGTGTAGATCCAATCCTTACACCTGAAGCATTGCCTTCCCAATCCTGTGGCGTGTTTCTCCTTATGTTTTTCATTGTTTGAAGGAATTCATCCATCAATCTTGTCATCTGCTCTTGGGCTTGAAAAAACCTCTCAATCCTATCTCCATCCATGTCACTGTTTGACATGAAACCCTTGCTTATCCCACAGCTAGCGAAGATATTGGCTCTAATACCACTGTAATGTCCCCTAATTAGGGATATTTCTGAAATTTGATATTTATGTCAAACCCTAGTAAAATAAATTCTGATTTTTTCAACAGCAAACCTTAGCTGAAATTGATCCTTCAAAAATAATATAAAAATATGCTAAACCTAATGCACCACTTGGGGTATTCAACAAACAAGTTTTGCTTTCCAAAAATATGAATTTGCCCTCAAACCCTAGGCATCTCAATCTGAAATATTTGTTTTATTTTTATGGCTGATGTATCATGCAACAACACTTTATGGAACCTTCATAAAATTGCACAAAAATAACTAAATAATTATGCAGAATTTATTATAAATTTTTGAATATATTTGAGGTTTAAAAGTCCTCCAAATCCTCACAAAAATAAAAAATAATAATAGAAAATTATTGAATAATGTTTAGGCTTGGAATAGTCTATCAAAACCTTATAAGCAACTCCCAAACAATTCACCCTAGCTGGAATTGAACCTTTCTAGCCCAATAACCAAATGCAACCCTATAAAATAGGGGTCTTCAACTTGAAAATCCACTTTTGGGCCTCCAAACCTTAGTCGCCACCCTTCCAAGCAATTCGCCGCACTTGGAAACTTTTATTTTTGATTTTTTTTTGAATTTTGATGAACAATGGCAGCTCGTAGATGAAGTTGCCCCATAGAAGAATGAGGGTTTTCATCCTCAATCTTTTTGCTTGAATGTTTTTGTCTTCAAGTCCAAAGCTCAAGTTTTTTTGTGCTCAAAACTTGTAAATTTAAATAATGATCCAAGATGCCCTTCAACAAGAACCCTCAAATGCTTTTATACTTCTCCCCAAGTGAAGCGCCCAATTTGGAGGGAAATACCTTTTTTGATCTTTTTTCAAATTATAAAAGAATATCTTTTTTATAATTCACTTAAATGGATCAATACTCATGACCCTTAAAAAGTCCCCAACTTAAGTGAAGTTATAACATTAAAGTGCTTTTACAAGTATTCTTTACAAAACCAATGTTTCCTTTCTTTTTCTCTTTTTCCCTTAGCCCTTGGGAAACTAGGCAAGGCTAAAGGTCTTCAATAGTGTCATGTCCAAAAGAGGGACATGACAGAATCCACACTTCAGATTGCAAAAAGTCCAGTACCTCTATGGTAGAGTGCCCTATCATGCTAATAAGAGGTCCTAGGTTTGAGTCCTAGCTGGTTCATGGAAAATAATATGGTATCAGATCCAGACTAGGAACCCCAAGCAAAAAATTGTGGCTTGAGTGGGGTGCTGGAAAAAATGATTTGACACTTTGAACTAGAAAGGAGTTGGTAGTTCAATGGTAGAGCACCCAAGCTTGCCGATGGGAGGTCCTGGGTTCGAGCCCTAGCTAGTCCATGGAAAATAATAGGATCAAACAGTTTTAAGAAGATCAAAACATTTAAAATTCCTAACAAGATAGATGTGCTTTGCAGCGCCTTCCCCGTTGCCAAACATGCTTGCTCCACTCTTGCCCTCACCTTCTATAAAATGATTTTTATAATAGCAAGAGCAATTACTATTTTTCATAAGCTAAATGCCTAATAAGTATTCTGCAATTATCTTAAATACTGCTAGTATTAACTATCGTATCATTATGTAATGTCTCTTTTAGGGCAGATTTATACAATTCTGGAAATCACTACAAACCCTTGAAATAAAATGCAAATTCTGATTTTTTTATCAAACTCTAAACACATAAAATTTCAGAATTATGGAAACATTTATTTTAAATCAAAATTCAATATTTAATGGCCACAAACCCTTGCAAAAATTAAAATAAGTACAATCATACAAAATACTTCAAATTCTGAATTTTTGAACCAAATATATAGCTAGAAAATATTATGAAAATACTAATTGAAGGAGTGTATGATCAAACACCAAAATCAACCTCAAGTTGCCCCCAAAACTACAATCTCAAACCCTTAGATGGGGTTGCTGCTCAAGGAGAGAGCTCTCAATCAAGTCGCTGCTCTTGCAAGGGCTAATTACAGCTGCACACCACCTGAACAAGCTGCTTAACTGCTGTGCTCCACTTGAAAAGATACCTTAAACTTGAAATCTGCCATTACCATTCAAATATGACCTCTAAATAAAGTCATCCGCTGGACATTGAAGTGTTTCAGCCTCAATATCTAAATACCAAAGAGGGTTTTCATCCTCTAGGGTTGAAAGTAGAAGCAAACTGCTCAACTTATAAAATATCAAATAATAGATGAATGATAGATACTCCAAATGAATCCCTCCATTTTCTTTTATACCTTTTCCATTCCAATCTCAAACTTATTTTATTTTATTAATAAAACATAAGTTGCCGAGAATAAATTACTTTTGGCTAATTTAGACATTATTATTTTTATTTTAAGATTTAACAATATTTTTTATTTTAATATTAATAATATTATTAAGTTGTCCAAAAGATTAGAAATGACCGGGCCCAACTTAAATAATATTATTAATTATTTTAATCTAGAAAAAGGGACATTACAGTCCGTCCTTCCCAAAATTGCTTTCTCTCAAGCAATTACAACCTTCTATGCTCAAGTATCACTATACCAAAGTGATGAGTCGTGCTATAGTGTTTGTAGAGTCTAGACCTTGTACTTGTCAAATGAGATAGCTTCTGCGAGAGAACATAGTGTGATATATCCCCAATGGATACTGAATGCAATTCATCCTCAAGATGATTCTCCAAAATTTGTTGATGCCCGAAGGCACCCACAAATTCCCATTAGATTGAAAACGGTCACATGTTCTCCCATTGTGCAGTTGTTGTCCCACTTGGCTCCTCTCATGCAATTAAGGATCTGGAATACCAAACCTTTAAGTCCCAATGGATCTTTCCATGATTTGGCGAGATCC